>MU204205.1:4543088-4673617 GCA_017309775.1 Paedocypris sp. Pulau Singkep
TTTCTGCTAGCCATTTACCAGATGCGATATGGTCTGTCTATTCAAATATAAATGATTGTATTTAGTTTATTCTTACTTCTTCCAGTGTTATTTTGTCTCTGTTAAGTGTCGGGGCGTGTTTATTGTTTTTTTATTTCTGTTATTAAGCCAAAAACATTATATGGATATCTGCCTCCGGAACCACTATTTAAAAACGCAGTGCTGCATAAAGACGACGTGTTTCTGTTTATTTGTAATTGCTCCTGACTTGAAACGACTTGAAAAACGAGCGCTTATATTTACACGCATATATAATCTGTGATTATAAGCACCATCCAAGTTTTTAAGCATCGAAAGGGGTGCTTATATTCACGTAAATACGATAATTAAAAATTTTTTATTTAATTTTTTTACAAACCTCTTTTGGCGGCTTCCTCCTGCTTGGCTTTAACTGCGTCTTCCAGTATCTTCAGTTTCGCTTCATATTCCTCCTGCCTTTCTTTCCAATGCTTCCGGTTGTTCTGAATGCCATCATACATGGGCTGGATGTCAGAGTGGAAACGGGAAAATTCCTGTAAAAGAAATTATTCTATTAGTATTTCATACTTTTTCATGCTTTTTTCAGTATGTGTCGTACCTTATAGACAAAAGTACAGACAAAGTCGATGAAACCGCACTGTAGTTTTGGCAGCTCGGCGGCTTTGTTCCTGTCCATCATTGGCTAAAGAAAAGAAAATATAAAGTTTATATCATACTTAGAATGTATTTCTATAGTACATAAAATGACTTTCTGCTAAAACTGTTGTTGTATTCAGTGAACTTTAACTGCAAGCTTTTTTGGCAACTAATTGTACAGTGTCACAATTGTATATCAAGAATGTATATGCAATAATGTAAAATACCGGAATATTTGATTCAATTGTACTAATTCTGTCTTCCAATCTAAATCTACTGTTATTTACAAAAAAAATGTAGTCTAATCTAATATAATTAATCTAAATTATTTCCCAGTTCTTGGAGCAACTGTAACCAAGCCAAAGAATCTTCTCTCCAGGATGAAAAAAGTTCTGTCAATCTAAACTCTTGAATTTCTTGAACTTACAATAGGCTGTTGCTCCAGAACGGTTCTTTCGAGATCACCCTGCTCCCAGAATTCCGCTGCCACCGAGAGGGCAACCTGGAACGTAACGCATGTGTAATGCCCATAGATTACTACTCCTGCTCATTATACACTGCCTGGTTACATATCTCACCTTGCTCTGAACCTCCCAAGGCTTTGCGATGGCTGAAAGATCACACGCTGTCATCATCATGGCCCTGAAGACCAAGCAGCGATATGAGAACATGCCTTTCGGTTTCCATCAACAGTCCAACTTACATGACAATTTCTTTCCTCGTGGTTTCAAGGGTGAGGAAGTCCACCCATTTCTTCTCATCTTCATACGTCTCAGAGAGATCCACAATCTTCTGGAACATTGACCTCTTTCTTTTAGGTTGAGATGGTGCAGTTAGGGAGATTTTGGTGGATTTGGATTCAGAATTCGAAAGACATGTGATTCGAATTTCTAGACTTACTTGAAATACAAGGCGAGGTCAGTTGCAATAATGGCGATGTCGATGAGATGGAAGACGTGTTCCACTTGTCTTCTGTTGAGGTTTTGGAAGATGTTTAAAGACTGCAGAGGACACAAATGATCACATAAGGGTTACAAGACCAACTTATAACATTACAGCCATCTTGTTTGTACCTCGTCTCCCAACAAGAACTTGCCAAACTCCAAGTGATGCCTCTCAAGAATAGAGGAACCGTGCAGCTTGGCCAGAGGATTCTGGGACCTGGTTATCAAACAACAACAATGATGATAAAATTGTAACAAATGAAAAAGTAATAATGCTAATACTAAATTATTAGCCAGGAGACATCCACTGACTTGACTTGGTAGAGATTGTTGGTTCCTCTGTGGTCGATGTCGTGCAGGAAGCCAGCAGTGATCATGGCCATCACCTCCAGATCTGTGTAGTATCGCCTCAGTTTCCCTGTCTGCCTCCAGAAACGACAAATAAATCATTCTAACTATGAACGAAATGCTAACAACTAGCAACTTAGCCTACTAGGTTTCATACTAGACAAGGTCATAATAGATGCTATCAACCAGCTTAAAGCTAATACCAAACAACTAGCTAAATGCTAACAACAAGCAATTAGCCAATTAGATCTTAGTAGATAAGACAATAGATGCGAGAAACCAGCAAAATGACACGTAATGCTTGCGGTGTCTGGGCGGGTTTTATAAATTAATGAAAATGTCCTGTTTTCACTCTACTTTAAAGGACCATTATACGTGTACATAGGTTCACCACCTGTGCTTTAAATTATTTGAGAACTGATTATTTGAGAATGAAATTGCGTGTCTCGTTTTGAAACAACACCAGATGGCTAAAGTCCAGTTTGTTTTTTTAATCATCATTTTTTTACAGCAGCATCTCAAGCGAATCATCGATTCAAGTTTTTACAGATTTAATTTATTTCATTACAGAAGTTAGTATGGCACTATTGAAGCAAATTAAAGCATGTTCATCAACCTCCAAGAAGCCTGTCTGAATTAGTCTCGAGATCGTGCTGGTTCTCCTCTTTTTTAGAAATCAAAATATGATCACCCTAGTGAAACATGTAATCTGATAAAACGTTAAATTAAATTGGGTAATTAAATCCGTACCGTGAGTAAAGTGAACATCGTTTGCCCGACGTTGAAGCCGTGGCGCCAGTTGTGGTAGGTAATTCTCCTGTAGCCTTTGCTGACAGAGTACATGAACCTCACCAGAACCTGATGGAAGATGAGATTAAAGAGGATTTCTTCCTCGTCTTTGTAATAGCAAACAACGGTATTTACTTCTTGAGGAATCTGGAACTTTTTGACCACTCCAACTTCATAGTACATCTGGATCCCACACATAACAAGCTCCAGCTCGGTGCAGTCGAAGTCTGAGAAATGGAAGGCGTAGATCTCGAACTTCTTCGGACCAGGCAGCTCTTTTTTCTAAACAAAGTAGGAATCGATACATTAAATACTCTGACGATTTTCTCATTATCAAAAGCATGCAGCCTGAATAAGAAAATGAAGTCACCAGAATCTGTAAAAGTTCGTCCTCCTCACAGTCTCGTGGCTCGCGGTCAAAATATTCTCTAGTTTTCTGATGTACAGAAAGAAGAGGACTTTATTTGAAAAAAATCAACTGTAGCAAACCTTGAGCAAATCCCAATGTGGTAACTTCAAAGGCTCACAAGAATATCCTGGATCTCATCATCTCGACACTTGACATGATACAGCACCATGTCCTGCGCGATGTCCTTTCTGTTCTCCAGCTTGTTCATTTTGTCGTACGTGTCCGTATTAAGCGCTGACCAGCCCAGAAACTGAGTCAAAGCCTGTTGAGACAGCAACACGTTCCTCAAACACTCGAGGTCATCCGACCATCTACACCAGCCGTA
Organism: Paedocypris sp. Pulau Singkep; assembly: GCA_017309775.1. Classification (NCBI taxonomy): domain Eukaryota; kingdom Metazoa; phylum Chordata; class Actinopteri; order Cypriniformes; genus Paedocypris; species Paedocypris sp. Pulau Singkep. Next base: position 4,546,558 of record MU204205.1, read on the forward strand.
CCTCCATGAGTTGTTCATCATGGTCATCAAAGGGTTTCCCATCCTTCCTGTTGTAAAAAGTGGCAACGCCAACGATTTCTTCTTTCTTGTTGACGATCGGCAGGGAAAGAACATTCTTGATAGTCCATCCGCTGTCATCCAAAGGCTCTTTCTGCAGACATCACAATAGTAGACCAAACCCAGATGTGTAAAGTACTTGAGTAACTTTAGGATTGTTTGTACATTTTGTAAATATACAATATGTATACATGTGTAAAATATATTTGGACCTAAAAACAAACAAGTAAAGAAACTGAAAAAAAATTCTTACGGTATTGAGACACTGAGAATAGTATTTGTACTTGTATCAGTACTTGTACTTTACTGATTGCATGAATTTATTGGGACTGCGTGAATTTTAAAGTAGCTTATATTTTAGGTACCCAGTACAAGTACAAAGCAGTCAAAAATACTAAGTAAAAAAATCAATACAATATTTACAAAAATTCTTAAAGTGTACTCAAGTACTTTACTCCAAACCTGTAGAGTCTCCAGACATGTTCTTACCTGGAAGCGGAACATTTCCTCTGATGCTGCATTCATGATGTTGCAGATCTACAGCAAAATATTTCCTCATGAATTATTGGCGTGCAAATCCATTCTGTTTATATTTCATATGAATAAAAAAACACTTACAAAGCCACTCTCGGCTACATATGTTGGTAATCCACTGACTAAAGCCCAGTGGTCTGCAGGAGGGTTTCTAGAAATCCGTTTAAATTCTCATATTCAGATCACGTTTTACGGTAAGAATTGTTTGAAAATGCCAAGAGAAATGCAGAAAACTCACGGAATGACTTTGATGTCTTCTTTTCCATGCAATATGTAATCGATAACCTTGTAGAAAATTATTTCCTGGGATAAAAAGGACGTTTCACTATCATTTAAAACACAATGAAGGACAATTTCAAGGTGCTTGTGTAAATTTGTCTAAATGAATTTGATCATTTTTTCGCTATAAAGACTCTAAAAGTTAAAGTTCTAAACAAAGTTAGGAATGTTCTTTTTAAAAGTGGTGAGGATGGAGGTGGAGTGATAAAGTACCTTATTCATTTTTTTTTATTAGTATCGAATTATAAGAGCAAAGATGCAAAGTGCACATTTGTTCTGCATGTTAATAAGTCTAGTCAATTTGTAAAAAAGATTTTAAGTGAACCTTACAGTCTGAAAATATGACATCTACCAAGGAAATGTTAAAAACTTAAGCAATTAATGTAATTTTGCATAAAAACAGCTGAAAATTTCAACAATGTAGCTAGATAAATGGATTGATGGATGGAACAATGGATGTATGGGTGAAATGATTGGTATCAACGGGCAGCTGGATGGATGGAAGGATGGATTGACTGATGGATGGTGGGAACAATAAATAGATGGATGGAACAATGGATGGATGGATGGATCAATGAGTGGATGTATGGATGGGTGGGTGGAATGATTGATAGAATGATAGATGGGTGGATGGAGTAAATGATGGAATGATGGATGGATGGAACAATTGATAGATGTATGGAACGATGGATGGATGGATGGATGGAACAATAGATGTATGAAACAATGGATGGATGGAATGATTGATAGAATGATAGATGAGTGGATGGAATGATTGATAGAATGGTGGATGGATTGAACAATAGCTAGATGTACAGAATAATGGATGGATGGAGCAATAAGTAGATATATGGATGGATGGAATGACTGATAGAATGAAGGATGGATGGTTGGAACAATAGATAGATGTATGGAACAATGGATGGATAGAACAATGACTGGAAATATAAATGGATGGAATAATTGATAGAATGATGGATGGAGGGGCGGCTGGCTGGCTGGATGAATGGATGGATGGATTGAATGATGGATGGATGGAACAATGAACAGATGGATGGACCGAAAGAAGGATGAATGCAACAATAGATGGGCAGAATTCTCAAAATGTAATTAAGATAAAAAGTGGTGACGTCCACGACGACTGATGAACATCTCGTAGGGTTCCAGTCCTCAAAAAAAATGCAACAAATCACTGTCACATATACTGTGAGTGTGTGACTTTACCCTTCCGTCTGGAGTTACAGGGCCAGAATACGGCGGCTGTTCTCCCATCAGCACCGGCCAAACATCAAAAAACTCCTGCGAGAAGACAACACGCCATTGTTAGAGACAGACTAAAGACTTCTAATGAAAAGCCCTTTGCTGGTTTTTAAGCGCAGAGCGATTGAAGTACCTTTTCTTTTGTCATGTCCAGCAGGCCCACAGAATACCTGTCACAGTTCAGATAGGCTCGCACCGTGTACAAAGCTTTGTGAAACTGCCGCTCGATGTCTGTGAGCTCTTCAAACACCTTGTTAGCCGACCACAACAGCAGCTACGGCAGATAAAAGCAGCTTCCTTCAGTCCAGCTCCATCGACACGCTCACTTACACAGACTGACCTGTCCTTTACGGGTTTCGCAGTTGTGAAGGTAGCTCAAATGAAAAATCTTCAGATTCAGAGATCCAACTTTGAGATACTTTAAAAAAAGCTTTGAGATGAAGAAAGACGTTAAGACTCTTAAGATCTCAGTGTTCGTTTCAGCTCTAATGTAATTGGGGCGTTTTTTCATACCCACTTTGGCAACAACAGACTTCTACTGATACGATTAGCACGCTAGCATCACTATTCAGGAAACTTGAACCTCTGATTGGCTGGACAGACAGAGCAGAGATTGTTACTCACATCCTCGTCTTCATCGGTGAAGTGTGGGCCGTTTGTCTTGTTGACGGCCATGATGACGGCGACAACATCCTTTCCGTTCATGATCGGCGTTGCCAGGATGTTGCGGGTGGTGTATTCCGTCAGCTCATCCACAAACGTGCTGAAATGACTGTCCTGTAGATAGAGCCGCCGCAGATTATCTGCTTCCAGCAATATGTTTTTCTAAACAATGTCTTGATATTGTGATTTTTGTTCCTACATTCTGTTCCCAATTTTCTTTTTTTTTTTATTTATTTAATATATTTTTTCAATAGTCATCGCTAAATTTGTGGTTTACATGAACATTTGTTTTTCAATCAAAACATTTGTGATTCACTTTTATGTTGTCTTTTATATGCATTGCTAAATTTGTGAATCATGTTGATGCTTTTTCAATATTTTTAATATTGCTGAAAAAAATGTATCAGTAATCATAAAATATTTATAAAAATTATCATTTTTTGTAACCCCGACAAAATGTTTTGGATCATGTTTTTTACAATATAGTATATCTTATTTTTAAAATTCTTTAAAATTCGTTTTTTTTGTACTTTTCCCCCACTTCTCTAATGTAAATAAATTCCGTATTTACGTGAGAATAATTCCACACTGATTCATCAGGCACGAAAAAAAAACATTTTTACATTTCTGGTTTAATTACGTTAATATTCTCCTAAAAATACTATTCTTTATACTAATACTATTCTTTATTTAACAAACCTAACAAACCTTTATTTAACAAACCTTGAGACTGTACTTGAATGATACATAACAAAAAGTCAATTCAGTGGTCAGTACTTCATTTCCCAAAAGCCTTTGCACCAGTCTGTGCTGGCGCAGAGCAACTGCAGGAGGCCCGTTGACCTCTCTGTTTATCTGACGCCGTGAAGAGAATCGTAGCCGATTATTATCCCCTGTTTAGCAGGCCAAGCGTTTTGATTGTGTCTGTTCCTTGGACTTTTTTTACTCCTTGCTCGTGTTCTTCATTTTCGACTGTTTCGACTTCTGCAATTACTCATTGGATCCGTTTAAACCCGTTAGCGCTAAGCTAAGCTACCCAGTCGTGGTTTGTAGTTTCAGTTTGTCAAAATATTAATGATTGTATTTAGTGTTATGCCTTCTTCTAGAGTTATTTTGACCCAGTTAAATGTTGTCAAAGTTTCTTTGTTTCTGTTATTATCCAATAAAAGCTTATACTGTATGTACGTCTACCTACGGACCATTGCTTAACATTATATAGACGCACACGTGCACCGCTACATAAATACAACGTGTTTACGTTTATTTGTGATTGTTCCTGACTTGAAATACGGAAAAATGGGCGCTTACAATTCCGCACAGATTTGAAAGCGGACGGATTTATAAGCAACCCCCAAGTTTTTGAGCGTCAAAAATTAGAAAAAAGGGAGGCTTTTATTCGTGTAAATTCCGTAACAATTGTCCTTAATATCAATTTTTTAATGCATCAAGTCTTTTGTAATTTACATTGAAACATTTAAAAAATGCATTCCAATATTTTCACACATCGATATGTGTTGCACATCCTGTGCATTTTATCATTTTTATTCATTTCGCCCAACAAATAAAACAAAAACAGGGCAGATACTCAAACACATGTTTTAGAGATACAAATGTTGTTTTTTCTAGATAGTAAAGGATTGATGATTCATTTCTTTAGTGTATTTGAACTACTGAAAGGAGATTTGGTAATTCCTTCAATGCAGCAGATGAAATAATCCTTCACGTTATAGATGGGTCAAGGAACAGTAGAATAAATGGATTAAGTCAAGAGGATTTCACAGGTCTCGGAATATGGATTGACCATATATGTCGTCTCCAGGATCAAATTAAATACATAAATCATAAAAACATGCCCAGTTTAGAATCTTCTCAAGAACTTTGACAAACTAGCCAGAAGTAAAAGCGTCCTACCTGCGTAACGTCCTTGACATTGACCGGTCTCTTGGTTTGAGCCACGTGTCCCACAATGCCGATGTCCAGCGGGAAGACGATCTCAGAATCCGGCGGCACCACACAGTCTTCCAGCACCGAGTCCTTGTGGACGTTGAAGAGCCTGGTGGCCAGCTCAGCCACGCCGTTCCTCTGCCGGTACATGAACAGACTACAGCGGTCCGCGTGGATCAGAGCGCTGACCCTCGTCAAGATCTTAAAAATCACTTTCTCCATGTTGACGTTCTCCTGCATGTCCGTGATCAGGTCGTAGAACAACGCTGCTTCTTCTACCGAGCTTATGTCCTGGTATTTCTCCATATCCACTTTGGACTCCGGTATCCGCATGATGGAGGCCACGGCTCCGGGCTTCAGCTTCTGGTCAAAGTAGCTGCGGGCGAAATCCGGGTTTCCGTCCAGGAACTTCTCCACGTCTTCTTTTTTGACACTCATCTTGGGATCTTCTGCCCCAGCCCTCAACAGGAAGTGGCAAATGTGTGTGTTTGATAAGGTTCTACAGTGACGAGGAGCCTGCAACTGCAGGAGTGGATCCGACTGTCATCAGCCTGAGAGTGTTGAAGGTGAATCTGGTCAAACTGATCATGTGACCTGCATCCAGTCTGTGGTCTATCTGTCCTCCGCCGATCAGAACCAGACCTGCTCTTCCTCTCCGCGAGGAAGACTCTCTCCAGCACGTTCTCCACAAGGAGCCAGAAGAACCGACGATCCAAGGTGGCAAGGTGTTTCTCTGTCTCGTCTCTCTCGTCACGGTCTGGCCTTTGCCATACAAGCTCTTTAAGTTCTTATTAAAACACACTCCTCATTACTAAGCCGTGTTTAACCAGGCCACTAGCTGATTATCTCAGCACCACGGAGAAAGCACTTTCCCCCGAAGTTCAGCTTCGGCTACTAATGAATGGAGAGAAGAAATCAAAATATTGAAATATTTGACATAAATATTCTGGTTGTAAAAATTGTCAGGGAAAATGAACAAAGCAACATTCTCTCTCTCTCTCTCTCTCTCTCTCTCTCTCTCTCACGTCCCTATATAGAGAGGCATGTTTGTCTTTTTCACAAACACACACACACACACACACACACACACTCATTAACTCTCACACACATTCACTCACACGCATTAATTCCACAATCTCTAAATCTCTTATGCACACACAAGTGCCATGTTCACACACACACACACACACACACACACACACACAGCCTCATTATATTCGAACACACAGCGAATTTTCACAAACATACACACACACACAAAGTAACTTTATAATAATACACACACAGCATTCTTTCTCAAACACACACACATAAACAACTACGCACACACACACACACGCACACACACACACACACACACACACAGTCTCTTTATTTTCATACACGCACAGCATATTTTCAACTGTTCAGCATACTAAACAACTACTCTCTCTCACATATAAACTCACTCACATTTTGCATACACCCACACACACACACACAGCACGCGCACACACACGCACACACACACACACACACACACACACTTTATAAATGTACAATCAGACAGAGTAGCAGTAGCGATTCCTCTGTAAGGGTAGATGCTGTAATCCGTTTGTTTAGCTAAACTTCATAACTATATAAAGGCTTTGTATCCATCTTAAGCTAAAGGTCAGAAGGATAATCAGCACATTAATAGCCCCATCCCTGCACAAGCTGCTGAAACACACACACACACACACACACACACGATCAGTTCACGACTGGTCGTTCTTTAACGCTCAACTAGTTTGTGTTGAAGATGAGAAACATCCCAGTCAAAGTCAGAATCATAAAATGTGACGCGCGGTGATATTAATAAACAATCTGTTTCTTCTAGCAGCTGATTAATGCAACCAGACACAGTGGTAAATCTGATGGATTACAACTGTCAGTCAATTAATCACACGACGTAATTCCGTTGACTTATTAGTGGATAAAAGTGCTATTGAGCTAATGCTTCAGTTATATTGAACATATTCGTGTTCCACAGTTGCTCACTTACACATTACAAAATTAATCATTACAAAATTTTTGTTTCACCGACACAGTAAATACACATTCCTGCACGAGCCAACGAGAACAGCGTAACTAGTAATCACATACGGTCCTAACGTGGAGTTGTTGCCACAGTGCCGCCTAGCGGGGAGAAAGAGGACTACACATACGCAAAAAGAGTGCGTAACAGTTCTAGTGTTTAATAACCCGTAACTCTAACTTTTGAGCTTTATTCAAATAAAAATATTTGGGAAGGCTAAGGATTATAAATAATAACGGGTGCACATACTATGACTTAATAATACAAATATTTTAGTATCTATAACGTTTTGGTAATAGAAAAGCACCATTAAATGTATCTTAAAATGAGCGTGATGAAATAGTACCAATAGACTATTGCCAGTTTGTAAATGTAAAATGACAGTTAATGTAAAATAAATAAATAAATAAATAAATAAATACATAATTAGTGACAAAGGTGAAGTGAGGACAGATGACTTGAACCCACGTGTCATAATTTACAATTTCCACAAGGTGGCGCCAAATCTAACGGTTTTGACCAAGTTTATGTGATTTGGTTTAATTTGACTGCAAATATCCTCTTGAAAAATTCTTACTGGGGTTTCTTACATAAACATATGTGAATATGTGCCATTTCTAGGGTTTTAAAGTGATTTCACAAATAAAGAACAATATTCAATATTTAAAAATATATATAAGCCTGTAAAAAAGTGGATTAGCGGGGGCACAATGCCCTAGTAGTTTTCACGGCAGCCTCACAGCAAAATCCAAACTCATTGTGGAATTAGCATTTCCACAGTCCTAAAACATGTGTTTTGGAGAATCAGAGTCTGGAAAACCCCAATGTGTGTGTGAAAGTGTGAATGTGTGTCCCGGTCTGTGATTGGTCGGCTTGAATCTAGGGGAAATCTATAGAAACGACAAGTTGACATATAAAAAGCCAACCAGTGGAACCATGAGCACGGTCAGCACATTTGTTAATAATGTATAATATTGTGTTAAAAAGCAAAGACCATAGGGGACGCGAGAGATTAAGACCAGGGCATCTGAGGTCCATGTGTAAAACATCACACACATGGTTAGAAGGTTCTAGAGTTGGAGCTGATGGACACACGATTTTAAAAGCAACTGACCAGTTTCTATATCACATCATTTCAACATGTCCCAATCAATCTAAAATGAAAATCTCTATTTAAAGACTCGTACATAAAGGCACCAGGAATAGAACAGTGTGGTCAGAGATCTTCATCATTACGAAGCTACAGCTAAAAAAACCCACGGCCCTTTAAAAGAAGTCCGCTAATCTTTGTGGAACTACAAATAGATGATATTGTCAAACGGCGTCTCCGTGTGCCAGGAAACCTTTAAGTTTACACCTATTTCTTGTCTTCAAGCCAAGCCAAACACCCAGAACTAAACACAGAATGAATATAAGTGGATTAGGAGGAAACACTGGCACTGCTAAATCACGTAAGCCTGAACCTTACGCAAGGCGAATGCTTTTATTCCTGAAAACTGGCAGAGTTATGGATGAAAAGCACGTGGATCTCCTCGCCAAAGGCCGAAGGTCCGTGCAAAACACAGCGCCCGAAAATTGCCAACAAAACGTGCGGCGGAATAATAAGAACGGTGGTTTCATATGCTGGATAAAAGGTAAAAAATAAAACCTAAATTCAAATAAATTATATAAAAAAAAGTATATTTGCAAATGTATAATCATGCTATTATTAATGTAGAATTAATTAAAAATCAGAGTAATGAATGTATTAAGTTAATAATATATTACATCTTATTTTTAGCACTAACAAAATCCCTTTAGAAATTCTATATAAACTACAATTTAGATTTATATGTTGATATTTATTTTGTGTTTAATCGAAAATTACATTCAAACAAAATAATAATTTACTTTTTAAGGTAGCCGGATTCATTTGTTACATTTGTGTGTTTATAATGTTTAATTTTGACATCAAACACAGAATGTGGTTATTTCGGTCTACTACAGTATGTACAGTAATGTACTACACAGTTCGGTAATGGATTTTTTTTAAGACAAAAAAATATTTCATAATTATGCATAATTAATTGTTTATAATAAAAAGCACAGAACATCAAGAAACATCATTTTCTGGTGTGTATGTGTGTGTGAAGTAATTGGCATGTGATGTAAACAGCCTTTACAATAGTTTAACAACACCTAAAGTAAACAAAATCAGTGTACTCGCAAAATATCCAACGTCCAACAATCATGTTTAATTAATATTCACCAACAAAACTGAGTTTAACGAACCCGTCTTCTGCGGTTGCCAGATGTTTGTGTTTTGCTCACGTCTTGCTGTTTAGTTACATAAAGCTTTCGTTTCGCTTTACGCCGCGCATGGGAGGGTTCAAGCGAGAAGCCAGATTACAGCGAGGATTTCTACAAACGGATTAACCGTAGATTTAAGAACCTTATTTAGTCACAAGAAGTGAAAATAATCAATAAGCTCGTCTGTAGAGTGGGTATAAAAGGAGTCCCGCTCCATTCCACCACCAGAACCACTACCAGGATTCTACTCTACTCGATACTTTCCACAACCTCCGAACCATCAGGTAAGGTCCAGTGGTTTTGTGCAGAGTGTGGATGGGTGACGTCAAGTGAACCACGCAAATGACCTTATTTTGACATTTCTGATTCGTAGAATGGAATGCTACAGGTTTACCCTGCTGGTAGTTCTTCTGTCTTTGGTGGAACGCTCCATGTCGGCTTCCTGTGCGGTGGACAGTATTACGGTCAAGGAGCACTTTGACCCCAAGAGAGTACGTACTGTGCTCGGAGTTCAGAAACCTTGTGTCGTATCTAAGCGGGACTGTTGTGTTGCAGTATGCGGGGAAATGGTACGCTCAGCAGAAAAAAGACCCTGAGGGACTCTTCCTCCAGGACAACATCTCTGCCGAGTACACCATCGACGAGGAGGGAATCATGACCGCCTCTTCCAAAGGCCGCGTCACTCTTTTTGGGTTAGTGATGATGCTTCACCTGGCTGATAATAATATCATAGGAACAAGTGAAGCTTATATTCCTGTGGTCATCACTGCTTTAGACGACTTAGATGAGTTTGGGAGGGAAAGACACAAAAGACGACTTTTTGTTGCCATTTGAAACATACGCAAAGAACAATGGTTTGGATATTTGAGATATGGGGATATTCGGGAACATCCCCCAAAATGCATTAAAATTGTTTTAGCCTTTAAATCAATCATTAGAGCAGCTACTAAAAATGTGCAGTTGCGTCTGAGAGATAAAGATTGTGTAAAAAAAAAAAAAAAGAGTGAAACTGGCTAAAGATACAAGGCTAACGATTCACCAATTGCGTCCTTTCTTGGATAACACATTCATTTTCGACGTTTCATGTTGTAAATCCAAGAATAAACAAAACCGCTAAATTCTACTGGCTACTAAAACCGCCCAATCTCGTCAAAATTCAGTGGAAAATCTCAAACGAATCTGACAACCAGTTCTTCTATCAATTCAATCTGCTAAATTCTATTCAAGTATAAAAAGAAATTCAAATTCAAACTGTTCGATCTCAAAATCTCACGACATCCAATCTATAATACGTGAAATTGCTACATTTTTGTGATTTCGAAATGAAGTGAAACCACTACGTTGGATTTCAGTTCAATTGATACTGGTAAATTCGGTCCGAGACGAAGTGATCCTGCAAAATTTGATCCTAGATAAGGTGAAACTGCTACATTGAAATCTGAATTTGATACTCAATTTGATGGTAGAATAAATAGTGTCCAATCAGCTTCTGCATTTGTACTGATCAAAAATGAAATGAATAGCACCTATAGTATTACAAGGCAACAAAGTGTAGTAAAACCAACAATAGTGAAAGTTTGAGGTGTTTTTTTTTTTTTTTTACTTTTTCGAGTATTGATCATCACGCCAACATCCAACAGGTTCTGGGTTGTGTGTGCGGACATGGCGGCCCAGTACAGCGTGCCCGACCCTGCCATGCCTGGCAAGATGTTCATGAGCTACCAGGGCCTGGCCAGCTATCTGTCTAGTGGAGGTCAGAACTACCCAACTAGCCATTAACTAACCCGTCAACCGCTTTCTAAAACACACTCTTCATGCAGGTGACAACTACTGGATCATCGACACGGACTACGACCACTACGCCATCACCTACGCCTGCCGCACTTTGAAGGACGATGGCACGTGTGATGATGGTTACGCGCTTGTGTTCTCTCGTAACCCTCGTGGCCTGCCACCAGCCATCCAGCGCCTTGTCCGGCAGAAGCAGGAGGAGATCTGCCTGGCCGGACAGTTCAAGCCAGTGCTGCAGTCTGGTGAGTCCCACACATTTCTGGACCAAACCTGAAGAGCAACACATGAAGCACGGCTGGTGTTTGCAGGAGCTTGCTGAAGATGAAGATGTGGCCAGGATCGAGGAGACACCTGATGTTAAGGGAATGTGGCGCATTTTAGGAGAAGGTTGTGTTCTGTGGGGAAGAAATTAAATTCGATATTTTTGGAACAAAGGAGCATTTGATGTCAGTCTTTCAAAATCATACTATCATATAAGAGCCAATGCATTTTAAGGGCAAAAATCGTAATTCATTTAATGATTCACACCCATAAGAAGAAACAAAAAGAGATTTGAACTTTACAGTCATTTGGCTGGCACTTTTATCCGAAACTTACCAATAGACGCAAAACAAAATAGCATTTACGATAGAATGGATGCAAAATAGCATTCATGTTTTTAACGTAATAAAATTGAAACACTGTATTTTCTGGACTATAAGGCCCATCATTAATAAACATTTTTCATAATCTTTTTTCATATATACTGTAAGTCACATGCTTTTTTTTCCAGATAATAAGGCGCAGACTCATTTTTGAAAAAAGCGACTTCGTACTTGATATTGTAATATTTTAAATATTTATCCCTGAAAATCAAACTGCAGTATAATAACACTTATTACTCTTTGCATTGAATTTAAATAAATATAATGTAATGTAAAAGTAAAAAAGAAAATCTCCATTAAACGTTAATAAATAATCATTCCAGGGTACAGTATTATGGACAGTTGAGGACAAACTTATTAGCTGTTTTAAATCACTTTTGAAATACTTTTCAACCAATGATTATTTTGTAGGGGGCTAATAATTTTGTCCACGACTGTATATGTTTGCTGTAAATGGTTTGTCATCTTCTGGTTTGAAACCGCAGTAAACACACGCGCACACACACACACACACACACACACACACACACACACACACACACTTCAGAATAAAATCCTTTTTCCATGTACTAAAATGTCCGAGTTGATAGTAAACATGCCGCCATAATTGATGGGTAGAAAAAAAACCCAAATACAACAGAAGTAATGCAAAATTTGCAAGATGTAATATAATTCTTTCTAATATTTAAACCATTGCCTACACTGATGCGTCGTAGATCAGAGTAGATCAGAGCAGAATTGTATAAATGCTGGATTAAGATTGCGAGGGGGTAGTATCGAAATCACAATTTTTTAATAATTAGTTGTGCAGCTCTGGCGTCTAAAAATACATTAAAAAAATTGCAGAATTGTTACATTCAAACTGTTCAATAACAAAATCCCACTAAAGCTGATCCGTAAGTTAAATTGCTGCATTTTTGTGATTTCGAAATGAAGTCAAACCTACGGTACGTAGAAAAAATTGATATAATAAGGTACATTTCAGAAGAAGAAAATTTCAGAAGCTTGTAGGAGCGATTTACTACTGAAGCTCCTCACATTCGTCTTGCGAGAAAGATTTTACAAATATTTTCCGAAGCCACTTTTGCTACTTGTGGCCTAGTGGTTAGAGAGTTGGACTTGCCACCATAATGCGCCATGGCATTGGGTTGTTCCCACTGTTACGGCCTTGTTTGTGTTAATGTGTGTGTGTTCACGTCACTGTGTGTATATATACACACACACACACACACACACACTTAACTTAAAAGCAGAGCATTAATTCCAAGTATGGCTCCAACCCAACACAAGCCTCACTTTACAAGAGAAAGTCAAGCCGTTTCATGCTGATTTGAAAACAGTGAGAGGTTTATCAATTATTATTATTATAAAAAAAACGATGTTTGGGAATTTTTGTAGCCATGAAGTGAGTTGGCGGTTCTGAGCGGACAGACATCATCGCTGGTCGTGTCTGAGCAGACTAATGCCTTGGACAACACTCGGTAAGTATTCCTGTGCCAGCTGGTGTTTGCATCCGACAGAACAGACTGTCCGTCCTGAGCAGGGTCTTTAATGAAGAGAGTCACTGGTAATGACATAAGGGGCTTTTGAACCTCGGAAATCTAGGTGAACATGTCCTGCAGACAGCCGTTTTGGCACAGTTTCCTCTGCCTGGACCACTAAGCTTCTACAAACTCCCAAATGTCCCGATGAGATAATCCGCTAAATTAATAACTTGTTAAACTATTTAATGTTCAATTAAAATGTAGAATATTGCCTTTTTTATTTTCACTTTCAAAAACACAATTTTATCTTATTTAATAAATTAATACGTAATTTATAATAACAAGTAAAATAAATTTGATTATATTTTTATGCCACATTTGATGCGCCAGCGTATAGCAATACATGAGAATTAAAAGCTAAATTATCAAGTACAAAAAGCATTTTTGCTTAAGAATCGTGATGTTGCACGTTCACAACCACAGCGTCATGCTTTCACGGTAAAATAAGCAATAAGTAACCACCAGTAACGCTTCGCTGAAAACAAAATGGCATAATGTCAGCAAAAAAGAAACATTTTGACCTATATTTATATTTTTTTTTACTTGGACTTTGGCATTGATTCCTAATGGGTTTTAAGCACATACACAGTAACCACAACATAAAAACATTATTGCGACAGAATCTATTCAACAGAAACGCATTTTACCGGTTATTTACCGGTAAAATCTCACAAACAATTTTTCATTAATCTTCTAACCCCTTGATCTATTTCTGGGTCCCGAGGCGATGGATTCTCAGGGTCTCTGTCTCTGAAATGATGATGATGGCCGACCAGTCCCGCTACACAAACACACACACACACACACACACACACACACACCCCAATGGGCAACTTAAAGTCTCCGTGAACTCAGAGACCCACGCAAACACGAGGAGATGGTGCAAACTCCAGGCCAGAACTCGTAGTTCACAAACAAAATGAGTAACCCACTTCATTTTTAAGCTTATTTAAACATTTCTGTCAAAGCCATTAGCCTTTCGAGTTAATAAGTGTTTTTGAAGCAACGTGGCAAGGCACACTGCGAAAGAGCAAAAAAAAAACAAAGCTCAAGTAGAGTTATTTTCTTCTTATGTAGATTAACAAATCACTGCACCATGAAGCAGTCGTGCATTCACTCATCTACTTTCAGCAATTCAAAGAAATGTCTGTGGGTGGCACTGTTTCCATGACGATCAGCTTAGCAGCCCACACCCTCCCTCCCTCCCTCCCTCCCTCTCTCTTCCTCTATCTCCATCTGTCTATGATTGGTTAAGCAACATCCTTACCCACAATCCCTTGCCCTATTCAGCCGTGCTAAACCTGCTACCGGGAAGTCAGGGAGTGAAGGCATGACAAGTGCATCGTATTTTATGCGTATCTGCTTCTTTTATAAGGGTGAGTTCTTGTTTTAATCATAAAATTATTACAAATATGGTTCAAGCTCTACAATCATTGCATTTAAGAGCAATAGCATTATTAGAATAACCAGGAAATGTGGGGTTAAGCAACCAAAAGGCATAATATCAATAATGTGACACACGCAGTACATTTTAGTGCCCGTTTCTTTTCTAAATTAAAAGAAACTTACTTGAATTGAAAAAGCCTTCAATTGTCACAAGAGTAGATAATTATACACATATAAAAACATCTATATGATGGGTAAATAAGCAAAAAAGCATGCATGCACACACCATAAATACATAAACCCTAATACACACATCCCGCACACATCATAATGAACAAATACAAACCATAAATGAATTAAAAAAAAAAAAATAAATGCAAAAAAGATTTCCATTTTTAGGAAACCCTATTTCACATGAGGGTGAATGAGCATTTCACATTCCAGAGTTTTCTACAAAAAAGCCTCTACAGAAAATTCCCATTCAAACACTATTATTGTGTCATGGTGAACAATGCGTGAAAACACATCACATGTTGAACATGTGCCTGTCCACTTCAAAGATTTTTAAATACAGGGGGGAAAAAAATAACTGTGATGATGTGTCAGTGAAAAAAAATATATAGACCGATCATTCATCACAAATTAAAAAGACAACCACACGGCCTGGAACTAAAACGGACATTTTAGACGATTTAGCCCAACTTACAATTAAATTAAAGTGAAAAACAAAAGGAAATCTTTTATTTTCCGAATGGTATTATCTCTGACCTGGATTGTTCTGCTCTATCTGTTAAGAAAGAGTGAAAGATTGATTGGAGATTCCTTATTGACAGGACGCGGAACTGTTGTGCAATGCTGAGTGTATCAAACTGGCATATATTTAACCCGGGTTTAACTTCCGCCTTCTCTTTCTTCAGCCTATACGAGCCACTGTTTTTTAAAAAGGCGGGCAAAGTCGAGCACATGGAGGCATGGGAGGCGGAGCCGAGGGCGGAGACTGCACAGATAAAAGCAGTTTTGACAGGACCATTTTTAAGCTTGTGGGGACGTTGGATTTTTGTCCAAGATCTTATACAGGTCAGTGGGTGATCACTACATTCTCTCATTTGTTGTGAGTTTACTGTATTTAAAAGTATATTCTCTTTAACAAATTAACTATTAAAAACAAAGGAATGGTGAATAATATTGACAATTCAAGCCAGTAAACTTTATGAGACCATTATGTAAAATAATCTGACTTTATGACTGTGTGATTTTATGAGATTATATGTAGTCATAAAGTGCTTTAAATTATTATGTTCAACTTGGTCAGTGCTTTACTGCTAGTCAACCTTGAACATAACTGCTTTATTTAACAATTTCGCCCCTTTTAAGTGGTTAATGTACCCCCATTTTTTTAAATAGAAAAATGTGATTCTTGCTTCTAATTTTCACATAGATTAACTTCATATTCTATTAATTGTGACTGCTGCTAAATATAATTTTGCCTTTATGCTTTATTCAACTTTTTAATCCAAACTATTCCAAGTGGGAACTATTCCTTTCAGTATAAAGCGTGTGGTATTCACTTATGATTAAAATTGTATTTATTTACATTTTGTGCATAATCTTTTTATATGCCAAAATTATTTTATTATTAGTTTAGAAATATCTACTTTGGTTTACACATTGAACATGGAACTTTTCCATTTGAATTCCATTAAACTCTAATAGAAATATATTTTAAATGTAACAGATTTTAACCTTAATATCAATAATAATAATCAGCACAATCATAATGCACAATAAACAGAACTCTGGGTAAAAAATGAATCTTTTAGATGCCATTTTAGATTTCCGTTTTCCCACTATTTGCGGATGACAGAACTGTGATAAGAAAAGCATGTGAAAATCTTGTCATTGATTGGTTAACCTCATCACACGAGCTTTAAGAAGCGCTGATTGGTGTGAAAAGTTAATTGTGTTAAAGTGCGCAGCAAATTCTTGTCATCAAAAAACAAAGGAAACCACATTCAGGCCAACCACAGCGATTAATCAGTTACCCAAATCCAACACCCTTAAAAATCAAAGACTGAGAGTACAAATCGTGTCTTTATTTTCAGAAGCTGTCCTAAAAGACTCGTCTGTATTTGGGTCTGTCGTCACTTGAGACCATGGAGGGACTAAACACTACAATGGTGGGACCACTGAAGCGAAAAGTCCATCCGAAAAAGCGAATCCATGAGATTATCAAGACCAGGATTCGGAGGAATCTCTCCTGCTCAGGACCTCGAGTTAAAAAAACGCTAACGGGTTTTTTCCCAGTAGTGCATTGGTTGCCAAAATACAAGGTAAAAGATTACATATGGGGGGACATGATGTCTGGACTCATCATTGGCATCATTCTGATACCACAAGCGATCGCTTACTGTCTGCTGGCTGGCTTGGACCCAATATACGGCTTGTACACATCCTTCTTTGCAAATATCATTTACTTTTTAATGGGGACGTCGAGGCACGTTTCCGTTGGCATTTTTAGTCTTATGAGTTTAATGGTTGGGCAAGTTGTGGATCGAGAGCTCTACCAAGCAGGTTTTGATTTAAACGATGAAAGCAAGCAGAACATCTTAGGTTCCGTATTAAACGGCAGTGAAGTGGTCAACAGCTCGGTGGACAGTGTGAAGATGATGAGCTTGGAGTGTGGAAAGGAGTGCTACGCCATTGGCATCGCAACAGCCTTGACTTTTCTGGCCGGAATCTACCAGGTACAAACCATAAAACTGTTTTAGAAAACGAAGGTTTCATTCACGATAAATCAACTCTTTTTGTTCGATTTGCAGGTCCTGATGGCGGTTTTCAGGCTAGGCTTTGTTTCCGTTTATCTTTCTGACCCTATGCTGGACGGCTTTGCCACGGGGGCTTCTTGCACGATACTCACCGTCCAAGCCAAGTACTTGCTCGGCCTTAAAATCCCACGCCACCAAGGCTACGGCACCGTCGTAGTCACGTGGATCAACATCTTCAAAAACATCCACAACACCAACTACTGTGATTTAATAACAAGTGTCCTTTGCATCGCCGTACTGGTTGCAGGAAAAGAGATCCAGGATCGGTACAAGAACCGCTTGAAGATACCTCTGCCCACAGAACTGGTGGTGGTGGCAGTGGCTACCATCGTCTCACACTTTGCAGATCTAAACGGACTTTACAGTTCCAGCATCTCAGGTGTCATTCCGACGGGTTTCATTCCCCCTAAAGTGCCCAGCTTTGGATTGATGCCCAGGGTGGCATTTGATGCAATTCCATTAGCCGTCATCAGTTTTGCCTTCACCATTTCCCTGTCAGAGATGTTCGCCAAGAAGAACGGCTACACAGTTAGGCCGAACCAGGAAATGATCGCAATCGGATTCTGCAACATCATTCCATCGTTTTTTCACTCCTTCACTACAAGTGCGGCGCTGGCCAAAACTATGGTCAAAGACTCAACGGGTTGCCAGACTCAGGTCTCCAGTATCGTGAGTGCCCTGGTGGTTCTTCTGGTCCTACTCTTTTTTGCGCCGTTTTTCTACGCTTTGCAAAAATCCGTCCTCGCCTGCATCATCATCGTGAGTCTGCGCAGTGCCTTGCGCAAATTTCTCGATGTCCCCAAGCAGTGGCGCACGAGCAAAATTGAAACAATCGTTTGGTTAGTGACAATGAGCTCCACGGCTCTAATCAGCGTGGAGCTAGGTCTTCTGATCGGGGTGGTCTTCTCTATGATTTGCGTGGTGGTCCAGACCCAAAATCCCAGGGTTTCCCTATTGGGACAGATCGAACAGACCAATGACTACGAGGACATGGAAGAATATGACGCTCTTTTGCCTGTGCCGAAAATAAAAATTGTGCACTTTCAGGCGCCGCTCTATTACGCCAACAAAGACTTCTTTTTAAAATCGTTACATAAGGCAACGGGTCTCGAGCCATTTCTTGAAATAACCCTGCGAAGGAAGCTGGAGAAAAAGGCGAGGGAAAAGGCCGCCAAAAAGAGTGAGGGCCAGGAGCACACGAACGGAGATGCCACGGTGACCTTACTTTCAAAAGACATTGATTTCCATACCATCATCCTGGACTGCTCCTCCATCTCTCTGATAGACACAGCAGGAGTAAGCACTTTGAAAACAGCAATAAAGGACTATAAAGAAGTCGGAGTGAATATAATTCTAGCCTGTTGCAGTGCAACGATGCTGGACACGTTAAAACGAGGTTCTTTCTTTGGAGCCGAGGACAGAGACTTGGAAAGACTTTCTTTTCATACAGTCCACCGCGCTGTTTGCTTTGCAACTGGGGCCATACAACCAGTCAACGACTCATTGGTTTAAGTTTATCAATAATACAAAGATTTCTACACAACCTAATACGGTATTGCTAAATGACCAATGATTGTGAATCAAGTGTCAAATGTTTTTAATAGGCATAGCACAAAATGTGAAGGCACTGAGTCTGTGAATCTAAATAGTTTGGTGTTTTGTCTTTCTAATCCAGATGTGTGTTTTTACAATGTTTTGATAAATGCGAGTAAATGTTCATCTGATGAGTTATAAGAGTGGAAAGTTACTTCTTATAATCGCCATAAACTTTTACAGTGACGTCTTGCAATGAAAATAAAGTTTTTTTACTAGCACTTTTGTGTTTCATAATTGATGTAATTGAAAAAAAAAAATTTTTTAATTACGTGTAACTTCGAATTGTTTGAAACTATGTTTGACAGCCTCTCTACTCACGATGAGTCTTTAGTTGATCATCAAATTGTGCTTCATCATCAGTCGTTTGGTGACTTACAACAGAAGTGTGCTGCATCTTATCCATTGTTGGCTAAGACTGAGAACACGTGAAAGTATAATCCATAAGCGTTTAGTTTGAAGATAAAACGCTCAATATATCCAACGTGTGTGTTTGCGAGTAAAACATACGCCATGCGTTACATCTCTCCTGAACACAAGGTGGCGCTCAAAGATGATGCACCACAATCCGCCCCGCTCGCTCCTCTCCACACCACCAGCGAAGAAGAAATGACGTCAGTTGCCATTTCAAAATTTACCGCTCGTTGGTTCAAGCCATTCTGCTGATACTGATTTCAAACCTAATTTTTCCTCTTTTATGTGATATTTGCTGGATTAAAACGCCACAAAATGTCCTGCCGGCGAAGGTAAGTTTGATTTACGTACGTTTTAGTTATGTGAACTAGCGGTTTTCGTTGTTATTAGTGCGTGTTACGTCGCCTCAGCTGGCGTCATGAACATTAGCACTCTATCATATTTACTCTCTCTCACTCTCTCTCTCTCTCTCACACTCTCTTGCACACGCACACGAGCACACAATATATTCAAACGAGGTCTCGAAAGAGAGTATGAAATTTAAACTAAATGCAAATAAAAAAAGCTGGAGTTGTTGTCTTAATTTAAAGTAAACTAAAACTGAGCTGCATTTTTAGAACTTAATTGGGAACTAGAAATCCATAAATGCAGCTTAAAAACACGGAAAGAGGCAGTAAACAAAATGACACTGCGTATCTCCAAAGACGTGTGATGGAGGCCAAGGTCTTTTAATCTGCATGTGATCTGCTTTGCATCTTGGGTCTTTGCTTGGGACAGTGAGGCTCTGGCCTTCTCTCTGGTGACTGAGATCAACCACGCCATGGCCACGCTTGTGGATATATGGGACAGCATCGGCATCATGGAGGAGCAGAGGGCTGAGAGAATTCAAACCGTCAAGACACATATTGAAGTACGCCCTGTCACAGAGATTAATTCACCTTGTTTTATTTTTAAAATAATGCTTATACTGCGATAATCTTCTTCTTTCAGAAGCTTTTACACTCCATGATCCGGGAAGAAGAGGCGTTAAGGCAACGCATCAATAACGATATCGTTTCGTTCCAAAAACAACTGGAGACACTGTGCTTCGAGCTGTCAATGGATCCACACAAGGTGACTCTACACCTACTGATGGATTCGCTTTTACTGTGAAACAAAAAAAAGTCAGAATCCTGTTGCATAAAAAGCTGAAAAGTTCTGAAAAATCCAGATCTGCTTTTCGTGTGTGTGTGTGTTTGTGTGTACGTATAGTTGGATGAATGGTAGAACAGTGTACATTTCCCCACTTTGGAGCGGTTAAGTGTTCAATTCTTGAATTGCTGTAATTCCAAAGTCTCCAAATTACTGTGATATGTCAAAATATCATCAAAAATGTCTTTTTTGAGAGTTCACACCATCCTCTCACTTATCAAGATACACGTTTGAGAGGTTAGACGGGGCCCATTACAAGCAGCCAAGACACTTTGTCAAGCTGCCAACAGCTTCATATCCGTGAGAAAAGATGATGTGAAGCTGTTTACATAACTAAAGCAGTTAAAACAAAGTTCAATCAAAACTGAATCTACATCCCTATTCTGTGATCTATGTAATTTGAACAACAAGCATTAATGAGGATATACTAATTGACTCAGCCGAATGGGGTTATTGTTGTTTAGTTATTGACGATTTTATTAAAATACTCGGGTGTTGGAATTAAAGAACATTTAAGTGGTCATTTCAGATGTAATTTTGTAATGTGAAAGGCTACATCATCATGCCATGTTTTTACAGTTGGAAGAAGGCCTCACAGTTCTTCAAATAGAGAAGAATCTGCGTTCCTGCGTAGAGTCTCTTCAGAAGGAGAAGAACGAGCGCTTGAGACAGCTGACAGATCTAAAGAAGCAGGATGAAGAACTGTGCGTGACTTTGTGTGCCACCCCATACTACATCCCAACAGGAAGTGTGCCCTCACAAACACAGCTGCAGAAACTCCAAGAGCATGTTGAGAAGCTCAGCAAGGAGAAGGTTCAAACTGCTGCACTGAATTTCAACATTGACAAAATCATAAATTCTTGTCTTGGCTTTTCCGATTGCTCTTCTTTTTTTTTTTCTGGCCACCAGATGATTTTAAACCGTGTGTTGCAGGAGAGCAGGGTGAAGGTGTTTTCTGGACTCAGGGAGGACATCAGGAATCTGATGGAAGAGATGGGACATGATCCTGAGAGCAGTCTGGAACGGGAGTCTATCTCGCCTGATGCTGATATCTTTCTCCTCACTCATAAAAATATAAAAGCCTTGGAACTTCTGCTCACTCAGGTAATGCAGTGTCGGAATAAATCAAAATGTATTTTTTCTTTTCGTTAAGATAAAACTTAATAACAAACTAACAAACTTGTTGAAATGAACTGGCCACCTTTAAACAAAAGTGTCCGCTATTGTTTCAATAACACAAACAATCTGGTTGTTTTTGTGAGATGCAGAAATGGCAACTCCAGAGTCACACATTTCTTTTCATGAATGGGTGAAGAGAATCAACACTTTGTCTTTTGTGCGAAAATGCTTTGTCTTATATATATATATATATATATATATATATATATATATATATAGCTGTTTGTAAGAACGTTTCGCCACAAAGTGTTTTACTATCTTTATCAGAAGTCAACATGAAAGATGGCGTCACATTTTTAGAAATTGTAATATGTTGTGTGTCTATTGCTCTTTGTTGTAACAGATCTTTATGGTTTTGAATTGTTCTGAAGTGTACAATGGTGAACAGCAAGACGTATTGCAATTAATATAGCCATTGGTGTAATATAATGGCATAAATAAATTAAAATGATTTTCATTAAGTGGCACATACTCGTGTTAACACCTGTACCATGTGTCCCACACAGCTTGGAGTGAAAAAGAAGTCTTTGATTTCGTCCAGAGACCTACTCAAAGAGCGAGCGACATGCCTGTGGAACCGCCTGTCTTGTCCTGAGCCGCAAGGCCAGGTGCTTCGAGAACCTCCATTGAACACTCTTCTTGACGATATCAGACGGGTGAGAGCTTTTGGGTCAACCACACACAAATAACATGTTGGCTCAACCCCTGGTCGCTGATCATTGGAGGTTCACTCATAAATCTTACTAAAGCACCGTTTGCCATTTAGTGGCAGGACTTCATCCAACATCTGGAAGAGATGCAGAGATCCATGTTGGAGGAGGTGATTGAGAAAGTCAGGCAAGAACTGGTGGTTCTGTGGGACAAGTGCATGGTCGGACCAGAACAGAGGGAGTCCTTCAGTATTCACTTTTGTGCTAGTAAGACCAGTTTTGTGTGTGCAATTCTTGCTAACTAAAAAAAAGAAAAACTAATCAAATGTTATGTTCTTCTATTGAACAGATCATTACACTGAGGAGCTGCTGGAACTCCACGAGATGGAGCTGTTGAAATGGAATGATTTTCACAGCTCTGCTCACCCCATACTGGAAGATCTGGAGAAGTGGAAGAGAAACTGGACTGTCTTTCAAGAGTTTGAGGTTCTTGCCAACAACCAAAGAACACAGAATGATGGAATTTTAATGTTTTAATGACATTTTAATGTTTCTACCGTTCCACCTTCCTAGAGAAAGGCTGTGGATCCCAATCGTTTCAGCAACAGAGGAGGCTCTCTACTTAAAGAGAGTAAAGACAGAGCCAAAGTACAGAAGCTGCTCCCAAAGGTAGTCACAAATCAATGACATATTATGTTAGTAATACATGCAGTACATATTAGTAGTAAAAATAAGTGTATTTGGTTGTGTATTTTGGTAGTGTATTTCAAACATTCGGTAGTGTATTTTAAACATTTTTAAAGTCATTTTACTTTATATTTTAGTTGTGACATCTTCACTCTAAAACACAGATTCTTAACGCACACGTTGAGATTTTTGTCTTTAAATAGTCCTATTATTCAAAGGCCTTGAAAAAAACAATACACTGCACTGGACAACAAGGTTCTGAGAAGTTGTATCAAACATTGTTAACCTAATTTAAAAATAGATTATATTTTATTTTATGATAAATTTGTAAACGATTAGTTGCAAAAATACAACTGAGTTTTGATACAAAATACCACTAATCGACGTAAAACCATGCATTTGTCAACCTAATACCCTGTTCATAATGCAGACTCATGATAAAGTCAGCGATGAATGATGTCCACTGCAATGGACATGTTTAATTTTAATTTAGATGATGTTTCATGAAATATAATATTTAGGTTTCCTTGAATACGCACAATTGTATATTCTTTTTGTGTGTGTGTGTGTGTGTGTGAAAGTATTGATCATTTTTTGTATAATTATTCGTTTTATTATTATTAATAATTATAATGATCACTTTCTGTAAGCACAGTTGGAAGAGGAGCTGAGGAGCCGTGTTGAAGTTTGGCAGAAAGACAAGGGGACGCCCTTCCTCGTGCATGGACAGTGTATCATGAACTACATCTCCTGCCAATGGGAAGAGCATCGTCGGCAGAAAGATAAAGAGAAAAATGAAAGGGTAAACCGCCTTTTCCATAATACGCAGGTGCACATTTGCCTTATCAACCAACACGTTGTGCATTACAGATGACTAAGAAAGCAGAGACTGCTCCTTTTAAAACTCCTACCAAAAGACCCCACGGGGCCACCTATACCACCCCCACTCCAAACAAGATTAAAAAGGTAATTATACGGTTTTAAATAAAAGAAAACGTTCAGCTGCAAATGCTTTTCTTTGTCAGACTCCCAGTCTATTGGCTCCTCGCACCGCCACCGTGAGCAGCAGCAGCAGCGGCAGCAGCTCGTCCAGCACGTTTCTCTGTGTGCCCGGAAGACCTCCCCTCTCTGCCAAGGTAAAGGCTCATGTGTGTACACCAAAGCCAAGCTGCTGGCAAATGACAAGTCAGAAGCAAATATTTGTATTAGCCAGACTTTCTATTAGCCACTTATGACATGTTGAGAATAACTAACTTGATGTCTGTTCATACTTGGTTTGATTTGAAGACATGCTTGTGTCACTGTTTTTGTAGTTCCTGTTATAATTATCATGAAAAAGACCAACATTTATCTAATAGTTTGATATGTGCTTGGACTGGTTCGAGCTTGAAGCCAGAAACACTCTCTTAGGTTGACTAGGTTTTTGCTTGTTCAGAATCAAGATTAAAGTCAACACCAAAACTCTTGTTTTGGAAAAATATCGTTCTGTCTTTGTAAACGCTCACACTGGCAATCGATGTTAAACGTCCTTTTAAACGAGGGTGAATTTGGACCTGGTGTCATTAGGTTTTTGTTCACCATTTTATTTACCAGAACTTTGCTTTGTCAACACTAGAGGGCAGTGTTGCACCAGGCCAGAAACAAACTGCACAGAAAAGTTCAGTTTCCACCTTCAAACATTATCAACAGTGCTTTGTAAAATCACCTTTTTATTCTTGACTTGGGTTTGATCCAACAGAGGAGTAAAACTACAGAGGTCAGTTCCGGCTCGTGTGTGCCACTGCAGGAGCTCAATGGCGAGAAGAAGCTCGTTCCGATGAGCTACTCCGACTTTACAGTAAGTCACTCAGTACCAGAGCGCTTCTCCGGAAGTAAATCCACTGCAAATGGAGCATCAGTGATAAAGATGCATTAACTACTCGACATTAGCGTCAACATGAGATGATTTAGCGTATTTCCTGTAAAGCGAGGTCCTCTTTGTGTTTCAGAGCGAGCTCTCCAGGAAAGCCAACTGTGACGCTTTTCTCAACTCCACTGTTAAAGACATGTTCTGATCGGACCTGATTGGCTGTTTTTATCACCTCACCCTTTTTAAGTGTTTTTATCTTTGTAACGATGCAATTGTTTTCAGGGGTTTTTGATGGCCAGTAATTTATATATTGTTCTATTGCAGATTGTTCTTTTTTTTATTGTTTTAAATTTCTATTGTGTTTTTGCTTGCGCTATTCATATATATGAACATTTACAGCACTTTCAATAAAATGCCATTCGTTACATTTCAAGATAAATATTGAATGTCGTTTCTGTGTAAAAAGCGTTCAAGCGACATGTATTGTGTTTTCAAACTTTGATTAAAATTCAAAACTTAAACACTGCTTTATTATTAAATACTTCCAACTTCTCAGTCGTACATAAACCAGTAATGTTCAACCCACGGCTCGTAGGCTGTGTTACGTGTGGCTGACTCTGATTTCTATTCATACTCAAAGACTTTCACTGTTAATAATAGTTGTACAACTTTAGGTTTTGTTTAAGATTTTTGTGTTTCAAAAGCCCCTTTCACACAGCAACACCTGAGAATTTGGAAAAATCCGGAAGGATTTTACCGGTAAAGACTGTTCACACAAGCACTGTCATTCTGGCATTTTACCGGTAAAACACCATTCACACAGAGTTTTCAAAATACCCGTATATTCGGTGACATCATTAGCTGGCGACACCTTTTAAACAGCTGCACCTGTGAACGCACGACCCCCGTCAGAATGTTATGATTGGCTCAGAGCAGCCATCTTTGTTCTGCAGTTTGCCGGAAATTTACCGGCAACATTACAACTACTATTGCCGGAACTAATTTACCGGCATTTGCCAGTTCACAAATCACGCCAATTTTAATGGCAATTAGCCAGTAAAGTCTGTGTGGGTGGGGCACACTGATTGGCTGGTGACAATTCATTTAGCAGCTTGACCAGGAAGTGGGGGAAGAATTTAACGGTTAAACTCGTTCAGAATTGAAAAACATTTGTGGTCGGCGTCTGTTCCATTATGTAGCGACTCCTTCCACATTCACTGCACCCTGCCTTTGAAATGATTGACACACACATTTCTGATGAATGTCACACAACCTTTAAGTTTGTCAAATATCAATACACAACCATCACAAAAACACAATCATCTTTAAAACAGTCAAAAAGAAAATATATCACGCAAAGAATGACGCTCAATGTGGCAGTTTGTGTGATCGTAAAAATATCGTAAAGTAACTTTACATTCTGCGCGCACTATGACGAGAGCGCTGCTGCCATCTAGTGTAGTGGATGCAAATATTTCACTTCAAACTAGTAGGGCAAAATACGTGGTTTTGTTAGGCAAACATTAGGAATGTAACTGATGTGTGTGCATACAATACTACCAGTATATTGCTTTGCATTTATAGTAAATTGCTGCTTTATTTTGTGCTAAATTTATAGTTTAATTTTCCCCAAGTGTCATACATTTCTGATGTATTGCAATGCTCAATCATTTTAGCAAATGGATCGAAATGGAAATTGAGAATTTAAGTGACACTCCACACCTCATCTGACCAAACAACGTAATATCCCGATCATGCTAATGCTTCCATATAAAGGATTAGACAATAGATATAAAACATTTACCATACTTTTGGCTTCATAAACGCTCTAGTGCGGCGTTTTGACAGTCGTGAAAAGAACATTAGCGTATCAATCAACAAGGGCATTTACGTAATAGGTAATAAACAGTAAGTCAATTTAAGTGCTGAGCGACTAGGAAAATGTGAGTTTTATAAAAGTTTTAGCGCGAAACACTCTCAATTCAGTAACACAACGACCGGGCAAAATACAGATGTCACACAGTGACAAGTCACGGCTTCTTTTCACCGAAGCTGTACAACATAAATACACGGATCAAACACGCTTCACGTGAGGCGAGGAGGATAACCACATGCATAAGTGATGGAGCGTCTCTCCTCCAGTCCCAGAAGAGATATAATGCACGAGAAGCAGCCGTTTAAATCAAAACATACAGACGTTACAAAACATTCCTGAATGAGTGTGTGAAGTGTGAACAAAAGCCTTGATGTTCCTGGTGGATTTACGTTTGGGAGCTCGGGTCTCCTCGGTCACGTGCTATGATGCGCCGACAGACTCCTGCGACTCCAATTCACTGGACAGAATTCGGTTGGAATTGTCACTGTACCGCCGGCTTTGAAGAAACGACAATCTGAAGACAGAAAAAAGAAAGAAAAATTTGTTTTATTGTGGCTAGCTAGCATGGAGCGCTAACGATTGATTTTTTCCGTTATTTTTGCACTGATTTTGTTTTCACGTCATGGTTCAACTTAAACTGATTTTTCCCGTCATGCTGTCTTCATAAGCAGGGGTCTCTAATGGATTTGCAGACAAATCAAGAATGGTTGATGTGTCAGTCGGAATGATAAATGCAGGCACTTTTGATTTTTAAAAGGTCCGTATGGTTTGGCACATTTAATAATCCATTAAGCAAATTCCAAGTGAAACTTTCTCACTGCTCAGTCAAGCAGTAGATGTACAGATGACATACAGTCGTACAGGGAACTTTCAATGCTTATCCTAATGCTTTTAATTGATCTTACGGATTAAAAAATTAAACATGCTTTTAAAAATCAGACAGATGGATGAATGATGGATGGATGCATAGAAAGACAGAGAGATATTGGTAGATAGATGATGGATAAAGTATATATGGTATATAGACAGATGTGCATATATAAGTTTGATAGACTGAAAGAAAGATAGATGGATAGACAAAATGATAGATAGATAAATAGATAGATAGATAGACAAAACGAATGATAGTTGGGTTGATCGATGGATAAGTTCAAGTTCCGAGCATTTGTAAGGCGCTTTTGACAAATTTGAACAAACTCAAAGCTCACAACAGAGATAGATAAAAAGAGGATAGATAGATAGTTGAGTAGATAGATGGATAGACAAAACGATAGATTGATGGATGAATGGACGGACGGACAGATAAATAGATAGACAAAATGGATGGATGGATGGATGGATGGATGGATGGATGGATGGATAGATAGATAGATAGATAGATGGATGGATAGTCAAAACGATAGATGGGTAGATGGATGTATGAAAGGACGGACAGACACAGAGAAATAGACAAAAAGATAGATAGATAGATAGATAGATAGATAGACAGACAGACAGACAGACAGATAGACAGATAGATAGATAGATAGATAGATAGATAGATAGATAGATAGATAGATAGATAGATAGATAGATAGATAGATAGATAGATAGATAGATAGATAGATAGATAGATAGATAGATAGATAGATAGATAAATACTTTATGTGGATACAGATGTAGTAAAAAATAGCGTTGTAATGTGTAGAGAGATTGAAATGGCTCTCATGAAGGAGCAGAATGTGAGGCAGAAACTCTAAAACTAGCACTTGATCTGCAACATGTGCTGACGGTGATGACCTCAGACCGGCTCCAGCCTCGTCCACCAGCTCCATCATGACCGAGAAGCCACTGCGAGGGTCTGTCGAGTCCCCCGTGCTCACAACAGCAGGACTTCAGCCGAGATGGATTTACTGGAGCAGATCTTGGCCGCGGGGCAGCGGAATAAAACTGAGAAATTCTCAGCCTGACTGTTACTCCAGCCACAAGCTCTCCGAGTTCCTCATCACGTTCTCATCTCTCACCTCGGCTTCCCCTGATTTTTTTAAATGAGACCTGCAGAATTTGGCGGCGCTGCTCGTTGCACAATACCCTGGTGAGCGCGTCACGTCAGAGTTCTGCTGAAGACACACTTTTTCATTACTTACTGGCTCCTTTGTTTTTTCTAGAACCACATGCTGTTTGTTTTCGCCGAGAAACTCGACTTTTTTGTATTTTCCTATTTTATCCAGGATTTTTTATTGCTTCATTGAATAGAGGCAGACCACTGCTTAGGCTGCCCACTGCTCCGGGTTTATGCGTGTTCACTTCATCGTGTGTGCGTGTGTGTGTGTGTGTGTGTGTGTGTGTGTGTGTGTGTGCCTGTATGTTAAAATATGTTTTCTGTTGAAAAAATGTATACATAATGTATATGTTTGTTTGTATGTGCATTTATGTATACTGTATTTGTTTAACTTCAGTGTATAGCCTTTCAATATATAGATTCTAGATGAAAATTATATACATATATATATATAAATGATTATTAATACAATTGAATCTATCTAAAGATAAACACGTGTTTTCATTGGTTTTATTTAATAATAATAAATTACATCCATCTAACTATCTATCTATCTATCTATCTATCTATCTATCTATCTATCTATCTATCTATCTATCTATCTATCTATCTATCTATCTATCTATCTATCTATCTATCTATCTATCTATCTATCTATCTATCTATCTATCTATCTATCTATCCATCTATCTATCTATCTATATATCTATCTTTTGTTTTGTCTATCTATCCTAATTCATCATTGAAATGTGAATGCTTAGTACATTTTTAGGCAAATTGCTTCTAATGCTCCTGTAATTTGTGCAATTTTTACGTAGAAAAACAAAGTAAAGTGCTGAAAGTGAGCATAAAACCTCAATATGAATATACAATTCCTTCACTATCATTGTTCTTTTGACCACTTTTTTTCCACCATATTGAAGACTGAAGCAGCCAAAGCCTCGGGTCACCTCACATCCAGATGATCCACATACCTCTGTGGTCTGAACTTGCCGTGAAAGCCAATCAGATTCTTCCGATCACATCAACACTGCGTCGATTCTGTAGAACACCGACTTTAGCAGCGTGAAAAACGTCCCAAAAGAAACAGGAAAACCTTTGGGATGTCTCGAAAGCTTCTCCAGGCCGTTCTCATGAAAGGTTCTATAATGAAGAGTCTGATTGATAAGATCAGTAATCCTGTTCAGATGAGTTTCCCCCTTTATGAGCTACACCATAGTCCTAATGTCCAATAATTCTCCCCATATGCCAAAACGGATTCCTATATCAGAGCACAAGAAGCTTCCAGCTTTGGAGACCTTTGCAGCCGCATGTCTCAAGGTGATTGTTTCTGACTGATCTTTGTTCTATGAGAGATGAGAAAAACGAGATAAAAGCCGCAGACCTGTCCTAATAGTCTTTGGGCTTTTTTTTTTTGGTTCTATTTCATTTATTCCTCTGGTCATGAATGTTCTACTAAATTAACGGTGCATTTTTTTTGTGGAACATGTAAAAACCTGAAAAAGTCCCACAAAATCAAAGCCTCATCATTTGCCCCTTTTCTTTGTCTGGCTTTTCCTCAATCGATTTCCTCCAAGGAGTCGAATCCTAATGAATCCGAACTCGATGTGACTGAAGACGGCGTTTACTTTCACAGCAAACGTTGCCGGCGGAAACTGTGAAGTCTTCTGAAGATCAAGCGGCGGTACGGGTGGCCGAAAATATAAAGGGCCCGGAGAATTCGTGCAGATATATCAAACCAAACAAGCCCGTGAGATCTCTGATATCCAAATCAAACAGAACCACATCACAATACTACCATCACTTAAAAACATCCCAAACATCTGTAACCAATCCAACCACGAGGGGATATGAATTCCTCACTTGAATCCGTCGAGCCGCGCTCTCGTAATCCACCAACACGGAGACAGAAGAGAAGAAAACAAAACCTTGTCGGTTCTCTGGGTCTGGACCAGGGGAGACGGCGGGGTTGCCAAATCTATTCTCAGTTTTATGTTCAAATAATCATCCCTGACAAATTTGGCACCACTTGTACATCCAGTCCGTATGAACACACAGAGGGTTAAAAGCCTATAGAGCTGCCACCATGTCAGGACTACGGTTAAAGTCTAGATCAGGGGTGCCCAATACGTCGATTGCAAAGGCATTGTGGGTAGAACGCATGGCATTGAAAAAAAAAAGGTTTAAATACTGCCGTAAGACCGTACCTGCACTAGAACAGTGGATGTGAGTCAGGCGCTAGTCGAGTTTAAGAAACATAAAATAAACAAAAAGGTAAAGTAAGTCTGCTATCAACTCGGACATTTTAGTACCTGAAAAGGATTTTATTCTGAAGTGTGTGTGTGTTTACTGCGGTCTGAATGTAACCCTTATGTAACCCTAATCCTAATTATATTCCTTGTTCTTGTAACCTGTGTTATATTTAAACTGATTCTTGCCTTCTATATTTTGGACCATATTTGACAATGACAATAAAGGCATTCTATTCGATTCTATTCTACTTTATTTTATATATACATATTATATATAAGTCATTTAATAAGTAGACCGCAAACCGTAAATAGCTTAATTTCGAAATACTACAAAGACAGTTGCAATTGTAAATACAAAGTACTTAATTTCAGATAAATTGTGATTAATGCTTTACACAGAATTATTGTTTTCCAGCTCACACAAAAAAATCTTTTGCACTCAAAATAATCAGCCAATAATTAGTCAAATAATGAACAGGTTATTGAAGTCGTTCTGCTTAACCGAATACAACAAGTACAAAAATGTCCCTCATCATTTGGTGAAAAGAAAACATTACAACATTAAGCATTCGTTTTAAAATAGCAACGACGCACAAAAACAACACAGACTGCAAAACGTCCCATGAAAACAGAAGTGACCAGTGCGGCAGGAAAAATGACTTATAAATATCCCCTGGTGCACGAGCGTCTCCATTAGTCTGATGACCCACTCAAGCCCGACCCGACATTAACCTCAAGCCCGAGCTTTTCTGCAGCCCAGAGTCAGACTGGCTCATTTTTGACCAAACATGGAAACATCATCCTTAGCGCTGGATTACGGAGGATTCCCTTCAAATGCTCACAATCCTAAACTCATTTCTGCCTCACAACAGAAACACGGTGCATAGAAGCTGTCGAGAAACTGACGGATCCTCTCACTGACACGATTAGCATGAGCAACTCAACAACGTTATGAAAAGATGTTGTAACAAAAAAACAACTTTTTTTGGCTAATAATTCACCTCTATTCCACAGAACATGAAATTGTTTATTTTCTAATTGTATAAAACTGCAAACCTTAAAAAAATACAATAAAATAAAATAAACTGTATATAATTTGGAAGACTGGAAGATTGCTTGGAAACTGAAGATTTGACCCCAAACTTGTTGAACGATAGTGTATATTATAAAAATAAATATATTTATTACACTTTATTTAATAAAGTGTATAAATTATTTATACACTTTATTCCCTATCTATCTATCTATCTATCTATCTATCTATCTATCTATCTATCTATCTATCTATCTATCTATCTATCTATCTATCTATCTATCTATTTATAATGTACATTTATATGTAAAATATACTAAACTGTGTGTGTGTGTATATATATCAATATATACACATACATATATGTCTAATAAAAAATCACTTATGTATTTATAAAATGTTAGATATTTACATAAAAACAACAACAAAAACCTGCGCGACGTGTGTGAAAACCAGAAGGTAAAAACAAGCTCTGTGCGCACAGCCTTGAAGAATCGAGCATTCCCTCATATCTCGGTTGTGTTCTTTGGCTTTGTGTTTGGTGGGTGTGTACAAAATAGGATTTGATCTGGGATGAACCCAAAGAGCCGTGTGCAAGAACAAAAAGCTCCGGGTTTGCAGACCTGAAAACATCTTCCCTATTTTGCACATGCTTCCTTGTGGAAAAAAAAAAAACATGTCTGAACATTTGCTTTTTCACAAAGTCTCACCAGCGAAACGTGAGCGTGGAAGCTCCAGGACGGATTGAGAGAGCTCAAGTGAAAGCTGTCGGCATGAGGAGAAAGCGGAGTTAAAGCGCACAGGTCCGGCGTTAAGCCCCTCAAACTGTTCCTTGGTCAGGAGAACGCAACATTCCTAACATGCCTTGGAAACATTCAAGGGAAAACAATAAAAAAGCGGGAAAGAAAGCTGATGGATGGTTAAGGTGGGACGTTTCAGGCTTTTCTGGCCATTAGAAGTCTCTATGGAAACGGGTGCAGAGAGATGCTTTTCTAACACCTTTTCTGCATCTTCTGTCTGATGCGGCACAAAGTGGGAAAAATTCAGCGTCAAAGACGTAAAATCAAGGCCAGCGATTTCAGACAAAAACAGCTTCACCTCTCTTTCTCTGCCTCTGCGTGGCTGCAGATCGTGTAGGAAACTCACAAAGGGACTAAGTGCAACTCTAAATCCCAATGTTTTATAGCTTTTCAAAGCTGCTTTATTAGCAGAGACTAGAACAAGCACGGGAAAGTAATAATGGGAGAAGAAAATTAACTATACAGTAAAAAAAAGTATATATTAAGCATTTTAAATAACCAAAATACTGGATAAATTAATACTGGATGAAGATACTGGATAAAGACACTCATTCACTTTTGATCAAAATACTGGATAAAGAGACTTGGTCATTTTTTTAACTTTTAACTTACTTTCTGATCACTTTCTCTGGACATTGCACTCCCCACTTACAGTTTCTTGAATTACTTCAAAATTTAATTTTTTTTTAATCTTATTACATCGTGTTGTTTTTTATTGTATTGTACTTTCATTGTTATGTTTTTATTTTTATCTTATTATATTACTCTTTTCTACATTTCTATTAATTGTAGAACCCCCCACCCACACACACACACACACACACACCTAAAAAGCTGGGTGTTCGGAAAAAGCATTTCACTGCATGACATACCATGTACGTATGTATATGTGTGAGAAATAAAATTTTATTTGAATTTGGTTTCACTAAAAATATAGTATATGCAGTATATACACGCATATATGAATATACATTTAAATATATATATATATATATATATATATATATATATTGATGATTATTAATATAGATTATAATGTGGGTATGTGTGTTTTTCCATTTGATTTTGTTTCTAAATTTAATACCTTTATAATATATTTGTACAAATATATAAATAATTATATTATTATTATAACATAAATATTAATTTTAAGAGAATAATTTTCATTAAATCACTAAAAATCCAAGTTTTTAGCATTTCTAAGCAAAAATGTATGATGCATTTACAAAATGTATTTCGGTTTTGTTTGTGTGCTCCAGATTTCCATGCATGTCATAGTAAAAAGAGAAGTCTGAATCATTTTGTTATATTATTTCTCGCTGTGAAGATAATTTGTGGACAACAATACAGTTTACTGGACATAAAACTTCCGTCTGTTTAAAGCACCAATTATCATTTATGCCATATTGATAAACTAGCATCACTATACTTTACTCAAAATCAAGAGTTACATCTACTGCTCTACACCGATTTTGTATTTTCAAGAATTACATTTCTTACAACTAAAGTCATCAGCCTTCAGAGTGTTTATTTGCTGTAACATTGATTTTTAGATTTAAACAGTGCGATCAACTGTAAGATTTTCATTGTGCACACATTCACACACACCATCGTCTAAAGTCACTATCGACATTATTAATGACAAAATAATGGCTGAAATGTTAAGAAAATCCACAAATCAACCAGCCAAATACAATCACATCAACTAAAGGCAGATAACAATCCAAAGATGCAGAAAGCTCAAGACGTCAATGAAATAATGGATTTGCCAGAGGTGTAAACACTCAACGTCGATATAAACACAAGCAAAAAAAACAAGCATACAAATATAAAGTGTATTTCAAATGCGTTGATTAACTCAGTTCATAGCGTTTACGAGCTTTGGAGCCATTTCTCCCAGTGCAACTCTCGCAAAACCACCACCAGCCACGGGAAAACTAACGTAAAAGTCCACAACTTCCTGTTGAGTGTCTGACCGGTTCATTTAGCCCCAGAGAAGTGAGAGGAATCAGCTTCAGTTGGTTTCAAAGATCACAAAGACTTATTTCATTACAATGCGGAATAATGTGACATAATCGGTCTGTTAATTCACTGGAATGAGAAAGCCATGTCGTGGCAGTTCTGTTTAAAAGCCTGAAATCCGTTACGTAAGGCCAGTAAAACAAACGTTAATTGTTTGAATATAACTACGCCATAAAACACATCATACGCAAACGTCGGGTTTAGGTTTTTATGGAAGCCCTCTTAAATATTTCTGCGACTACCTATGGCGATAAAATCCGTCTGAAGTTTCTGCACAACAATTCTTTATAGATCGGCTTTTGTTGGCCTGTGGCCAACGAGTAAATAAAAAATAAAAGTCCCTAATGATCTAGCGCGTCCAATCCGAAATCTCCATAAACATGCCTTTAACGACGCCCTTACACGCAGATCTCACAAGGTTATCTCTCATCTCTCTAGCTTTCCAGGAACACATTTATGAAAGCTCAGCGTATTGGTGAGGGACTAACTGTACCTGAGAGAAATGGAGGTCCCGTTGACCGACTCCGAGTACTGTCTGCTCTCACAAAAGTCCCCCTGCCGACCGTAGCGCCCGCTCTCACAGCACAGGATCCTGAGGAAGGCTCGGCGAAAAGCCCGGTTCAGGAACGCGTAGAGGAACGGATTCAAGCCAGAGTTGATGTAGCCCAACCAGAGCCAAGCAGTCCACATCTGCCAGGGCACGCTGTAGTCGATGAAGGGGTCCACCACGTTGGTGATGAAGAAGGGCGCCCAACACGAGCAGAAGCAGCCCATGATGACCGCCAGGGTCTTGGCCGCCTTGGTCTCGTTCCTGATCCGGCTGGAGCCTTGATGGTCATCGGGACGGAAGCTGGTGGGAGCCGAGCCGGCCCGGTGCAGAGAGCCGATCCTGCGGGCGTGGCCCATGGCCGTCACGTAGATGCGCTGGTAGGCCAGAATCATCAGCATCAGGGGGACGTAGAAGGCCACGGCTGAACACACCAGCGCGTAGGGCCGGTTCACCATGAACACACAGGTGGCGTTGCGGAAGGAGTTCAGTTTGGCTTGTTCAATCTGAAATTAAAAATAACCAAATACCATTAAAAAAAATTATAATAATAATGTTCAAAATACTGTTAGCAATTGTATTTTTCTCGTGTTCTTGGAAACTTGTGTTATATTTAAACCGTTTCTTGCCTTCTATATTTTGGACCATATTTTAAAATATTGCAGTTATTTATATTCGTTAATCAGTGTGTATATTTTACCATTATCTCATCTTTTTTTCCGCACCAAATAGAGTAGCGATACTAATTTCATTGTAACCCTGTGGTACAGTGACAATAAAGGGATTCTATTCTATTCTAATCTATTGTAAAAGTCAAACAATGGCATTATTTATTAATAAAAATGTAAGTGCTCTAATAATTACCAAGCAAAAAGTAATATTGTTGCTGATGGGGAAAAGTCCCATTGCAGAACATCTTCTCAAATCAATTAACAGATTTACATTTATACTTGTTTATTATTTGTTGTTAGTTTTATTATTATTAAAAATATAGTACTTTTAACTTCGGAATAGCATTATACGCTATAAAGAAAGTGAACTCTCATCCTTCAAATTCATCCAATGGGATTTGAACAATCATAAAGCTTCTGGAAAGCTTTTTTTTCCGTTTTTTTTCCGTTTAAAAGCCCCATGAAAATAAAATATAATTTTTAAAAAAAGTAGAACTGTACAGCTGATGAGCAAAAATGTATACAGCAGAAATTTTCTGAACTCCAAGGAGTGGAAAAGTAAACTATCAATATCTCAGGACACGTAAGAAATTTTCATCATAAATATGTACATCAGATAGACGAGAAACATGTCAGTTCAAAATCCGTATTTGATATTCAGTAGGTCTATCCTCTTTCCACACAACACATTTGCATAATAATGACATACACTAGATAGACGAAAAACATGTCTGTTTAATATTCATAGTCAATAATCAGTAGGTCTGTCCTTACAATGCTCTCGATTCCGATGGTATTCCAGCTTTGCATGATGGGAAGAAAAGAGATGAAAAAGGGGATGATCCAGCATCCCACCAGCATCAGCGAAACTCTCACAGGTGTCATCTTGTTATTGTAAACCAGCGGCTGACAGCAAATCGCATAGTATCTGCCAACGACACACG
Organism: Paedocypris sp. Pulau Singkep; assembly: GCA_017309775.1. Lineage (NCBI taxonomy): Eukaryota > Metazoa > Chordata > Actinopteri > Cypriniformes > Paedocypris > Paedocypris sp. Pulau Singkep. Next base: position 4,583,579 of record MU204205.1, read on the forward strand.
GAGGGAATGATTTCGAGACAAGCATCACAAGCATGATTTATGGACGCCATCAGGCTTCGCAGCGTCTTACATAACTCCTACATTTAATATTCCCCCGATGAAGCTGCTGAACCTTTCTTGGGGATAAACTAGCACAAAATACCTTCTTAAGAGGAAAACATAGCATGAGTCATGGGAAATGTGGGGATGGAGACAGGCCTCGGTGCTGAAGCGAGAGAGATCGTGGAGACGTGAGTCATGTTACTGCCACACCGACCAGATGCTGAGCAGACAGCGCAGACGCTCACTTTCTGGTCGAGGGATCGACGTGCTTCCTAATGGCCAGAGCAAGAGACGAGTTTGCCCATTAACGCAGAATAATGAAACATCATTAGCTGATGGTCTGACAAGCTCCTACGGTTCCACTGAAGAGCAAACAGTGCAGCTTGTGATCAACAGAGGTGTAAAGACGTACAGACACAAAAATTACTTGAGTGAAAGTCGTAAAGTATCCAGTTTGAAACGTATTTTACTCGTACTGAATTTAAGCTCAAAAAACACCAAGAAAGGTGAAAAACTAAAAAATCCCTTATTTATGAGGTTTTATTTCTAAATTATAGAAATGAAATTAACACCTCGATGTTTCAAAATGGGGAAACAAAAAAAAATCATTTTCACAATGTAGCGAGTAACGGTAATTGTCCATTCAAATGTAGTGGAGTAAAGAGTACAGATACGCAATCGCAAATGTAGAATTTGTATATATGCAAAGTTGCTTATATTTTTGATACTCTGTACCAGTTCAAAGTAGCCAAAATACTTAAGTAAAGTACCAAAAGTCCATTTACTCAAGTACTCAAGCTCAGCTGGTGTTTGGAACACTGGATCATGGGTTCGATTCCCAGGGAAAGCAGGAGGTTGTGGATTTGTAAAAATTGTACTGACTTTTAAGTCGCTTTGGATAAAAGCATCTGATAATGGGCTGTAGGGTAAAGCACAAAGTTGCCAAATTAAGTCAAGTAAGGAAGGCCATTTTCTAAAGTACTTCACACCACTGGTGATCAGTCAATTCGGGTTCTGCTGACAAAACACCTCTGTACAGTTTAAAGAAGAAAATAAAATGCTATTTAAATGCAGACCTCGTCTCTGAACAAGGTCTGATGCGTGATGGGGGTGCGGAAGGACGGGGGCACATTGCTATTTGGTGATGCGAGATTACAGTGTTCGCATCTATCAGCGATTCGTTCAGTGCGAATGCTACAATTAAACAAAAACACATACTTTTCTCAGACCCGGATGACGCATCATGTGCGCCGAGGGCGTCTAATAGCCAAAAAACACACCGTTTATATTCACAGCGATAGTATTAATGATAAAACACGGCGATGAAATTGCTTTTCCCAAATCACCGCATGACCGATGCATCTAATCTAAGAACTGTTCGCTCAACTCTGCCAAGGAAACTCTGATTATTTGTGTAAGATAAGGTTTGATGTTTGTTTTCTATCCAAATTTAGATTCCCGCAGGAAATAAAGCAGAACTTGAACTGGACGAACGCTCTCACCTGTCCAGTGCAATGCAGCACAGATGGAGAATGGACGCAGTGGTCAGCAGAACATCTAGAGAGGTACGGACCAAGCAGAACATTTCTCCAAACCTCCACTGACCAGTGGTCAGCTCTATAGCTGCCAGGGGCATCACGACCAGTGCCACCAGAAGATCAGCGAACGCCAGAGACACGATGAAGAAGTTCGTCTTCTTCTTCCTGGATTTGAACAGTGAAGAAACTGATTAGACTCATCAAAATGTGGGAAATAGCTTTCCAGACATTCTTAGTTCCAGTTCAAATTTAATTTAAAGATAATGGTGTTGCCACTTTGCATTTATTTAAGCCTTCAGATGAAGCTGTAATCGAAAGTGACTGGTGCTTTTCCCTCGAATTGACCCCATGACCTTTGCTCTATATGCTGAGCTATGCAGGAACGCTATTAACTTCGGTTAATCACATCACTACATTAATACATTTATCAATTACTAATTCGTAGAGCAGAATTTGACCTGTGATGACCCCTGATTAGCCCCATCAGTTCAGGTCCTGTGACATTGGGGTTCAGAATTGTAATTGCAAAAGTATTTCAAAGAACAAAAAATAGTAATATGTAAACCCAGAATAAATTGTAAAATTGATATGTGTTATCGCTGTATTATATTACTTGCATAATATATGCAAATGACGAGATTGTATATAATTGAAGAGCTGGTATGTTAACAACTGGTGGCATTTTGTCTTAAAGGCAAATATATATATATCACATTTTCTCAAGTAGGTAATCAATGATTGTGTTCTGAGAAAATAACACAGTAGAATAAGGTGGTCCATTAGGTCCATATTGGAATTTGCTGTGCATGTAACCCATCCGTGAAAGGGAAGTGAACACACACACACACACACACACACACACACACACACCTCACTTTCACTGAGCTTTACCACACTGACAGAAAGATCTTTAAAAATCCTGATAACAAATTGCACAAAGCTTAAAGTCAAACTATGAAAGTCAAAGGGGTGAGTTGTTTATTTCAGTGTAATCGAAAAGTAATTAGACTATTCTGATTAGTAATATCAAAGGATCTGTTTAGTATACTGTAGTATTAGTATAGCAAATAATCTGTATATCAGTATTTTTATAATAGTATAGCAACAGCAAATAATGGTAGTATTATAGCAACAGTAAATAATCAGTAAAATATTAGTAAAACAATAGTAAATAAGGAGTATGTGAAAGTAGTGAAACAATCGGTATAGTATTTGTATAGCAATAGTAAACAATCAGCACAAATCAGTATTTGAGAGTGACGCAAATATTTTCTTAGTTTCAAAGTGATTTCTTGTAGGAACCAAATCCATCTAAAGTGTAACTGAATCTACCTAAAAGCGCCGTTACCTTAGTTGTCGGTCTTTACAGAGAGCCACCATCACCAGCAAATTACCCAGAGCCGTCATGATGATGATGATGACCAGCACGAATGACAGTGCGGCCGAACTGCGGGCAAACACAACAAACCCTTCCTGATTCTGGTCAATAAGAAGGCGTGGGAGAGAATTCGCAATTTTGCCGTTTTAGGAACATTTTCTTACTTAAAAGTGGCGGCGTGAAAGTCTGATGCCGTGGCCATCACTGGTCATCTGCGTGGCAGCGATCATGCGAGATGCTGTATTACCTCTTCTGGGAGAAAAACAAAACCAGTTTGTGGTTTATACATCCCAAACCCAATGAAATGTTCTCCACTCTCGCATCAAAGCATCTTGGTTGTGCCAAGATAAGGCTACTAAAGTCTTTCCAATGGTGCTGCTGGGGTGCATTAAGCTTTTAAAGGAAAGCCTGAAGGTAATCAGAGACATATTTCTGATGATATACTCCAAACAGACCTTATATTAAAGACCTGACATTGAAGATCCACATACTTCAACAGAGTACATGCTCTTCATCATCACACTGTGAATTAGTGCTTGATCCGTAACTCGGGCCGGAGCGCGGAGAGCTTACTCAAGGACAACACTTGGGATGCGTTTGCACAGCTGGGAAGCTAAAGTGGGTATTATGAGATAGTTCAGACGTGTATTTTCTGTTCTATTTCCAAGGAAGCACATGATTGTTATGGTTGTGTACAAACACACTAGGAGAAACAGACTGCTCTATTCAATTATTCTGCTTTTACAATTATTCTGCTTTTACAATTATTTGTTTTTGTACATGAGGTCATGCTGCAAAATGTAGTGAAGAATAGGCATATGCTCTATGAGTGTTTATGTGTGAGTAGTTTGTTTTTTCACTTGAAAAAAGTTAGATTTTAAGTAAACCTGATATACGTATTTACTGGATGACTGTTTTTGTCTAACAAAATTAAGTGGTATTTTAGATGCACTATTATTAGATATTAAACTATTATATAAAAATATTAATTTATTCTACTGTTGCATTTTTTATATTTGGTAATAGTTATATTATGTGTGTGTTACTTATATATACACTGTACACTATAAATATATATATACTGTATACACACATGTGTATTAATATTTAAAAAGTGGTCCTGTATGTATACGTATACTGTGTATATGTATATGTATATACATATATATATATATATATATATATATATATATATATATATATATATTTTTTTTTTTTTTTTTTTTTTTTTTTTTTTTTTTTTTTTTTTTTTTTTTTTTTTTTTTTTTTTTTTTTTTTTTTAACAAACAGTCTCTAATGCATCAAACTTCAGTACAAATGTTTTTCATGAAACTCATTACTCAATAGAAAACTGAACAGTAGAAAAACACCATATCAAATGCTTGTCTCTATTAATGTCTAATAACTGAATTAATAACAGTCAAATCTCGTCACAGAAAACAGCCACAACACCAACAACCATATCAGCAGCAACAACAATTCAAACTATAAAATAACACGGAGTGCAATTGTATTATCAATGCTGAAAATATGCGAGATGAGGCTGTCACTATCTTTAGTCTTAACCTGTTGCACCTGACGGCGTTAAAGCATCGTGCTGGTAACTTTACTCACCCAGCGCTGCTGCGTTTCGGATCCACGCGTGTCTCTAGAAACTGTCATATTCCATCACAGGCCGCCGGAGACTGGAGGGTTTTTCTCTGCCCAGTTACACAGAGAAACAGCAGCAGCAAATCATCTGTTGATGTAAGTGACCGGCGCCGTTAGTCTCCTCTCCTGTCCGGGGCTCGCGCGCCTGTAATGCCCCCACGCAGCTACAGCGCCACCTACTGGTGGTATGGTCATAAACTCATCCCGCAATTAATAAAACCCTACGAGATTACACAAAAAACGGGGAAGCTACAACGTAGCTACAAAATTAATTTTGAAAAGTGCTAAACAATCATCTTGATCAGTGTTCGCTTTTCATTCGCCTAAATTCAACGAAATACGTGTAATACATGTTTTGATCCAAAAGGTCCAAAAATTTCGACCAGTCATTAACGAATCGGAACTATTGATTCCAATAGTAAAAATAACACAGTACTGTTTGTAAAAACAAAAAAGGCATACATATATAAAAACAATTTTTGGAAATAAACTATTCACGAATAGTTTGAATATTTGTACAATTTAGAAAAAGAAAAAGACTGGTTTGAGGTCAAACTGCTTTGTGTTGATGGTGGATCGTTTATTACGATTTATCAGTATCACATAACGTTTATCTCGCAGTGACAAGTAACATGATTAACTTATTTTCACCACCAGAGGGCGCAAGAGCAACATACGTGTTCTGTTTTAAGCAATTCCAGGCCACACACTGTCCTTGCAGAATCGCAAAAAATAAATATGCGTGAGGATCAAATCTAACGATGCATCTATAATGTGAAAAATGTTTGTAATTTTTACAGTTAAAATATTCCTCCCAGCGATGACATTTGGATTTTATTAATGAAATGCTCAGGTCTTTTTACTCAAAAAGTATTTGTTGTTATATAACCTGAGACTCTTACAGAAGTGCCTAGTTTTCATATCCCACACACACACACACACACACACACAAACACAACCACGACCACAAACTAGATGTTCCTCATTAGCATGTCAGATGGAGTTTTAACTGGGAAGCATCTGCTTTTTCTCCACCATGTGCCTCACGGTCTCACAGTCTAAAAAACAATGATTTGCGTGACTCCTCTGCAGTCTGTTGTTATTGATTTACTCTCAAGCTGTTGTTACGAAACAGAGAGAAAAGCCCGAGCGATGATCTTTGTGTGCGTGCAACACATGCACAGTGTGAGAGAGGAAAACCAAGCCTAAACTCTTCCAACTACTTCTCATCACTGCTTCTCATTAGCGATCGGCTGTAAATATTCACGATTAAGCAGGAGTGTGACTTTTATCGCTTGCCCTTGTCCTTCTCGTGAATAATGCATGGCTTGGTTCTATACACTAAACCAACTAGAAATTGATTATCCATTGGAGCTAGCTGACCCGGGGTCAGAGGTCGCGGGCATTGCACATACACTATCACTATCATATCTTGACCCTCGAATCCACAGCCATTATAAACAGGCCTTTGGGAGCCGCGTCTCCTTCCTCGAGATGCTTTAAGATGCCCTCGGCTGTTTGGAGGTGAGGGAATAATCCAGGCAAATTGAGTGGCGTGTGTGCCCAGTCGCTCTCTGCATCCTGTGTCCACACAGTCAGTGTAATATTAACCCAGAGAGGTCAACAAGTCGGACCATTCTCTCCACAAGTTTCCATTGAAACCGGTCTGGAATGATTGTCCCTGCAGGTTTACCTGAGTTAATATTCAAGCCGCTCTTAGAATCCATCTGACACTGTGTACAAAAGCACAAAATTCAAATCTTGCATCAGAATTTTTTTTAACCACCAATAGTTAGTGATTCAGTCCCGAATGTCTGATATTTTGGGATTATTATTATTTTTATTTTTTTGTTGTGTAACACAATGCTTACAGTGTGTACTATTGAGGTGCTTTTGTATATATTAAAATTAAATTATTATTATTATTATTATTATTATTATTATATATTTATTATCATTATTATTATATTATTATATTATTGTTATAGCAATTTATTTATTTAGTTAATAAAGGTTTATTATTACCTTTCCTTGCTTTTAACTCTTTTCTACTCTTTTATTTTTTTTCTTTTCTGTTGACTTTGAATGGGTCGTCTCTTAAGATTCCTTGCTTCATCGATCTCTGTAGAATATTCGTTGAAAAAGCTAAACATATGTACTCAACTTTCATTGTACTCAATGTACTCAACTTTCATTGTACAACAACTAAACATATGTACTCAACAACTTTCATTGTTTCAACTTTTACACTTCTTTTATATGCAAAATTGTATCAATTGTTTTAACTGTTTGAATGGGATTCATTGTTCAGCTTTCACCTTCCGTAAATGTCTTTTCGCCTGCTCATTGTTCATCGTCGAAATATAGATTCAACTTTAAAACGTGCTTGAGATTTTTGACATCTTGACACGTTTCTCCGCTGAAACCAGCTTTTTGATTTCAGTTATACTTCTTGAGGTAATCCACATGAAGTTTGGGCTCCATTTTTACCCGTCTCCTTTAGTAGATCAGTGGAGTTACTCAGAGCCAGTCGATCAGCATTTATCAACTTTTCTTCCTTTTCATATAAAATATTGTGCAGATTTAGACTAGTGTGGTCAGCTCTACGATGTAATTTCTTCAAAAACTGCAGTATGTAGTTATTCTGCCGCTTAAGTTCCATGACGTGCTTTAAATGGTTCTTGGCTAATACTAATTCAAAATATAGCTATAGCAGCTTTTTGCGGTAACAATTACGTATATACTTACGTATCTTATCTACCTCATGACATTCCTTCGCTCTGATTGGCTAATGATTTATAGCAAATAAAAGGAAGGCATGAACCCCACATTGGCTTCTTGCAGCTCTATTTTTAGTTCATATTTTCTAGGCCATGAGCCAAGTCCGTCTCATTTGCCACATTAATAAGGCTCTGCATAAAACATCAGCATCTGCTCTTTCCCGCGGAATTGAACTGTCCCCTGGTTCTTTAAAAGAGCCGCCCCATCTCCATTAATGTAAAGAAGAGTGAAATATTAAAGACGTTTAATCAAACAGTTTGAGGTGTCTGCAGAGTCATTAGTATTCACAACCGCTAGAGATTATCACTTTTCATGACGTTGCCGAGGTGAAGGAGTGGGGCTTTTTGTACTTTAATACAATCATTTACACAAATTCAAAATGTTCCTTCCTTTTCTTCATTGTGCACGTGTATTTTAATCGTATGTCATGAGTTTTAAAAATACTCGTAATACGTCAAGATCACGCCTGCTTCTTCCGAAGACGTTTACAAACGTTCCTACGCTGAAGCCTCAGAGATCAACTGTAAGATGACTTCCTCTTCCTCATCTTCACCCACAGCTCCGCACCTGCAGCTCTCCCCACATCTACCATCACCTTCCCCAGCTAGATATTTTCTCCTTTCCAAAGTCTTGTGCTTTTCATTTTTTTGGCTCATTGTCCAAAGCATTTTTCTGCACATATTAAAGTAAAGTAAAGTGAGTGAGATTGTCAATATCAATGTCCTGCACCATCTCTGTCCTGCTAATTCATTTCTATTGATGGAAACAACAAGAAATTCCGTAATTTATTTTTAATTTAGAAATGAAATTTAACACGTCAATGTTTCAAAATGACAGAACAAAATTGATTAAAAAAAACAACAAAAAGTCTCAATAATGTGCAAAAAAGTGTTTTGGCTGATAAATAGCAGTACTTTCAGCATCCTGTAGATGGCGATATTGCCTCGTCCGCCCAAGAAATTAACCGTGGTAGAAAAAGATTCTGACTTCGATGCGCACAATCACAATGTAACTAGTAAACGTGAGTGTCCTTTCAAAAGTAGTGGAGTAAAGATTACAGATACTCGATCACAAATGTAGTCAAGTTCCTTATACTTTTGATACTCAGCACAAGTACGAAGTAGCCAAAAATACTTGAATAAAGTAACAAAGTCCATTTAATCAAGTACTTTATACCTCATCCACCTGGCCATGTGGTTCTAGAGCTACACGATCTGCCACCTTATAGTTTCTATTTAAAGTCTCTTTGACTCGTGCTGGTTAAATCACTGGAGACCGAACAAGTCTGAAAACGCTGTTACGCACCACAAAGTTCCTCTCATCTCAAATTATGAAGTCAGTTCATTAGCATCTCTAGTTTAGCCTAGCGTTTAACGACGTGTGTAGAGTTTAATAGGGAAATGCCTTGTTTGCTAATTGACCTTTTGATTTCTTCAAATAATGCTATTGAATAAAAAGAAAAGACGAAATGCCACTAATGAAAAAAGTGTAAAATAATTTTTATTTTGTGAAATTTATGGAGTGTGTTTTCTTAGCTACTCTCGCCTTTTTGCTTGCTCACTGCTCGAATGTCAGTTGTCATTTTCATTGTTAAGTTATAATAATTATTCTATTTATTTCTACCTTATTATTTTTGCATGATAAAATTAAGCCATTAACAATAATAAAGCTAATAACAAATGCTAAAAAAGCATCTAAATTAAATCTGAAATAGAAGTTATTTACTGCATTTGGTATTATCTTTTACAAATTAAAGTAGAAAGTAACAACATAACAACACATGCCTGATACTGAATCTTAGTAAATACCTGCATTTTTTTTTTTTAATTCACAAAATCAGTTTCAGTAAAAAGACATTTATTCAAAATTGTATTTGCAAAAAACACAAGTCCTGCTTTTTTTGTTTTATTATCCTGCTATTATGAATGATCAAACTATTATAACTAATCAAATTGTCAACAAAAACAATGAGTTTGTTTTGGTGGCATCAAAAATACAGAAATAAGAAAATAAGTTTTGCGTCTTTGCAGCAACAATTGCACTCCTTAAAAATTAGTAAATTCTTTTTTTTTTTCCCATTGAAAGTCCATAAATTAGAAACAACAAATCTACGTTATAAAACAGAGTCAAACTGAGTAATAGCAGCCAGATTCTCCTCAGGCTTGAGATGGAGACTGACATGTCGCCATTCTTCTGGCTGGATGATGCTGACCTCATCTGCATCTGACGTGGCTCATGTTTCCAGCACTAATAATGTCTGGCGTGTCTTGAGTTCAGTCGGGCTGGATTGGTGTCGGCATTAAGATGAAAACACCATGATGTTTGATGGAGAACACGAAAGACATTTTGTGAATAACTCACGAGTACCAGGATTCGAGAGGATTTCATTCTGCTTTTATTCTTCTAACATCTATCACCAGTACTGGACTACAAACCATGTCCGGGAAGCTTAGCACTGGTGGCTATAAACGGAGTCCAAAGTATCATAAAAGAAAAATAAGGAACATGGGCAAGGAGTAAAACATCTAAGGAACAGACACAATCAAAACGCTTGGTCTTATGCACGAGAAAAACACAATATTTTGCTACAATCATCTTGCCGTCTGTAATAAAGACTCATGATAATGGCTGAAGCTCCGATCGCTAGACTAGATTTGTTTTTATGTAAATATGTTTTTTATACGTACTATTCAAGTAAAGCAACATCAAAGTGATTCAAGTCACAAGTTCAACTCTAATCAACTCAAATCAAATCACGTTTATTGTCTATTTAAAATGTACAATTTAAATGTGAATCAGGTGCTTAAATGTTCAAAACCCAAAAGTTGGGTTTGTAAATAAATAAAAAGAATTTTTAAGCGAAATGTAACTCAATTTAGCCAGAAATTTAAAATATATATATATATTCACGTATATTATAGTTGGGCGATGATTATTGTGTTTGGCATGGACCGTGTGTTTATCTCTGTTCTGACCTTTGGGATGTTGGACTTCTGCCTGTGTGCTGGACGCTTTCCCGCCCGTATCGACCCACTGCCTGTTTTTGACGTTGATTCTCGCCTGCTTCATTAAAGACATTGTGATGCAGGGTGGATTACAACTGAAGTGCCTCATTACACAACATCTCAAATCATATCTTAATGCCAGAAATTGTATAATGCATAACTCAAACTATTAGCCTTCATTTTTAATAATTAAAAACTATTTTTCTCTCGTCCACAATGAAAAAATGTATATGTAAAATTTTTTTTTTTTACATTTTTAAAGAATTGGAAAAATTCTTTTGTCTAATTAAAATAAAATCTCTATTGCTACAAATAATTCAAGAGAAACTCTCCAAGCCAATGTCTGTATGTCTGTCTATATTCTGTATGTCTGTCTATCTGTTGCTGTCTGTCTATCTATCTCCCTGTTTTTTTGTCAATCTATGACTGTCTGTCAGTATATTTGACTCTCTGACATTCAATATATCAATCTGTGTCAGTTTGTCTCTATATCTGTCTGTTTTTCTTTGTTTGTTTGATTGTCTATCTATTAACATATCCCTCCTGTATGTCTGTCTGTCAATGTAAAGTATATATCTTTCTATTGGTCAGTACATTTGTCTAGCCAATCATCAGTTTTCTGTTTTAATTCATTAAATTGTTTTAAATGTAATTTCATCAACTTTTATCAAATTCAAGTATTAAAACTCTGTACAGACTGTAAAATTCTCAAAATTAACGCCAAAACATGGGGATAATGGTCTGTATTATTCAATCTATCACCCATCACTGGAGGCGTTGTGAAACCGTTTTCCGGACTAGATCTTAAGGGGATTCAGACTTCCGGAAGCATTCCGAGCAGAGCAGCTGAGTCCTGGCTCCCTCAGGTACGGCCGCAGATAAAAGCTTTAAGTGGCTGGAAGCTTTTTCAGATGCTTTTTGCACGTGGACTGGCTGAGAAGGTCCACAGCGAAGCACATGTTCTAACCAAGAACTATTAGTCTATTTGTGAATGGCCGTCTCACTCTCACTGGTCGTCTTCTTCATGAATGAGTGTCGGACCAGGAATGGGAGTGATGAAGAAAAGAGCACGTGTGAATCATTCCTTCCTGTTGTGTTCATCCATGTTAACTCTCACCGTGTTGTGAAAGAGAACGAAAGCCAGGATTGGTTAGATTAATCAAGTAATCCTGTTATACTTAATGTCAATGTGACCTTGACATATATGGTTAGCTGGAGTATGTTGTTGCCACGGTGATGTGGAGCAGGACTAAACAGGAAGTGATGTTCATCCTCCTCCTTCAAGTGAGCAGCAATCTCCCGACTGCGGCGTGTGATAATAAAGCAGGAGTATTGGATGATTCAGTCTGCTGGTTACTAACACTCCTAGATTAGGAGCTCTGGAGGAGAGAGGTGGAGGAGTCATGTGACACAAGGACATCGTCCACTCCAGAGCTTTAAATCACGCACTGAGCACTGGGACGCCAGTGAGTCACACTGCTGGACATCACCCTTATCTCCCTTTTGAGATCACTGTATGTGTAAGTGCAGGAATATATCAACCTGTGTGTCTACTGAAACACACAAACACACACACACACACACACACACACACACACACACACACTGTATACTGTCTGTCTGTCTGTAGATATACAGATTTTTATTAATAAACAACATAATGCTCGTACAACAAAAATGAGCTGATAAATTTGAAACCTACTCTATCTATCTATCTATCTATCTATCTATCTATCTATCTATCTATCTATCTATCTATCTATCTATCTATCTATCTATCTATCTATCTATCTATCTATCTATCTATCTATCTATCTATCTATCTATCTATCTATCTATCTGTCTATCTGTCTGTCTCTGTCTGTCTGTCCGTCCATCCATACATCCATCCATCCACACATCCATTCATCCATCCATACATTCATCCAATATGTGTATATATTTGGATAGAAGTTGATGTATTGAAATGTTATAAGTTTGTAGGTTGGGTGGTTAGACCTCCTCTGGCTTGGTCAGGAGGTACTCGCACGTTTGTTCCATTCCTCTGGTTCTTCTGCAGCTGCTGAACAGATGTTGTGTTTTTTGCGTCCTGATATTGACTGTAAATGTAAAGCAGGAGTGAGGCTTATTTACACTCATTTAACACACTCTAAAAAGCTTTCCGCTGTTCTGTTCTCCGACTTTGCCTTCCTGTGTCACTCGCCAGCCTCGTTTGAGGACGACCCCCCCCCCCCTACTTCACTTTTAAGATGCTTTTAAAAACTGCCTTGATTTATTCATATTCTTATGATGTCATTGTTTTACTCTGAGCTTTTTTAGTTTGTGTTTAGGTTGTGAAGAGCATTTTAATCCCTACTGTCTGTCTGTCTGTCTGTCTGTCTACCTGTCTTGCTATATACAGTCAGTCAATCAATATACGTATTTACATTGATTCTTATATACATTTAAAAATGAAAGAAAGAAATGAAATAGTTGTAAAATGCGCATTTATCCTTTTTTTTTGTTGCATTTTTGGGTCACAGGGAGCAGGAATTGATGCTAGCAACTCTCAGTCTAAAGGCAGGACACACCCCCTTGTTTGTCCGACCAATCACAGAGCAGGACACACATTCACACACCCCTGGGCAGTATTCCAGACTCTGAAACGCTTTATTTCACATCATTCTTTAGACCGATTGGCACAAATCTAAAAAGCGCATGCAAATAATTAGATGAAGATTAAGTTAAAGTCATAATAATATTAGTGTTCAATAACTATTCTAGGTGATTAAATAAAGTTTTGTGCATTTCCGAATGCTGAGAATAATATGAAATTGGATGTATTTTGAGTGCAACCTATCGAACCAATAATTATTAGAGTGTTTAAAAGCGGTTGTGTTTTTCATTCATGCTGATTTCCTCCTGCCTCTGCGAGCATCATATATGAGAATGAGACTCCTACACAGTCTAAGCTCCTCAGAGACGGGCAGCAGGCGGTTGTTACCATGGCAGCTGGTCACCTGATTGTGTCTTTGCCAATAGGGATTCCCCAGTTTTAACCTACCATTCGCAGGAATTCTTATCTTGGTTTGTGCATGTGTGTGTTTACTGCGTTTAGATGCATCAAACACGCAGGTGTTTGTTTTAGACGCTTTCAACTTACATTTTCCATGCAATTTTTATACATACAATTTTTTCCATATCTATCTGTATTAAATGTGTTTGTGAACATGTGTTTGTGAACGTGTGTGTGTGTGTGTGTATGTGTGTGTGTTGTTTTGAAGGGTGCTATGAGCCTCCTCCCATGGTGCCCTGGAAAAAAAGGAATGAGTCAGTTGTGAGTCAGAGAGTCTCTCTCCCTCCCTGCCCCCCCCCCCTCTCTCTCCATCCCTCTCATACAACCCCCTTACCTCTTGCTCTTTTTTTCTCCATCTCCCTCTCATACAGCCCCATTCCTCTTTTATTTTTTCTCTTTCTTTTGCTTTCTGTCTTCCTCTCCCTCTCATACAACCACTTTCAACTCTCTCTCTCTCTCTCTCTGTTTCTCTTTCTCCCTTACTTTTCCCTTCCCTCTGTCTCTCTGTCTGGATCCCAATCTCCACCTCTCTCTTCCTCTAATACACCCTATTCATTATCTCTTTCTTTCTTTCTTTCTTTCTTTCTTTCTTTCTTTCTCTTTTTATTTTATCTATCTATCTATCATCATTTTTTCTCTTATGCCCCTTTCCTCTACATTTTCTGTCTCTTTTTTTTTTTTGCCTCATTCTTTTTCTTTCCACATCCATTTATACCCCATCTGCCTCTCTCTCTCTCTCTCTCTCTCTCTCTCTCTCTCTCTCTCTCTCTCTCTCTCTCTCTCTCTCTCTCTCTCTCTCTCTCTCTCTCTCTCTCTCTTTCTCTCTCTCTCTGGCACACACAGTTATACACACACTCAGACAACATAAAATGGTGGGATGAGCGGCAAACGCTCAGTCTGTCACAGTGGGCTGAAAGGATCATCGTGAGTAGATTCTGCAATATAATTTCAGCACTTGAAAGAGTGGAACAGAAAGGTAAAACACGACGTCTGCTTACCTACTTCTACCAGCCATGCACAACGATATGTAGTTTAATGTGAAGTCACAATAGTAAGCGTTCATTTTGCCTCACTTTGTATTGCTCCTCAGTCCTGACCTAGATTTCTGGCCCGTGTGGCTCTTCATCTTCATCAGTCTTCCTCCCTGTTGGCCACATGAGTCACTGTCCATCCTCGACGGTATATGCAGTTTTCTAATTGACAAGTGGTTGCAACGATTCCGAGGAGCTTCTGTTTACCACCGTACGTCACCATCACTTGTGATAACTGGCATCTCTCCTCTAAAATCATTACTCAGGCGGCGTTTTATTCACCTGCCAACATCGATATCCGGCTTACAGCCATAATGAACCGTCTGCCTTGGGAGGTCAAGTAGTTTGGAAGGAGTAGTGTCTCACAGCGTCTTTGTCCCTGCTGGTTCGTCTCATCTCTGCAGGGCATTCGCTGGAACAAACACTCCAGTTCAGTGTGCCCGAGACTTTCATCATCCCCCCTCAGCATCACAAATGACTCTCCGGATGTGTAATAAGATGCTGTGCATGGCCATCTCAGGCCCGGAGAAGAAGGCTGGGCAGATATCTCATCACTTGGTGCTAACTAGGCTGACAACCACCTTGTTTGCCCTCCATTCTTATTATTTTACCTTTTCTATACCGGGTTGAAGATGAGATGTGACTGGTACCCATGGAAAGAAAGCTGTGATATGTAGTGACGTGGAAAGGTCTTGTGACTCTGAATGACTAAGTGTGAAAATGCATTCGCTGTATATAGGAAGTGACAGAGGGCATGTAGTAATACTGCGGCTTTATTCAGATAGCGTTACATATACACAGAGGTGTAAGGAATATCTGAAACCCATACTTGAGTATAAGTACGGAGACCTTACTGTAAAAACTACCCCATTACACGCTACAAGTCACCAATTCCAAGGACACTTGAGTAAAAGTCATTTATTTTCTTTCTTTGTTTGTGTTTTTTTAAGTATCAAATTTTACTGAATTTAGCCTCAAGAAACACCAAAAATGTGAACAAAAAACCTTTTTGTCTCTCAGTACAAGTACAAAGTAGCCAAAAATTCTTAGTGTACTTAATACTTGATACTAATAGTAAAATATCAAAGTTTATTTACTCAATTTTTTTACACCACTCAAAGTGCGTTACGTGATTGTGTGTTTTACTGACTTTGTAGACAGAAGTACAGACAGACACAAGATGATTATCACTGAAGAAAATTCCAAACAACAAGGAAAATTCTTTGAGTTTTAAATCTCAGAGAGTTTGAAAATTACTGAAAATGCAGTATATTTAAAAAAATGTGAAAAGTGTGAGCATGCACGGTGCTCACAACTTACTCAACATTCCTATTGCCTGAGCTAGTGGAGCAGTGTGGCGTGTCCGTGGCTCTACTTAGGTGTTGTGAGTTGTTTAAGAGCAGCTTGACAAAAGGATTGTGACAGCAGAATAGTGTCTTGCGTTTGTCTGTGCGTGTTTAAGTGGTTTAAACACGCTTTTTAAGTGGTTTTGTGTCACAGTCCGCTCTAGGGTGCGGTTATCTGTATTGTTGTACACTTTTTTTTTTAAATATTTTCCTCGCATTAGCCTTTCTAAAAATGTGCCGGGACAAAGAGTTTTATGAACAACCAGCCTCTTTTCTAGTGACTTTTTGTGTATTGTCTTGTCTTGTGCAATATGCTGATTGTTGTCTTTTGGTCAACGGTCAAGTCAGTAACGTTCCCCATGATTGAGTAGCCTACAAAACTCAACTGGGTCACCGTTTTAAATCCTTTGCGATGATTTTGAGCATCTGCAACATTGAACCGTTTCACAGTATTCTAAATTGAAAAATATGGAACTTTAAGAGAATGAGTGTTTTTTCGTTCAAGAAAAATATCTACACTAGGCTCCAATAGTAAGATGGATGGACGGATCAGTGGTGTAAAGTACTTGAGTAAATGGACTTTCTTGACTACTTTGTACTTGCAATGAGTATCAAAAATATAAAGACATTTTACTCTCTACTTGACTACGTTATTAATTGAATATACGTACTCTTTTTTTATCGACTCTTTTTTTTATCTTGTTCTGCCATTTTAAAAACATTAAAGTATTACATTTTGATTCTATATTAGAAAATAAAATAAAAACCCTCATAAAAAAGAATTGCTTGTTTTTCACATTTTCACATTTTTTTTTATAGTAAAATTTTTTTTTGAGTAAAATACTTAAATTCTTTTAAAATTGGACACTGCGACTTTTCACTCAAGTCTTCGTGTAATTGGTGACTTACAACTTGTACTGGAGTAATTTTTACAGTGTACAAGCGTTCCATACTTTTACTCAAGTATGTTTTCAGGTACTTGGGGAAGGATGGATAAATAGACAGATTGATGGATATTAGATTAGATTAGATTCAACTTTATTGTCATTACACATGTACAAAAACAGGGCAAGAAGTTTCTGTCTAACCAGAAGTATGTTAGCAGTAAGTGCAGAATATCGGTTATAAGTTGAATATTTACAGAATGTACATGTATAGAGAAGATTTGAATTGGATACTAACAGAAACTACATTTACAGATATTATGAATCGTCTATAGAAGAGAAGAATCTTATTTACAGATATCTTATTTACTACGTATATACACAGACAGCATTATACTTTGTAAAGGAATTAACATTTTCTGTGCACAGGCTAGTGCTACTGTTCTCCTTGAACAATAAAGTCCTTGTCAATAAAATTCTCCTTGATTCTTCATCTGCAATAAAACAACCCTCTCCATCCCGCAGCGGGGCGGATGTACGCATGGGAAAATGTGAGGTGGATTTCCCCAGACCACACTCACTGTTTCCAACCTTCAGACTGGTTTAATGGTCTCCAATCCCCTTATTAGCGACTTATCTCTCTGTGCTTCATTAAGCTTCCTGTGATGACGGACCGCGTGTGTTGAATATGGATGCACAGTGTGGATGGCTGACAATGGGCTTTCAGGTATCAGCACATCCGCACTGAATGACTCAGTTAATGGTCACTGACAGGGAGACGGATCTCCTCGTTGTCATTTCCATCGCTGTCTTTTTTGTAAAAGTGCTGGTGTGACACCACAGCTGGTTCTGAGCCTTGGCCAGTGTTGCGTAACCTGCGTCTGCGTCATCAGGTGTGGGGATGGCACACGCCCGCTTCTGTTGCCAGCCTGCCAGGGGAAGTGGGCGTTCGTTCTGGAGGTCTCGCTCACTTCTTGTCAATATCTTTTGACCTATTTTTATTCTTCCTAATTTGTCTCTACGTCTCAGTGCCAGACAAATGAAAAAACGACGCCGCAAAAATAGGAACAATTTAGACACAGAGCAGTGTTAGTTTTCTATCCACTTGTCTTTCATAATTAGATGTATTAACGATTATTTTTCAGCAAAGAAACAACCAATAAGATGTACAATAATTAAGCTAATTAAACAAATGAAGGGAAAAACCAATCTGTGATAAAATATACGTTTAGCTTTCCATAAAAAATATTTAAAATTGTTAAGGTTTTCATTTACTTTTTGCTTTTTATCTACATGTACATATAAATTGCTCCCTGAAAAAAGGTACTAATAAATATTACATTTTGACTAGTTTTAACGTACAGTATGTGCTTTTTCTGTTGTTTCATAATGCGTCCCGATGCCTTGCACTTAAAATAAAAAATAAAAAAACAGAAAGATGGACAGTGATTTATTGATTCTAATAAAAACATTTAAAAATAACTATTAGTGTAGTTACAAAACAAATTTGACATTTAAATAAAACATTAGTATATAATATTAAGCACAAATAATATTGTAATAATTAATATAATATCATATTATGAAATTTAATCAATACATGTTAAATAACAAATAAATAGAATAATACAAGATTGTTCAAATTACTCAGACATATTATTATTATTATTAATATTAATATTATTAATAATAATAACAACACATATGTAATTGTGTGTGTGTGTGTGTGTGTGTGTGTGTGTGTGTATTTCAACATGCGCGTGTGTGTGTGTGAGTGAACACATAAGCCTCCATTGTAATTCATGCAGAAGCGGACATGCCTGTGACCGGTGAAAGAACTTTGTCCTGGTTTTAAGATTAAGCATCACGGATCAGCGGGGACCTGCTTTTGGATTGAATCTCACCGAAAGGGAAGCAAGACACCTGCTTCCACCCTCCCCACAGACACACAAAGTCCTTGTGGAAGTTTCTATGCGTGGGCTGTGTTCCACTTCCCCTTCCCGTGCTATGCCAGAGGCGGTGGGCATGTTATCCCCCCTCAGCTCTGTCTGTCAGCTGCTATGAGTCACCGGGCAACGGGCATCAGGCTGGATCTCCTCTACCCACTGAACACTCCCCTCTGCCAGTCACACAGATGGACCCGCAGCCTGAGAAGAGGATTGTTGGCGGTTGATCGTGACTTTCTTTCTTTCTTTAAATGTTTCTGATGCGTTTGCTAGTTGCTAGTGAAGAACATCTCGCTCTTTTCCTATCAGTTTTGCTTTCTTCCCTGCTCAGGGGGATTGACAAGACAAAACTGTACGTATCATAATTGCACCCGAGTGAAGTGTTCCATTCGTTTGAAAGGTTTATTAAAGATGTTTCTTTGAGAAAATGGACGTCGCACTCGATTTATGTGAAAGGCTGTGATTATTTGTCCCTTCGATCTGAGAAACACTGATAATAAAGCTCAATGATGGGCACTGAAGAGGCACGTTCGTTCTCAGTCTGTGGACATTTTTGAAGCAAAGTAAACAAAAATCGTAATTTTTACTGACATCCAGGCTATTTTTTGACATACCAGTTTTAAGGAAATATAACCCCACCCCACCACCACTACCCGGATTTTTACAAAATAAAACATGCTAACTTTAATAAATGTTTTAATTATTAATTTAAGTATAAAGTTTCCTTAAGTATTTATAAACTTTCCTTATTGCCGTTCTGACTTTCCAGAAATGTTAAATTTTAACATAATACTTCTCATGACAATACATCTTTTAACAAACCAAACGTGAGACTAGTTTATTTGAACAAAAGATAAATAAACAGAATGTTAATATTATTTCTAAATGTAGTGCAGTATATCTCCAGCAGGGGGTGTTATGAATCCACCTGCTGTGTCCATATATGTATTCCGTCTTTAAGACAGACAGAGAGTTCAGACAGACAGAGTTCTCCATGTTATTGTATTTATTTAAATGTATTTTCATATCAAACTATTTAAGTGTCGCATCTATACTTGTTTATTTATTTCTGTTATTAAAAAGTAAAAATAAATGGAAGCCAATAAAATAATGTCCGCCTCTGGAACTGGAAAAAGACACCAAAGTGCACCACTACATAAAGACGACGTATTTCCATTCATTTGTTATTGCTTTGTTTTTTGTGTATATTTGCGTGCAAATGTGAAATATGCGCACATAGGCCTCCCATACGTTTTTGAGCTTCTAAAATTGGAAAAAAGGGTTGCTTATATTCAAGTATATTCAGGTCTTTGTCTTTCATAACCGCAGTCATTTACTTAACACCAACAATCCAGACGATCAAATTAATAAAAAGCAACACTTCCCTTACATATTTACACGTGCGCTTTGAGACAGTTAGAACTGTGAAAAGCGCCCTACAAATACTCAAATTATTATTATTATTACTATTATTATTATTATTATTATTATTATTATTAAGTAAATGCGGTATATGCTGTGAAGTTGTAAAGCTTTACTTGCTAATAGTCTGTGTAAAACAGTGCACTGTTACCTTAATCTGAAACCATCTCCCTCAGGCATCACAAAGATGGCAGCCAGATGAACTGCCTTGACGTGAGAGAGCTTTAAAAGCAGTGCACAATCCTCCAAAAGATGAAACAAGCCGATCTGACCAGTGTAAAATGTTCTTCAAAGCGACCCTTGTAAGTAGAGCATTACATCTCCAAAGTAAAGCCATTGAATCTCTTTTTCTTCCTCAGCCTTCCTGTGACTTCCTCCTACTTCCTGAGGGAGGACAACAAAGACCTACCATTTTAATTATTGATGTAGGCCACTATTCACAAGCTCGAAGGCCCGTTCTCAAATCCTCTTTTTCAGTGGTGACCATCACTTTCTTTGTGGTGTGCCGTCCACATTTTTCTAGACTCTTCTTGCTGAGTACGGCGTCCAATTCTGGCACAATTACTTCCAAACAAAATGCAAAGACCCAAGAATGGACTTCTAATACCTATCTAGACCTTATTCTCATTTGCTTAGAATGATATATTGAGAATATTGAGGAAATTGAGTGTCATTGGACAAATGTATGGAATATTCTGTCAAAGAAGTGCACTTTTAGACCACTTGACAAGAGAAGCGCATTCTCAACAAGAATTCTACAAGCTAAAAGTTGTTATATATTTATAAAATTTGTTTATAAAGTTTCTTTGAGAAAAGTTTCTTGGCAATTTCTCGCATCCTACATTTCTAAGAACAAGGAGAGACTGTTGAGTATCACATGAAAGTTCTCTTTTTCTGGCCATTTTGAGCGTTTGATTGACCCACAAATGTGATGCTCCAGATTCTCAACCTGCTGACAGGAAGGTCAGTTTTATAACTTCTTTAACCAGCTAAACAGTTTCCAGCAGTGCTAACATGATCAAACAAGGGTTTTACAATCATCCATCATCCTTCTGAAATAACTAGCAAACACATTGTACCTCTACACACTTATGTAGATATTGCACCAAAACCAGACATTTACAGCTTGAATAGTTATTCACCACATTAGCAATGTATAGAGTGCATTTCTGATAGTTTAACAGGATTTTCATTGACAAAAACAGTGCTTTTCTTTCAAAAATAATTTCAAAGTGACTGTAATTCCTTACACAGCCAAGAATCACTTTCCAGTGGTGGACCTTGTAACTTTTGATATGTGGATACGAACTATATATGTATCAAATATGATGCGTAAATGACAGACACATTGTGGCCGGCTAGTCTGCTGGGCTCTGATTGGCCAGGCGACCTGCATGAGTGCAGTAGAATAAACAACATCTTATCATTCCACAGATTTTTTTCCATTATTACGGAGCGAGATCAGCCAATGGCGACGTGGCGTCTGACCTCAAACGCATCATGTGGTAGGTGGGAAATCATCCAGGTGTGGAGAAGGCAAACAGTGTGTGGGCTTGTATCCGTTTCCGCCGCCTGTTGGACGCGGCGCCAGCACTCGCCTCATCTGTCCAGCAGATCTCTGGCTCGCCATTGGCCGGCCATTAAGACGCGAGGGGGCGTTTTGTTGATGGGCCGTATTGATGACCTTGTTTGCCGTTGTGTTTGTGCTGCTCACAGCATGTTCAGTAATTACACGCCGAGTGCTAGACCAGCGGATTGGTGTTGGGTAACCACAGCTGCCCGCTCCACCTTCAGCACATCTTGACAATCCAGATAACACTTCCTGTCCTCAAGTACTTGAAAAGAAAGACCCATCTGCTTGAGACGGATAACCATCGCTACTTCTGATTTGACATGTTTTGCTCAGAAAGTGGCTTACACAACCTCTATTGAGCCCGCAAAGCTCTGAATTATGACTGGATCACACTCTCAATTAAAAACCTCGTTCATATTTCATAGGCTGCTGATAAGCTGACCAAGAAAATACATATTCCTTTCAAGCTGAATGAGGAATGTGTTGGGCCGGTGACGCAACCAGACAGATGGAGTGACCTGCTTTGGGCGGCCAGAGGCAGGAAGGTGGGGGAAACTTATGTGTTTTCATTATCAAGATTCACAGTCACGCTGACGCACATTACAAATAATCTTGTGAGCTCATTTTATTCGCCATGTAGGAGGACAGACAGACAGATACTTACAGTTTCTCCATCAAAGACTCTTCAGTTGTGGTCGGGGTTCAGTCCACCAGTCCGGGATTCAAACTCGCAGCCTTGTGGTCACATTTTCAACCACAACTGCTCCATTTTCATGTACAGTACACTTAGGGTCCACATTTTTTAATAATAATTATTATTATTATTATTATTATTAATAGTAAAAAATACTGCTACTACTACTAATAATAATAATAATAATAATGATAATGCATTTTATTTGTAAGACTCTGCACAACAAAAGCACAGATTTATAATACAATGTTTCAATGTCCACCTGTCTGGGACTCGCAACCATGTTTTGAGCCACAAGTGCTCATAAATTATGTATACTTAACGTCCACATTTTTTTTAAAGGTTTTGGCCAGCCAGTTTGCAAAAAGGTAAAGGTTACTCAACTCCCAACTTTTTATCACTTTTTTGAGGTTGTTAAAAATGCATTAATTCATAAACTTTAGCATTTTTCCAACTATCTTTACAATAATTAGAAGCACATATGATTAAATAGTGAAAGTGTTTAATAGAAATTGAAAGGTGGTTCATAAAACAGATAGATTCACTGCCTCAACATTTTGTTTTTATTTTTTTTTTTTTACAATATTTCCTTCCTTTATTATATATATATATATATATATATATATATATATATATATATATATATATATATATATATATGCCATGAATATAAGCACCCTCCGAATTTTTGAGCTTCTACTTCTACTAAAAAAAATGTTTTAATACAAATTTCACAGAACTGTGAAAGAAATGTATATCCGGAGAGTGTGAGAGATGTGTCTCTCACAAAAATACAGAAGAGATTTTAATAGAATAATTATTGTATTTCCACATATTTAAATATTCCGCATATTTCTAAGAAACGCTTCCCATTTTTGTTAGTCTTTTTATTTTTTGTTTGTAATCTAAACAATTTCGTTGAAAACTTTATTTTTGGAAAAAAAAAATTTTCGTTTGTTTCTTATTTTTTGCATTTTGGACTTCTGGCACAAGCTTTACGTGTTTGCACGAAATTATTGGAATTTTTCTAACAAACGGAACATTGTATCGTCATTATCATTATTATTATTATTATTATTAATTAAAATTATAATTAATTATTATTAATAATAATAATAATAATAATAATTCTTATTATTATTATTAATAATAATAATAATAATAATAATAATAATAATAATAATAATAATAATAATAACAACAATAATAATAATAAATTTTATTTGTAACACACCTTTTGGGACCTCAGCATAACACAGACACAGTTTCATAATACAATGTTTCTATGTCTACTACTATTATACCGATAATAGTGACTGAGAAATGCGTTATATAAATAAACTTGAACTTATTCTGCAGAAGTCCAAATGCGAAAAAAAGGTAAAATCGGAAGCAAAAAAAAACTTTTCAAATAAAAATGTGAATACTGCAAGCGAAAAATGAAAAATAAAACAAGCATACTCATTATCTTTTGTTTCTTTGAAATTTACGATTGATAATTTTGGCTACTATCTGATTAGTGATCTACTAGTGATATACTAGTGATCAGCTACACAAACAAAGCCAGGTGGCTGAGCTGGACCATAAACCACAAGAGAAGACTAAGTCCTCCACCCCCTCCAAACCAGTAGCACAGAGCTCTTCATTCACTTCCACCAGAAAGCTTGTGGTATTTAGGAGGGTTTGAAATTCCTTTTGCGCTGACCTAGAGATATTGAGGGAAACATGGCATGATGCATTAAAAGGGTTTGAATTCTGGAGTTGAGTTTTAATATAGGGACGTCTTTAAACCAGTGACTCATTGCCGCAATGATGAAAGATATATAAAGTTCTCGGCGTTCAAGCGGAGCAGAGAGCCGGTGAGATGAAATATAGGTCAGTTCTGCAAGAGTCCTCAGCCCACAATCCCAATGACGACACCAGAACCTTCTCAACAATGGTCATTAATGAACTATTTTATGGCCTTAATGTGGATGTGGGTGTCGGGTCAATGTTGACCTCTCAGCTGTGAGATGTCTTTGCCTTTCTGGTCATTTTTCTTGTTTAACCCTCCTGTTATTTTTGTTTCAGTGGAACATTATTAATGTCTGCAGGTCAATTCGGGCCTTTTATTATGCATATAAGTTCCCCAAAACAGTGTGTGTGTGTGTGTGTATGAGAAAGAGTGTATGAGTGTGAGACAGAGGAGTATTACTGTATGTCTCATTGTTGCAAAGAAAGAAATAGTATTTGAAGTTTTTGACTCTTTTTAGCTTCCATTTTGTCTAAAGGGTCAAATTGACAAATTCATAATTGAACAAACTATCTTTGTAACAAAAACATGTTGTGGGCATTACAAAGATGTGAACTGAACCATGTTTTTGTTAATATGTACACAAAGACAAGCTGGAAAAGTTTCAAAGTGAAAAAAAAACAATTTTATGGTATTTTTAAAATATTCTTGTAACCGGGCCAATTTGACCCGAACATAATAAGATGATTAATAATTAGAATTGCAAGAATAGGTAAATACTCATTTATAGTTGCTAATATAGATGCAATAGACAGAGGTATTTGTTGTTTTTTTTGTGTACAACATTTCATTTATAATTTGTGAAAATTAAATGTGAAATTTCGACTACACATTTTAACGCATTTTCAATTTGTGTTTCAGGCATTTTATAAATTACATTGTCATTGAGTGGGTATTTTACTAGATTTTTACTCGGCAGACACTTTCATTCAAAAGAATCAGTAGATGGGGTTCAGTGTCTTGCTTAACAACACACCTGAAACCTTCCAAACCAGGGATTTGAACCTGCAACCATAAGATCACAAGTCACAACTGTGCTACAGTGTCTTGCAATCCAACCTTCTGCAAACTTCATCCGTTCACTGGGAGCTGAACCCACATCCCTAGTGTTGCAAACTCCAGCTCTACTGATGGAGCTGAGCTGTGTGTGGAACGTTCCAGCAGGAGAACGCCTCCTTTCACTGGGGCAGGCAGGGTACAACTCGGATATTTTGCAACCACCTTGTGGAATTGTTATTCAAGAGGCTTTTGTTTGCAGTGAATTGACCCTGTAGGAGAGAAATTTGTGAAATTCGGGCCATGTGCCTGAACCTTGATCACTTCGGACTATGTGAAAGGAGGTTATTGTTGAAACACATGACCGATGGAGCTCGATCTCCATTCCTCTTGAGCAGACACATTTCTGCCGTCCATTTTGCACATGAAGCTAGACAATTTATATTTTTATTTTCATTTATTCAGCGCTTTTCATAGTCCGAGCAAAGACGCTATGTGAAAAAGTCTTTAAAAAGAAAAATGTCGATTCTTTAAAAAATAATTCAGTTAAAGAGTCAGTTAAAAAGGAAAAATATGTCCATTGTTGTTCAGACTATGGGCTACAACCAGAAGAGCAAGCTAAAACCGGCTAAAACCGTAAAAAAAAGCACGTAGATTAAAACATGTCTTTTTCATCCCACCATGTTGCATGGTTTCTCTGTGGGTTTTAATCTCCATGACCTCTGACTCCACCAGCCATCATCCGATCCACCTTTTCGGTCTTACACTGCTTCTTCAGGAAAAGGTCAACATGTCCATCCTGTCGGAGTGTTGGCAAAGCTCTGGCGTTTATTTGCTTCCCGCCTTCCCGTACGGCCGCTCATCCCCTCACAGGAAGCAGGGCCTTAATTCTTTGGTGTGTCCAAGTGTCTCCTCCACCCAGACAGGAGGTTGATGAGGAACCAGATGTCTGGCCAACAGGATGACCCTACTTTAAACCGTTATCTCTAATTAGAGTCTTCCAGGTATAAGGGAGTCTCGAGCAAACAACAGGCCTGCAATTCTTATGCTAATTACACGGAAGAGGCAGCAGGAAGTACTGGAGCCTCCTCTGGAATCTAGTTATATGGACTGTAGGGTAATTGCTTAGTTTGTCTACTAACCTGCCATCCCAGCCAGCCAAGGATCCTATCTTACTTGTGGCTTATGCAGATGTAGTATTTTTTTGTCATTTCTGATACTAGATAAAAGTGTTTTAACATTTGTTAGCATTGTAGACAAAATAACATTGTTTGAAGGCTGTTCATCTCTTTGAAGTTTTGTTATTTGCCTGTTCACGTTAGAAATAGGCAGAGGTGTAAAGCACTTTTTGTATATTTTATATATATATATATATATATATATATATATATATATATATATATATATATATATAATACAATTGAATTAAAAAGTTGCTTATATTTTTAGTACTCAGTACAAAGTAGCCAAAAATAGTAATAAGAAAAAATATATATACAATATTTACAAAATTTACAAAAATTTGTAAAGTGTAATAAAGTAGTTCTCTGGAAATAGGAAGTGCTGTCAAAAGTAGACACACTCATTACTCATGTAGAAGTAGTATAGATACTACGATTTAAAAAATGACTTCTGGGGAAGTAAGAGTATCAACTGAACTGTTTGACTCAAGTACTGGTTTGATAACTAGTTAAAGAGTAAAAGTTGAAGTATTGCAAGGAAAAAATGACATTTTTAATGACATAGGTATATTAAAATATAGACAGTTATATTAAAATGTTGCCGTATAGTCAGGAGTAACGCGTCTATTTTTAAAATGTAAGATTTAGAGAGAGTTAAATGTACAGATATTTGCATAAACATGTAAGAAGTAGAAAGTAGAAAGTAGGTGAAAAAGAATGATCAAGAAAAGTATAAATAAGCCAAAATTCTGCGTAAGTAAAGTAACAAAGTATTTTTACTTTGTTACTTGACATCTCTGGAAATAGGTGTTGGTGTGAGTGTGCGTGTGTGTGTGTGTGTGTGTGTGTGTGTGCGTGTGTGTGTGTGTGTGTTTGTGTTTGCGGCAAAGCAATGTTCATGTGCAAGTTAGTCACGGAAAATCCACTTCCGGACTGGATACTTGCCTGTCACTTGGAATTAAGCGAATCCCACCATATGAAATCTACGTGATCCGTGATTCCTCTCCTCTCAAAGCTAGACTTGTCTTATCTAGTTGTTCTGCTTGTCTCTTAATAATCAATTTAAGATAATTCTTCACTGAACTGTGCTACTTTGGCGGCTTTAAGTGCGTTGAAAAAAGCTGTGATCTCATTGGTGGGTCAGACGGGTCAAGAAAAACGAATGACTGGATGGGAAATGATGCGTAAAATTAGTCCTAGTGCGCCTTGAGAAACATCGACTTGACTGAACTATCAACCGGGAGATCACTGCCTTTCTCCATCACAGTTATTTACCCATTCCTGTAAGGGTTCGGGAATGAACCGTCTCGCCCGCTGGGAGGAAACTCTCCTTGCCTGACCCAAAAAACTTTCCAGCTAGGCAGGAACAAGATGAAGATCCGTGAGGGATTGATCCATTTTATTATCAACTATTGAACGGGCTTCTTCTTCAACAATCAAACCCACCTAATGTGCAAATCCAAGTAATGCTTGAGTACTTGAGTAAAAGTTTTCTACTTTGCTTTTTTTTTGGCTACTTTGTGCTTGTACTGAGTATAAAAAAAAAAAGCATCTTTTACTCTCTGCTTGACTACATTTGTGATTTGTGATTGTATCTACTTTATTCTGCCATTTTGAAACACTGAGGCATTACATTTCATTTCTATATTAGATAATAAAACATCATAATTGTTCATAAATCATAAATCAAATAAAGAGTTTTTTGTTTTTCTCATTTCTTGGCGTGTTTATAGCCTAAATTCAGAACGAGTAAAATGCTTAAGCTTTTTTAAAATGGCATATTTTACAGCTTTTACTCAAGTCTTCTTAGAAAGAATTGGTGACTTGTTAATAGTTATGGAGTAATTTTGACACCAAGGATTCCATTTTCGGCCAAGATGCATGCCTATTGAAAAGTGAACAGGAAATGAAGGATGTTTGAGACTAACATGCTTTTTTTAAAGATTTGAGAAAATGGCCATTTCTTTGTTGTCATTAGACCGCAACGCCTTATTGCCTGTCATACCACTGTTTTCCAGATGATATTTCCCTGTTTCGGCCTCCTGGTTTGCCTAATGACCCGAATCATGACTCTAAAAACAATCAATTCCCAATCTGAAGCGAGAGATTTTTCACTGACAGGATCGAGCAGGAAGGACTTTTATTATCTTCAGTTCCTGCGTCGCATTCCGATCCGCACAGCCAAAGGCAAGTGATATGGTGAAGCGAACGGATCCTGCTAAACTGAAGGCCATGAAAACACCAACACAAGCCTGACTATTATCCATGTGAGAGGATCATTATTGCGTCAGGCCGGAGAAGACCAGCGTGTACAAACACTCCAGGAAGTTAGACTAAACTTGACATTGATAACCTGGTGTATTCCGATGTTTAGTCCCTCGTTTTGTGTATTTTATAAATTCACTACTTTTCAACTTTTTTTTACTTCAATTCTGCAAGATGAAAATGGATATAATGAATGGAGAGAAAAATTTGCGTCACTATGTCGTTACACAAATGCCTGATTTGAAACGCATATTGAAGCCTAAAGAAGGCTAATGCTATTATAGAAATGTTAAGAAACTGATTTTTTTTTTATTCAAAAACTTTTGCAACACACATCATTAACGAACTAATAGACAACCTAATGGACTAATTTTGAAACAAAATATAATTAGCACAACTATCCCTGACAAATAAAAAAACGGCAAAAATAATTTATTGGAAATCAAAAAGTGATAGGAATTTGCCTATTAATGTAACTGTATAAATAATTAAATGTATTTATTGATATAATTAATTCTATTTATTTGTCTCATCAAAATTGTAGCTTTGTGATGAAACACATTTAAGACTTTGTAATGCGTGTTTAAAATTGTTGCATTGTTGAATTTACCACCTGGAAGCCAATATGATTGATCTCTGATTTTCAGGACTATTAAATAAATAGTTATATAATAATAGTTATATAAAGATAATAGTTATATAATAATAGTTATATAAAGATAATAGTTTTAAAGCAGGCTCTCACAGGTTCTTTTGTTAAGAAATTATAATATCATGTTTATCAACCGTATGTATTATTTTTTGTAATTGTCATTATTTATGATGACCTTTTTGAGCCCATCCCCCGTGCTGTTTGTCTCTGATGGCAGCCAGTCTCGTCTCAGACCACAAGCCATTACTCACAACTCTCTCTTTAATGGTGCCATCTTTCATCCGTGGATCCTCTGCTGTGCTGTCCTCTCAATCAACAGACGCCGTTAATTGGAAACTCAGTGAACAATTCTATCTTTACGTTTGCAGCGGAGTGATATATTGTCTGAACACTAAGAACAGTAAAATAAAAGGTCATTTCGTAACTCTGTTTTACTAAATTTTATACATATCTATCTATCTATCTGTCTGTCTGTCTGTCTGTCTACGTATATGTCCATGAATCCATCCATCCACCATCAGTCTCTCTGTCCATCCATCCATCCGCCCGTCTGTCTGTCTATGTATCTTATTATACATCCATCAATTCCTCCATCCCTCCATCCATCCATCTATCCATCCATCCATCCATCCCTCTTTCTCTCTCTTTATCTCTCTATCTATCTATCCATCCATCCATCCATCCATCCATCCATCCATCTATCTATAGGTCTGTCTGTCTGTCTACGTATCTACGTACAGTATATATCCATCAATCCATCCAGCCAGTCCCTGTATCCATCCATCCATCCATCCATCCGCACGTCTGTCTGTCTGTCTGTCTGTCTTCATCCATCAATCCCTCCATTCATCTATCTATCTATCTATCTAACTATCTATCTATCTATCTATCTATCTATCTATCTATCTATCTATCTATCTATCTATCTATCTATCTATCTATCTATCTATCTATCTATCTATCTATCTATCTATCTATCTATCTAACTAACTATCTATCTATCTGTCTGTCTGTCTGTCTGTCTACGTATATATCCATGAATCCATCCATCCACCATCAGTCCCTCTGTCCAACCATCCATCCATCCGCCCGTCTGTCTGCCTGTCTATGTATCTTATTATCCATCCATCAATTCCTCCATCCCTCCATCCATCCATCCATCCATCCCTCTCTCTCTCTCTTTATGTATCTATCTATCTATCTATCTATCTATCTATCTATCTATCTATCTATCTATCTATCTATCTATCTATCTATCTATCTATCTATCTATCTATCTATCTATCTATCTATCTCTGTCTATCTCTCTCTCTCTCTCTCTATCTCTCTCTTTCTCCCTCTCTCTCTCTATCAATCTATCTAATTATTCTGCACAACTCAAGCAGTTTGAATGACGTGCCGTGTACATTATCCACACATGGCTTCCTA
Source organism: Paedocypris sp. Pulau Singkep (assembly GCA_017309775.1). Taxonomy (NCBI): domain Eukaryota; kingdom Metazoa; phylum Chordata; class Actinopteri; order Cypriniformes; genus Paedocypris; species Paedocypris sp. Pulau Singkep. The sequence goes on from MU204205.1 coordinate 4,614,238, forward strand.
ATCCAATAGCGTACTAGCCAATCGGCCGCACTGATGCAACCCAATAGAATTTCCTTGACAATTCAATTACTGGCGAGTCTTTCACGCAGACAGACAGCAGCCGCGTGTCCGCTATTAAAACAACTTGACATTGTCCGCTATGATCCATTAAGCGGAAACGTCTTCAGCTCAAAGATCTTTGCTTATAAGTACATATGTTCCGTGCTGAATAGCAGTGGTGTAAAGTACTTGAGTAAACGGACTGTTATTTTACACAATTCTTTTTGGCTACTTTGTACTTGTACTGAGTAGCAAAAATAGAAGCAACCTTTCCTCTCTACTTGACTACATTTGTGATTGTGCTTGACGAGTCGGCATCTTTTTCTAATAATAATATAATAATAATAATGAGTATTTGTAAGGCGCTTTTCACAGTTTTAACTGTCTCAAAGCGCACAAGCGATTGTTCTACTGCGGTTAATTTCTTGGCTGGTTGAGGTGATATCGCCATCTGCAGGAGGCTGAAGATACTGGATGCTATTTATCAGCTAAATCACGTCAACGTCAACTGACTTTTTGTTCTTTTTTATCTATTTCTCTGCCATTAGGAACCTATGAGGTGTTACATTTCATTTTTATACTGTATTAGAAAATAAAATCTAGTAAATAAATAGTTTTTTTGTTTGTTTGTTTTTTTTTTGCTTGAATTCAGTCAGATAAATATAATCAAGTTTTTTTGGAATTCTTCTTGGAATTGGTAACTTGTAACAGATTAATGCTTACATTAAGTGTACTTAGTTCTACTCAAGTACTTTCCGGTACTCTTTACCCCTCTGCTAAAAAAAAAAGTGAACAAAGTTGAGTGCTAGGATAATGCTAATAAAAGTAAGTCCTGTTTGCGTAGAAAACTCTTTCTGAACAGACTCAACAAAAGAGCGATTGTTTTCAAGGCCTTGACTCTATCTGTCAGAGCAGAAAGCAGATATCTGTGTTTGAACGTTCTGCTTCCTGATTTAACGCCGAGCTGTTCCTGCGGCTAAAACTACGCCGTTTTGCCGTCATGGGTTCGGATCTCAAGGAACGGGCGAAGAATCTGTGTCAAAGGTCAAGTTCAAAGCCACATCAGGAGTTGAAGAGTTCAGCCTTATTCCGCACGTCCTGTCGTGATGCTTATCAGCTTGTTGTGTAAATCACTGAAAGGCCGTTTTTGTTCCAAATGTGCATCAGGCTGTTTGTGCAACGACGCCCTTTATACCACCAAGTGTGTGTGAATCAGTGGTGTAACTTTTGGCTTAGTTTACACCCCCCACCCACACACACACACACCCCAGCGCACTTAAGAGGCTTTTCCCCAGCAGCGTTGTCACAAAATTATTATTATAATAATAATTGCAATATTATTTAACATATATATTATTTTAAATATACAATATCATGTACATATATATTGTATATATACACACACACACACACACACACACACACACACACACACACACACACACATATACACAGATTCTGTACAGTCGACTCTGCTTAATTGGGGCTTGGTTAAAGGGGGCATCTGCTTTATTGGGACAAATCCTAAGGACCAAATCATATCTCATAATGTTAATTTGTGCCGCTTTATTGGGACAAAATGGTCGTGTCCCGATGTGTTCCAATAAACAAGAGTCGACAGTATGTATACATATATGTATACAGTGAACACATAAATGGTTATAAATACTGTATACAGCATAATTATTAAACAAATAATACAAAGACAAAGTTTACGTGCAAAAGAAGGCATTTTATAAATGTGTGTACAAATACAGTGTATGTACTTTTTGTTTTTTTCAAGATATATACGTGTGTTTGTGTGTTTCTGCGTTTATAGATATACATAAATATATTTTTTGTATATTTATATTAGTGCATATAACCATACTTGATTTCAATTCAAGCTTCATCAAATATTTACTGCACAGACAGGTTGGAATCCCTGTTGTAATGCTGAGTGTCCTGGAGTCACACACTGACCCACACACACCTCGCTGCCCACTGCTCCGGGTCGGTGTGTGTCACTTCACTGTCAGTGTGTAAGTTCTCTGGATGATTGCATTAGGAACCATTTGGATGTTTCTGAACCCTATTCTGTAAGTGGCTTTGAATAAAATCGACTACTGTGTAAATGTCAAATAAAAGCAACATTCAGCTGGAGTCGCTACACATTCTCATTATATTTGCTATTGTTACTAGTGGCTGTTCTGCCAATCGGATTCCCCCACTGTGGGATCAATAACGTTTTATTCATTCCTTCTCAATCCTGGCGTGGGAAAGGAGGCCTGAGGAGAAAGTAAATGAGTGATTCTCATGGTCGGCGGTGTGACGGATTCTCAGGAGGAAGCAGAAGACTGTTTCCTCTGTTCTCGCCTGCACTTTCTCCTGGCATGGCTTGCTCTCCTGCACTTCCTGCGAGGCTGAGATCATCCAGACAAGGTTACAGCGTGACAGCAAAAATAGACGCAATGATCTGAACAGCATCTCCACAACAGGCTTGGGACATTCGGCTGTTAAATGACAACATCCTGTTCTGTTCTTCTGCCTGTTGTTGTGATTTTGTTCCACACACCGTCCCTTTAAAGATCTTCCGTGGCCGTGCTGTGCGTCTCTAAAAGTATCTAAAAATTATTATTTTATTACTGGTTAATAATTCTTATTCTGTATTTAAATCACATCAAATTATTAATTCTCAAATAAAATGTTTTATTTTCATTTGATTATTGATTTATTATTAATTTATATATATATATATATATATATATATATATATATATATATATATTTATATATAAGTAATAAGAATAAACGAATAAGAAATTATTTGTTTAGAATTCATTAATAGCTTTATTTTTTGAGTCTGTTTATACAAATCTCTATAAATAAAAAAATAAAATCATTTTTTTTTTACTTTTCAAGAACATTTTTAGATAAAGAAGTGTTTCCCCTTTATAATTATTTTTGGACACACACACACGCACACACACACACACACACACACACACACACACACACGTTTTTGCAAATATGTACACCCAAAATAATAATTTCTTATGATTAAAAAAGTATATCATACTCCCTCAATTAATAATAATAATAATAATAATAATCATAATAATAATAATAATAATAATAATAATTAACTACTTGATAATTAACATTAGCTGCAGCCTCATCTAATGGAAAGGGAAAAATCTATCATCTACCGCAAGATCATTAATTTTCATATACATTATATATATATATATTTATATATATATATATATGAGACAAATAAAAGTCTGCTTTAATATTTTCAAAATAGTTTTAAATTCATTGTGAGTAAAAGTTATCAAGCACATAATTATTGCTAAGAATAGAATGAAAGTGACCAATAAGAGTCTGGCGGAAGAATCTGGTGTCTTTCCGGAGCTGTGATCTCTTCTGTCGCTTCCTGTCCTCACACACTCCGAGCGTTTCCCACATCTGGCCTTTGTCACAACAGGAAGTGAAGCCGCATCCATTTTGCCACCAGATATTGTCCATCACGAGCTCTCTGCACACGCACAGGTCAGCGCATCAAAAGATGTTTGCGTTTATTTTCACATCAGGACCAAAATAGGCTGGCTCATCAGATCTGCTGGTCTCCAGGCCCTGGACTTCTAACGCTGGTTTACTCTTGTTCTCTCACGTGACTCGTGCGTTCAGGCCGTGTTTGGGTAAAAGCAGCTGATTCATGAGAGAAATCTCCTCGGCGTGTTATATAAGGCTGCTGAATAATGCAGCGGCGCAGGCTTCGGGACACATGTTGTGGGGTGGCGGAGAGACTTTAAGAATGAATGAGTGGTGTGAGGAGAGCCTGTTCTTCACTCAGGCGTCTGATTATCTTTAGCTCCACTCACTAGAAACACTGCGTCCTTTTGTCCCAAACTCTGCGCTAAGTCAAAATCTCTCTCTGCCTCGGAATCGACCCGTGAACTTTGATGTTGCAAACACCAGCTCACACGCACCAGCCAATCCACCTTCCTGTCAGACTTTAGACACTTTTATCTCATTTAGCAAAATCATTTTTGCTGTTTTTTTTGTTTTGTTTTAAAAAATATTTATCTAATTTGTATTTTCGTTTAATTATTAGTACAAATCCTAATTGTAGTAAAATGGTTGTTTTTTTCAATGTAAAATCTAATACACACACACACACACACACACACACACACACACACACACACACACACACACACACACATATATATATATATATATATATATAGATATTTTGAATATATTCTCTATACGGTATATTTATTTTTAAAATTCAAATTTTTTCTCTCTCTTTATGTACAATAGAACTTATAGAACTTATATTACTATACAAATTCATACTATTGTTTTTTATTAAATACAAGTCTTAACCAGCAATGCCTACAATTATTAAATTAGTAATAAATAGAATTGTTGAATACAAAATAAATAGAAATAAAAAAATACGCAATAACGTTATTTACAATAAACTGAACAGGGCAGCTACATTTCTAAGGCAGGAAATAAGCGTTTATTATTATTATTATTATTATTATTATTATTATTATTATTATTATCGACGATACATACAAATTAGACATGTTTTCCTTTCCATTTTAGCTCTCATAAAACAATTATGTATTAAAGCCAATTATTTCTTTCCAAATCCCAACCCTGCGCAGCGCTCTAATAATAGAGTCAGAATGCGCTGTTTACTTTTCACTGCAGTCCGACGTATTATTAGAATCCCGTGACGATTCCGAACGGTAGCGTTCACCGCGGTAATCTGCTGTTCATGAACGGTGTGACATAGTCCGTGAGTTTGTGCTGCTCTCGCATGTTTTAATCGCTTTAGCCCGCAGATTAAACCTAATGAGGACTTGTGTAACCAGACCCAGGCCAACTCTAACACATCCACAAAACAGCTTTTGTTAGTTGAGTTTTCCCTCCACAAGCCATAAATCCAAACAGAAAGATTACTTCCCCAGAAATAGCCACAATAAAGTCGCTTCCACAGGAGATACTGGCTGTTTAAACCGGAAGCTGCATAATCTAAAACTGTTAATCTGATGCTTCATCCCTTCCGAACACGTGACTGGCGTGGCGGAGGGGGGAGGGGCCGGGGAGATGATGTCATCCTCACTGATATGATCATAGGAGATGCGGGACCTAGTTCCACCCTGTGCCACAGTAAATCCTCCTCGCTGGGCCGTGGCATGTGACACGGAGGCCACACGTATGAACCTTTGAGTAGCAACAAACAACTGTTTTACTCTGGCAGACCCGGCACATCCACAGCTGTAGCTTCCTGTGCCGTGCTTTTACATCTCGTGTCTTCAGACACAGACACAGGCAAACACAGTGGAGTAAAGTACTTGAGTGAATGGGCTTTGTAACTTTACTTGAGTACTTTTGGCTACTTTATGCTTGTACAGAGTAGCAAAAATATAAACAACTTTTTGTGATTGAGTATCTGTACTCCTGACTCCACTACTGGACACTCTACAACAAATATAAACAACTTTTACTCTCAACTCCACTACATTTCTGATTGAATATCTGTACTTTTTACTTCACTACAATTGAATGGACACTTGTTAAGCAACAAATTGCCTGATCCTAAAAAATGTTAAGGGAACGGACGAAATGATTGTTATCATTTTTAGAATTATTATGGTTTGATGTTGCTTTTGTATTTTAATGCATACATGCTAGAAATGAAAGAATAAAAAAAAGTTTTGTTCATTTAACATTAATAATCAATTGTATACACTGTATATCCTGTATATCAAGGAGTTCATAAAAAAAACAAGCTCAACAAATTTCCAGATTAAATCATTTTAATACTTTCATATCCTGTGGAAGTAAGAGTAAAAACCTGATTTTTAAATCACGTTTTTTTTGCTTTGTGCATATTAGAGCTAATTTGGCGTGTTTTTTTTTTTTGCTGTACGGTATTGTAGAGAATTAAATATAGGTTTCATTTACACGCAGATAGTTGAATAGACGTTCAAGCTGATTGGCCAAAATGGTCAGATGTAATAATCTACATCCTGTCTGGAGCCGCGCTGCTGCTTTGCTTATGTAAAGCAGAGGTTTTGAATGCAGTGTGTGTGTGTGTGGGTGTGTGTGTGTGTGTGTCATGTGGCCAGATTAATGAGTGAGTGGTGAGCTGGTTTGTCTGAGTGGAGTTAGTCTGAGGAAGCGTCTGTGTCGTGGACATTTGTCTGTGTTTATTACTGCAGCAGATAAATACAGTGCGTTATTGTGTTGTGCTTCTGTATGTTACAGAATGAATGTACAGTGAATGTGTGTGGTTTGGCCTTCATCAAACAGGAAGCTGTGGCTTCTCACTACCGTCTGGTTTGATCTTCAGCAGGAGGATGTATTTACTGATTTAAGTCCTTATTATTCAAGTCCTTACAACATTAAGTTGGTTTTTTACTTAATAAAACAATTTCATTAAGTCAGTTTTAATATATTTTAAAATTACATCAAAACTCAACCTTAATACATTTAAAATATTTCGGGTTGTTTCTTCTATAAAATGAAAACCATAAGTGGAATCATGAGGTTGTTTTTTCTTTAATATAATCTCGAGAATCTACATTAATGTACATCATTTGCTTTTGTTTTCTCTCTTTATCATTATTTTTTGTTATCTACTAAGTGAACACACCAGTTTTCTGCACCTGATAGTGATGACACTGTAATGTTGATTTTGACTTAGACACAAGTGACATTTGACGCTTGTGGTGTAAAGCTGAACCTTGTTGTTGACACTCCCTAGAATTATTCTCTCTCTCTCTCTCTCTCTCTCTCTCTCTCTCTCTCTCTCTCTCTCTCTCTCTCTCCCTCTGTGTCCTTTCACTCCCACTCTCTCTCTCTCTCCCTCTCTCTTCCTCTCTCTACTTCCTATCTCTTACTTCATTTTTTTCCCCCTTTATCTTAATCTCACAGTTTCTTGCTTTGACTATTTTTATAATTATCTTCTCTTTCCATCTCTTTCTTTGACTTCTCATTTTTGGATCTTGTTATTCTCTCTGCTTCTCTATCATTCTTTGACTCGTTCTTTCTTGCTCTCACACTTTTCTCCCTTTTCTTCTTGTTTGCTTTGTCTATTTTTTAGCACGACACAGCACAAAATAATTACCTTTTTTAAACACAGGCAAGCGAACACTATATATACAAATATATATATATATATATATATATATATATATATATATATATATATATATATGTATACACATACACAACATATATATACACCATACAGTATATATGTATATACAGATATATATATTTTTTTTTCTTTATATTTTTTCTCAATTATATATTATATTATAGAATTATATTATTCACAGTGAAATTGAGAGAAAAAATGTAATATTGGTATATCAATTTTTCTTATTTGTGCATGTTGAATTACTGCTATGATTCCTGTTCCTGAATTCAAGCTCTTCTTCACCGTAAATTCTCCATCAATCTTCCTTGAAGTCTTTTCAGAGTCAGGCATTTGGCAACCCACCGCATCATCAAACCGTGAAAACAACACGCCGTCCCTGGTGAGCGAAACCCGACTCTCCGGAGAGCAGCTTCCTGCGACACACAGGAAATGGCTAGAATGTGCCGCAGTATGTATGTTTGATGAGCGAGTGGAAGCATCAGAGGAGGAAAACATCATGCGTGCGGACACATGACTCCAGGGAGGGACCGGTATAATCAAGCTGACCACGCCGGATCAAGTGACTCATGTTTCATCCACTTCCTGTTTGCCCAAGTGGAAAAGAAAACGCCAAACCCGCCACGAGACCCTCGGCTTCACCCGAACCCGCTACACATCACGGAGTTTGACGTCAAGCCTTCAGCCCAGAGTGACTGGCCTCCTCCCCGACACATCGTCCTGGTGCGCTTACTTCATGTGATGTCGTTGGGTTGCCATGACAGCCACGGATTACTCGCCGCTCACGTGCTCCGATCTGCCATAGCGACAAGCCGCCGCCGCCGCGTAGATTCATAATCAGCCTCTTTCAACGCTCCACATCCATAATTCATCCAGGACCGCAGTGCTACGCTGGCAGGCCCATCTACACTGTAAAAAATGTGACGTGCTATTTACAGAAAAAAATTGGACCATATTACACTAATTATAATGAAGTAGTTTCTCAACTCTTACTTTTAAGTAGATAAAATAATGTAAAGAATATTTAATAAATAAAATAACGTAAAGAAAAATTCAGCCTGACATTATTAATTTCACAATTCTTAGAGGATTGTGCTTTTTAATTTGAGAAAATAAACCCCAATTTTCTCGTTTTTTTTACTATTGATGGTTTGAATACTAAAGACTTGATTGACAACTTTTCTTCATATGTCCTCACAAAGAGAATCTACTCATTAGATAATCTTCTCTATCTCTAATAAGACCTTTAACAGCCAGAAGGCAAGAGAGTGGAATCCAGCCTCAACCTCAATCTGAAGAGCAGTAGACACATGATTGTGAGATGGTTGTTTGCATTATTTAAATATATATTGTCATTTTTTAAGATAAATTGTTTAAATGTATCCTTGTTATAACGTAACAATGCTTTATTTGAAAGTTAAAAAAGTTAAAGAACTGTAAGCTACACATGCAAGCTTCTCACTGGCTCTCCAAAGAAACAGCCTCATCTGATGATTTGGAGCTGCTGATTCTCTTTCCTCTTAATTAAGCACCGCCCACTTAACGGACTCCACATTCACTCTTCATATGCTGTTCATAGAAATGGCATTTGATCTCTTCACGTGTTGCGATTCATATCACTGTGACTCAATTACAACCGCAAACCAATTGAAGCAATTTCCTTAATAGAAAAGTGAATTCTCGTTTTCTCAATTTTTTTGTCAAAAGGGTTTCTTAAATTGATGCCAAAAATTCCACTGGTTTACTTAAAAAAGAGTTAAACCGTACATTTTAATTTGGTTTTTTTTTTAACCAAAATGTTCTCAATATTTTAAGTGAAACACAGAACAACAATTTTTTCAACAAGGACACGTGCGCATTCTTTTTAGCAATAACACAATTTTTTTGATTTCATGATTCATTTTTTACAGTGTACGCCTATAGCCACGTGTCCCATCACTCACATCATAAAGGCCGCGTGAATCCATCCCACCATCCAATGGATCTCATCAGGCACTATAGACAGAAAACGAAACCACTGGGCCCGAGACTATCTGCACTTTTTAACCTACTAGGACTGGCGTTCTATAAGAAGCGCAGTAAGATATATCTATTAGATTAAGCACTTAAGCAGACTAGCCGGAGAGATTCAGCTCTGATCCAGACGGGGTAAATGAATTGTTTTTCGGCCTCGGCGTGTTGGCGGCTGTGATGGAGTGCAGAGGAAGTGTTGAAGGATAACATTAACACATCTTCTGGATGGAAACTCTTCCTGTTTGCACTTAGTCAAAGCAGCCACGGCGAAGCTTTATGCAAATACGGCGGCGTCGTGAACACACTCCTGCTGAAACATGCAAACGCGTCTGCAGGAAACACGCTTGACGTTTGTCTGCAGCTGCAAAGGAGTTAAACACACGACGCGTTAGGAAAGAACAGTGGTACTATTCTACGTTTGGGTGGGAAACTACAGCACTTGGGTTTGTGAAACAAAACAGGATTATGTAGAGACTTACGGCCTTTAATTTTAATTCAGTAAATCGTTTTGATTGTTCGGAGATGGCAAAAAGTATAAATATTGATAGGTAGATGTTTAGATTAGATTAGATTCAACTTTATTGTCATTGTGCAAAGTACATGTACAGAGGCAATGAAATGCAGTTAGCATCTAACCAGAAGTACATATGAGGTATATTTACCAAAGATATAAATAAATTTAGGATATAGAAATATACAGGTTCAAGGAAGTAGACAGTGAAGTAATGAGAGATACACCGGTGCATGGGGATATACAGTGGTTGGGTTATATACAAATGAATAGGAAGCAGAGTGTGCAAACATTACTAATCAAAAATACAAAAATGTGCCATGAACTGTGTAGCAAATTATAACAAGTATTGCAATTATAGTGCAAGTAAAAAAAAAGTGGCAGTGCAGTGAAGTACAAGCTTTTCAACTGCTGTTTAATGTAGAAACAGCTGTATTTATAATGTATTTCAGTTAGGATTAATAATTTAATATAGCAAACGTATTGTGTGGAATGTGTGTAGAGTGCATTTACACATGTTCATATATTGTATATAGAGCAAATCAAAATTAATACATTGATTCATTATCAATAAATATAAAGTGTTGATATACATATGGAATTTTTTTAAAGTAGAATTTAATAAAGCTATTCATTCATAAAAAATATTAGTTTACACATTCCTTTAATTTAATGATTATGACCTTTTTTTTTTTAAATAAATAAGAGCAATATAAAGGTCTGACCTGACTCCTCTCAGTCCATTCAAACAGGTTCACTGATTAACTGAGAGCTTTTAATCCATGAATCAATAAAAACCCCACCGTCGTGCCAGACCACCCCCCCAAAAACCCCCGTGGGCAAATGATAATTAATCACAGCAATAATTAACTCTACGCATACAACTGATGCATTAGCAACTTAATTGCAGTGACCTGCAGAGCAACCGGGGTGTTTGTAAAGCTTTTGTTTAACGGGTCGTAAACCGTTATTTTGAATGTACAGCTCCTGCGAAATCAAATGGTCGATTTTTAAATCACAAAAATCAGCTCATGCGGGCGTTTGATTCGGCTGGAATAATTTGTCTCGATCTCAGACGTTGGTCTTTGTCGTCGGAAACCAACTCGTCGATTGATGGATGCCGTTTGAAAGGTGACGACGGTCACAATCGACCGCAGCCGACTCTTGTGAATGAATAGCGCATAATGAATGGACCTCGTAGACGACGTCAGCTCCATTGTGACGTCACGGCCCTTTTATGGAGCGCGCGTCTGGAGCCCATTCATAAAACGGAAGCTGAAAGTGCCCGTGGTAGTAAAGCTCTCAGGAGGGCAACTCGACATCACGTCGCGCTCTGGCGCTGCCGAATTTGACGCGTCGCTGCCGATTCGACCAACGTTCGAGCGTCGAGGAGAAACATGGTGACCACGGACGAGCTGTGTGACATGGACTGCGGCGTTCTGAAGAGATTAGTGAAGGACGACGGCGCCAAATGTCTGCTGCTGGACTGCAGGTCGTTCCTGGCCTTCAGCGCCGGCCACATCCGCGGCTCCGTCAACATCCGATGCAACACGATCGTCCGCAGGCGAGCGAAGGGCTCGGTGAGTCTGGAGCAGATCCTGTCCGAGGACGCCGAGGTCCGAGGCCGCCTGAGGTCCGGTCTCTACTCCGCCGTCATACTGTACGACGAGCGCACGTCAGACGCCAGTGCGATGAAAGACGACAGCACGATCTCTCTGGTGCATAACGCGCTGTGTAGAGACGCGTTCCGGACTGACGTCTATCTGCTGAAAGGTAATCCGCCCGTGTCTGTGTGTGTGTGTGTGTGTGTGTGTGTGTGTGTGTGTGTGTGTGTCTACATTCGACAATTGTTGTTTGTTTAAACGACGCCACGTCCATCGGCGTCACGTCAAAATTCGCCCGTTGTTCAGATGATTCCAGAGCTGAGAAGGCAGATTAGAGTCGTGTAATATTTATGTGCGCGTTTCCTCCCGAGACACTGCTGCTGGTCGGAACTGGTTGATCAGCTTAACGTTCTAACATTGTTAGAACTACTTTTTTTAAAATGGTGGAAATGACACGGTGTTCTACCGATCTAGCAACAGCAATGGTTAAAATATTTGCGTGTAAATTGTTTTTTAAATGGCACTAAATCATATTTTCAATAGAAATAATAGCACTTTAAACAGCACAAAATCAATCAAATAGCACTGTTTTTAAATAGACTGGTGTTTTAAATAGCTGATTTTTTTTTTATACATTTCACCATGAAAACATCACTTGGTTGTTTTCAGCAAAATACAGTTTTTTTTGTTTTGTTTTAATTAACGGCAAGTTGCTGATTTTGTACAATAAACCAAGGGAAGACTGGTTAACTATTGTGTTGTAAATTAAAAAAAAAAAAAACGTATGTTGCAAATTGAGAAAAACTGTCTTGGTAAATAAAGCGATAATCTACTGTCAGCTGCCGACTGAATACCGTAAAATTATGATTCTATTTATTGTTTTATAGCAAATTATGTCACAAAACCCACGTCAACAAATCTCATGACGCATGACAGCAACTTGTCATAAATAAAAGTGTATTTAGATGTAAATATACAGTAAATTTCACAGTATGCTATTGATAACCACAGCTGCCGGTATATAAAATAATTTATAATTATGTTCATTTATATCGGGCCAATAAAACCCAGCATTCCCAGTCCCCTGACAACCCAAACTCTATTGCTGAATATCTCAGGCGCACATTCCGAATCACATTGTGTGTATTTTTCTAGGCGGCTACGACCGATTTTCCACACAATACCCCGAATACTGCTTGAAGACCAAAGCGCTGGCGGTTTTGGCCCCCCAGAGCAGCGTGGAAAGCAGCTGCGTCTCCTGCGGAACCCCACAGCACGACCAGGTAAGACCACCACACACACACACACACACACAGAGTAACGTGACACGCCTCTTTCCGGCCGAGTGGAAGTGCTTTCGTCCGCTCCGTGTCAATCGCTCCACTGTGCTTCCACGCCGAGTCCCACATCGATCACTTCCTGTCGCTGCCGCATGTTAAGCAGGCCAGTGACATAACACAGCGGCCAATCGATGAGCATTCACTGAATAAACAAACCCGCTGTCATTAGCTTGACCCTTTTATAGCCTCAATCTGCCTCATCGGGAAGGTGCACGCGGAGTTTAGTTTAACCACTTATTAGAGGTTTCATTGTAACGTTATGCAACACAAACATCAACTGGTTTGTCTCCTCAGGGCGGCCCGGTGGAAATCCTGCCCTTCCTCTTCCTCGGCAGCGCCCTCCACGCCTCCAAAAAGGACATGCTGGATCGGATGGGCATCTCCGCCTTGTTGAATGTATCATCAAACTGCCCGAATCATTTCGAGGGCACGTACCAGTACAAGTGCATCCCGGTGGAGGACAACCACAAGGAGGACATCAGCTCCTGGTTCATCGAAGCCATTGAGTTCATAGGTGAGGCTAGTTTTTTTCGGGGAAGGTGATTGGGCGGTGGGCTGAATTGCATTATTCAGAGCTTCGTTCGAGTCTGATGTGAAGTCGACGGAATGAGAGCGGTGCGTATATACAGGATGTACTGCGGTATGGGTGGGTTCCTCATGCAGGGGTTTCCATGACTGAGGCGGGGGTGGGTGAGTGGGTGGGCTGGTTTCAGTTTCAGCTCAGCATCCGCTCTTTTAAAGCAAGGTCCCCCATGTAGGCTTGCCGCATTTGATCACACCATTATAGGTGTGTGTGTGTGTGTGTGCGTCAGAGTGCAGAGCTTAGGGACGGGAGTCTGACTCATCCTTCATGCCGGGGTACCGCGATGCTGGAGTTACCTCACATCTGTGCCAGACGTGAAGAGAGGCAGACGACATTAAATGTGTGTTTTCTGGAGACTTTGCTCCTCAAAATGTGTCGCTTGTTTGCTAATGAGCAGCGTGTGTTATTAGTAGAGCCAGGGGGTCCGAACCCACCCAGTCGCTCATCAGGCGGCGTTTACTGTCCTACTGAAACGATTAGAATGGAACTATTGGCTTTCGGATTGTGATATCATCATCATTACATAGATTAAAATATGAGTTTAAAAAATGTATAAATATCACTTGTTTTAATATACAGTATGTATGTTTTTTTTCCTTTAAATAATATTATCTATAATTAGTTTTTTTTTTATCTCAATGTATTTGTAGATGATATTTAACATTTTTTTTAACGTTTTTTTTTTTATATATAATTATCTGAAGCCTAAATCTACGTATCAAAATCAAATGAATTTTATCGAATTAAATTGTCGCTACAAAAAAAACAAATTTTTTTGGCTGAATGTATACAATTCAAATGAATTGGCTCTCTCTGTATGTTTCCTTATTGATACCTCTCCATCCATCCATCCAAAAATATATTTTTTTGGATGGATGTATTACTGTTAATTTTTAGAAACAATGTCAACTATATCATTAAAATCCAAATTTAAACCATCCAAATTTCTTTATTCTTGCTAGTAGATCAATTAAATAAATGCATGATTGTTTTATTGATCTATTTTGAATGCAATTCAAATTTTTTGAATAAAATTTGATATAAAAAATATAAATACCAAATTTTTACCAATGCTTTTTTTTTCTCTCTTCCTTCCATCCTAATTTCTATCAAAAAATATGATTTCTAGTAAATATTCAGTGTTTTATTTACTGCAAGTGAAGAGAAGGGAGGTTGAGCGTTGGCGTGGTGGTGATGACTCATGTCTGTGCCGCTCTCTCCTCAGACTCCATCAAAGACTCCAACGGTCGGGTGCTGGTGCACTGCCAGGCCGGGATCTCCCGCTCGGCCACGATCTGCCTGGCGTACCTGATGAAGAAGAAGCGGGTGCGGCTGGAGGAGGCCTTCGAGTTCGTCAAGCAGCGGCGCAGCATCATCTCGCCCAACTTCAGCTTCATGGGTCAGCTGCTGCAGTTCGAGTCTCAGGTGCTGGCCACTTCCTGCTCCGTGGAGGCCGCCAGCCCCTCCTCCACCCCCACCTCGCCCTTCATCTTCAGCTTCCCCGTGTCTGTGGTGACGCACGGTCAGCCCGGCGGCCTCAGCTACCTACAGAGTCCCATCACCACCTCGCCCAGCTGCTGATGACCACTGAAAGACCCACAGTTTTGATCAGGCAGTGTTACGTACCTCCTTTTTTTTATTTCTGGGCCGCAGAGGGGGGAAAAAACACAAAACCTGCATCAAGATCAGAAGAATAACTCCTAATATCCTGTGGGGACACTTCATCTCCTTCATTTCCTGTGGTTTTCTTCCAAGCGGTGGGCAGCAGGGAACACTACGCGGTCCCTTTTCTTTTTTTTTGGAAAAATGGCAGGAGCTTCCTCGACCCTGACAGCTGCTTCACACCGTGTCAAGACTTCCCATTCATCACTTCCTGTGGATGAATGACTGGACTCCTCAGATAGAGACGGTCCTGCTGGAGCGGCGCTAACTAGCGTGACCTTTGGCAGGAAATGCCTTTCATTTGCATTTGTCAGTGCCTTGTACAAAGAAGTACAGGACATTTACAGACCACGTCGGGCGAGTGCGTCTGCCTCATCGCCTTTAGGGAAAAAGCAGAGGATCCGAGAGGAGAAGAAGAAGAAGAAAAGACGCCCGACGAATTACAATCTGCAATATAGACGATCTCAAATCAGCTCCTGGTTCGAATTAGAGCAATAAACTGAATCTCCTTCCTCCTGGTGGCCACCAAAGCACTGTACATGATCTAGGTATTTATGTTTATGCTGGTTTCATGAATAATTTCTGCTGTATGCCTTACCAACAATGAATGGTGTTCTTCCTGGCGGAATGTTCATTACGGAAGGCCGGAGCCTGTCCTCAGGAGTTTCCCCAAGTTTTCCTCGTGTACCTGCTGATTCGATGAGAACTGGGAGACGGTTAGTGGTGTTGTACACTGAGCTCTTTACACTGGAACGACAGAATCCGGGGTTCGATTTTCCGATCGGCCCTATTGATCGTGACGTCAGCGGGACTTTTGGCGGGAAGGGTCGATATCAGCGTGTTTGAAACGTCACCGTGTCGTGTGTGTTTGTGGACCTACTTTTCTATTCACGTTTTCTAGAGCACTTTTACGTCATGCAAAACCGATTTGAGCGTGAGTTCTAGCGGAGCAGAATCGCGATTTCGGTTGATTTTTCCCCTCACGATTTCCTTTGTTGTCGCTTTGTTGTCCGTCGTCAACGATCGCAATACTTTTTACCGTCGTCGTGAGGCGTTTCCGTCGGACTGGCCGTGGCAATATCATTCGGCGGACTGGTTACGAACTCTTGCTTGTTCTGTTGTATCAAATGTACGTTTTATTTATCTCATGACCGCGTTGTTAAATATATGCTGTTCTTTACATTCCAGTGTGGAGTCATTTCATTGAGTATAATTGATTTTTTTTTCTTTTTATAAAATATCACGTCATCAAAATACGTAAAAGATCATTTATAATACCCTTTTATTAAAAGACCTTTTTTAGTATTATTGCAATCATTTGACAAGATTAAGGAAGCAGCCGGTCTATTATTTCTTTAATACGCAAAGAAAGGAATAAAGCAGATAAGGGTATTATGAAGAATTGAATTAGCTTTTCTCAAATTGACATTGTAAAACAGTGTCACAGCGCCGCCTGGCGTTTGATTTGTGAAAATCTCAGTGCCGCCTACTGCAGGCTTTGTTCAATTTGATTTCTAGAAAGATAAAGATGGGGGAAATCTATTTATTTACATACATTCATAATGTTTTTTTTTGGCTTAAGCAATTAGTACTATTTTCAAAGTTGCAGCAACACTTGAAAACAGAGAAACAATATATTATACAATATTTAATAATCAAACACTGTAATAGTAAAATTTCAGGATTTAATTTAAAGAGTTCGAATGTACATAAGGGAAACGGTTACACGTGAATCAAAAAGTCAGAAATTTCCAGACACAACAAAGACAAATAAAACAATTTCAGAAAACACTTCAGGACATGTACTTTATTAAGACAGTTTACACATCTCAGAGAATCGAATCAATCTCCAAAATGGCAGATACACATTTTTGGATGTTCACAAAAAAATTGAAAGCACAGATTCAAAGTTCAGCGAGAAGTGAGATGAAGCGGACACGGTCCTGGAATAAGGCAGATTACACGCTGTACCTCCACAAACCCGCACCTGAGCGCAGAAGAACCAGCACAGACTCGTCTTCTCCAACAGACTTTCAGAGGTAGAGCCGCGTCCAGACGTCCTGCAACGCAACACCAGCTGCAGAAACCGGAAAGTGACGGAGAAACTCGGAATGAAGAAGATTGTGGAATTCCTATGGCCTTGGTTTTTAAAAAACAAACACGGATGAGGACAATAAAACAAAACGTAAGGTTCCTCATCGCTTGAAAGAAAAGATCTGAGAGCAAGACGTCCACTTCCTTCTAATAAAAACCCTCGTCGGTAAACGGCAAAAGCTATACAAAGGCATCATCCGTTAAACAATCTGTACATCACTGGACCTTTCACTTCCCACTCGAGTATTAAAACCACTTTGAATAAATTAAATCCTGCAATAAAAGTGCAACTTTATTCAAATCCCAACAGCCGGAAAGAAACGACTGCGGTACAAAAAGGCGTCAAACGTTTGTCCGGTGAGGGTGAAATGATCAGGAACTCGCCCGGCCTCCGGATCCACATTCTTTTCACATTAAAAGGCTTCATTCTTAACAACCAGGAGGAAAAGAAAAAACCCGCAGCCGGCGAAATCTGGCTTGTTTTCCCGCGACTGGTACGGAAGGGGGAGGAATGGCGAGGGAGGACGAGGTCACCTGTTGTCTTCCGCGTCCCGTAGCCCTGAATCCGTGTTATGGCGGGAATCCTGATCCCTGACTTACAGTAACAGTCTGAGCGTCCCACTAGGACTTCTGCTCCGCCTCCGTGGGCGAGGGCGGCGTGCTGTCGGGCTTGATGATCTGGTAGGTGATGAGGTATTCTGGGTAGGCCTGAAACACAAAGTGGGCGGAGTCAGACTGGCGGGCCGGACTGTGGCTGGTAGGGATCATAAATCATGATATGATCCTCACGATACAATATTTATCACGATGTCCTGTAGAAGCTCACGATATTACAGAAGACTTCACAATTATGTCTCTTCTGTTGTAACAAGGCTGACAATATAATAATCATTGGCCATTGTTAATTAGGCCTTTTATTGTCATATTTTAGAACAAGGACAATAGAAAACTCTGGTCACACTAATTCCAAACTGCAAAATTCAAGTTAAGTCAGAAACAGCAATATACTAACTATACTAATATACTAATAGCAATATACTAATATACTAACACTAATCATTTCAAGCAATTCTTTTCTAAAGTGCAACAACTGTAAAGTAATAAGGAACTGACACTGACATCATTTTCTCAATGTGCAAACAAAGCTGAAATTAACAAGCCTATTAAACACAACCAGCCAACAACTTAAATAAAAGTTGACACCATAACGGCCATAAAGTAAACAAGCTGGCTCCGCACGGTAATGTGGCAATGCTGACATACAAATCTGTTCCTCACCGTTTCCCCTTTAAATCAGATGTTGTGGAAACATTTTGGTTTTGCCGTTTCTACCAACACTAAAGGATGAAGGGGCTCTCGCCATCTCAACATCGGGATTTTCTTCAGAGTTGACGCTGTTTTCGCTGCTTTCTGCTCTGGACTGGGCGGATGTGGAGCGTGTGCAGTGTACGCACCTATTGGCTAAACCGCAGCGCAAAGCATCATGGGACATGTAGTCACTAATGACTTGAGCTCACCTGCAGTGAGTTAGAACTATTGTTTTTTTGACCATTTATAATACCGTAATGACGACGACATTTTTTAATACCGCGGTATCTCCTATATGGTGAGCACCCTGGTGTCTGGCGCACACGCACCTGTTCCCCGCGGTAGATGACGTACTCGGCGTAGGCCAGGCCGTTGACGCTGGGCCGGCCGATGACGGAGTGGTGACCCGGCGGGGCGTGTGCCATCTTCATGGCACTGAACTGTAGGAAGGATTTACCCAGAGTCACGCGGCAGAACAGCATCTGCCTGCAAACAACACAACACACACACACACACTTACACAAGCAGAAAACACTCAGAGGGAAAGATTTAAGCTGAAATCCCACCTTATATATGCATTTACACACTATACACAAAACATTTCATGTAACATCCATACATGTAAAAGTAGTATTAACATTGTAATAATCAGTGAAGATTGCAAAACAATTATTCAATATTTTTCAATTATTCAATATTACAATATTTATAGTTGTTACATTATAATCAAATAGAAATAAATACAATAATAGTACAGTATAATTAAGATATTCATACAATATTAAAAATTAAATCAAATTTTTCAATTTTCTATAGTTACACTTAGTATATAATATATAAATTAGAATAACAATATAGTTGCTACATTATAATCAAATAATAAAGAATACATCAATAGAATACATAAAGAGAATAAAAACATAAAATGAGAAATCAATGAAATTGATTGAAAGAAGAAGAAATCATGAAAAATCAAACAATTCTAAATTATTTAATTTTCTATAGCTCCACACTGGGTAAATAGTATAAGAATTTGAATAATATAATATTTATAGTTGGAAAATGTTTAATTTTAGAGATAAAAGTAAATTTACAAGCAGTAATTTGCAACAATTGATAAATTAATTTGAGAACAACAGTCACCAACAGAGATTCATAAAAAGCACTAACGACAGTTTTTGAAGACATTACATTAACAGCGCCATCATCTGGTCACTGAGGGGAATTTCATGGGAATTAAAAAAAAAAAGAAAAGTGTCACAAAAAAAAAAAGAGAGGGGGGTGAGGAGGAGGACGGAGGTCGTACCGGTGACAGATATAGCAGGAGCGGTCCTTGTGGGTGGGGCAGCCCGTCCCCCCTCCGATTCCGTAAACGTACTGGTTGCTTTTAGAAGAGTTCTCGGCAAAGTAAATCCCCGCCCCGAACATTCCGCCGATGTAAGCGTGCCTCTCGTCGAAGCCTTTGTGTATGATGGCGTTGATGAAGGGTGATCCTGCAGTCACACACACACACACACACTGACGCTCTGCTGGTGGGACACTTCAGAGGGAGACGCTTTACCGTGGAAGAGCATTCGCTCGTTGTGATGATTGTGGTTCTCGTCTGCTATTTCCTTCTGTCTGTGTGAGTATCTCTCCCTCAGCTTCTTGTTCACCACCTTCTGGATCTGCGCACACACAAACACACACACTCAGAACGAGGCACACACACACACACACACACACTCACCTTCAGAATGTTGTAGCGGCTGAACACTCCTCCTGCGTTGCCGCCGTCCCGGTGCTCTCGGATCGTGCTTTGCAGCTGGAACACACAAACACGCAAAACATTAAAAAAAAAAAAAACTTTTTAAAGAATGAACAATTTTTACAAAAAAAAAAAAAAAAAAAAAAAAAAAAAAAAAAAAAAAAAAAAATTTTTAAAAAAAAAAAAAAAAAAAAAAAAAAATGAGATGAGAAAACACATTTTTACTCCTAAGCATGTTTGTCATCTATAACAACTTAATCACAATTTATTTGCACATAAAACGTATTTAAACAATAAATACATACAGTGGTAGCCCCACGGTATATTATACTCCAATCGTTCATTTCCATGTACATGATTTGTTTGGAACGGTGGCAATAATTGAGTTTGATTAATAACCCACTACATAATTTATAAAAACATAAACATAGTTCAACCAAAAAGACCAATCAATTAATCTGAAAAACAGATCCTGTTATAACGGAACACCAGCTACAATGAACATAGTCACATAAATATACAAACATGCACAAACAATTAATCCTGAAAACAATCAATTCCTGAAAAAGTCACAGCAATATATAAACACTGTACACGCCTGTATTAAGCCTGAAGTAGGAAAATGTGGGACTGCATCATCCATCAGTATAGAAGAACATACCAGATCTTCCTGATAATCGTTCAGCAGGAATTATACCATTCTTATTTATACTAAACATATGTTGCTAAGTCTTAAATAACACTAGACACAAAAAAAAAAAACAACAAAGTGACGTTTTTTAATTGCATTGAGACATCTCACTAGAATATCCAAATAAGCTATTCGTTTTTGTTTGCTTGATCTGTTAAAGACTTTTGCACTTTAAGCACTTCTGAATGAATATTTTGTAGCGGGGCTGTTTTGTCCTCATCTATATAAAAGTGCCTCCTAAAAACCCGACAGTTGTAATGAGGTTTTACTGGACGCTAGTTGTGCAACCCTTTGCTGGCCAATCAGCATCCAGAATCAGAAGTGAGAAGTGAAAGTGAGGCTGATGAAGGCTCACCTCTTCTTCCACCGACTGGAACTCCTTATCATCAGGAGCCAAATCGATCAGCACGGTGCCCTGCCCGGAGCAGTGGAACGCCAGGTACGGGTTGGCACCTTCAAACACGGATACAGGTGTTAAAACCATCACACATGTTGGGATGAGCTGAGGGATGGAGATCTGGGACCTGGTTGGCCGCCCAGCAGCCTCTCGATGCCTTTGATGAGCTTGTGTCGGTGGCCGTACGCGTTGATCCCGATCTCCTTCAGCTCCTCGTGGCCCATGTCAGCCAGCACGTCCAGCGTAATCTACCAATAGTGAACACACTGGATCACAAGGCGGCTGAGAACCATCTGAAGAAAGGTTTATAATGGAAAACGACAAAGTGATTCATTTCAAGGCCGATCGCCACTCGAACGCAGCAAACAGCCGAGTTTCTGCTTCCTGATCTTCCTGCTGAGATGATAAACTCTTCAAACCACAGGCGGTGTGGACGGATGATATGGTGAGTGAGTCATATCACACACACACACCTCCTACACACAAGCCATCATGCAGATCACGCTCGGAGAGAGGAGGCTACTAGCGTTTAAAAGAAGAAAAAATACTATAGCTACTTGTATATTTTCTTCAAGCTTTTGGGGGAAAAAAAAAAATCACTAGTTCTCCTAGATAATCTCACACTCCCAATTCCACTTGTATACTTCTGAATTGGCTCTTCATCATATTTATGATAGGTCAGACAAAGCCATTACCCAGAGTGACTCTCTCTCTCAGTATCTTGGCTGTGTGTGTGTGTGTGTGTGTGTGTGTGTGTGTGTGTGTGTGTGTGTGTGTGTGTGAGAAAAAACAAACACCACCGGCCAGAAAAGCACCAAGAACAATCTTTAAAGACGAATGTGTAGATTTGCGTTTGAATTAGAGTGTTAAGAGGTTTGTTTCCTAGCCATTATCACATACATGTCTTGCTCCAAGTTCAATTGACTCTTTTGACTAATATTAGTAAATTACATATTTAAAAACTAAATATTACAATAAACTAGAATAATATAAAATATATACGTACATTAAATATTTTTTAAAAATTACAGAGCGTACAGTAAATTCAAAATTGTTATATATATATATATATATATATATATATATATATATATATATATATATATATGAAAAACAAATTAAAGTTATGCTTAAATGAAACATACATAAACACAGAATTGCTCTAGTTTAACAAAATGAAATCTGAAATATAGTTTGGAATTACATTAAGCTGAAATTTTAGCATTTTCATATGAGCTAAAGCTTTTTTTTTTGCTTTACAAATGCTCGGAACATTCAAACGGTACTTTAGCTTAGACTTGAAACAAAAGATTTCTCAGAAGTACTGTGGTGTTCCACAAGGGCGGCGCTCTAGTGATCTGCACTGTGCTCTGGAGTGGAATTGAACAGGTAAACAAAAAGTTGTGGATTCCAATCCCAGAATACCTGAACAACTGAAGTGTCTTAAAGCTGGACAGTAAATTATAAATATATTTGAATGTTTCCTATTGTAAACTTTCTACTGTAAATTGTACTGCTGCTGCTGCAAGTGACATTTCCCCCTTGTGGGGAAGAACAAAGGACTTTCTTTATCTTTACTATCAGAGTTGTGCAGGGAATGTTTGCGTGTTTACCATTTCTCCCTCATGATTACATTCTTCGTTTGTGTTTACATTTTTCGCTTGTGTTTTTTTCTACATTTCAGAAGGCAAAAGCATCGATTTGTGCAAAAGCTTCAACATCTCATCCAATTCCATTGTACACGTCACCTCCACTTGTTGCACAATAAATTAGGCCGTTACTGACCTTGACCGACCGAACACTAACTGGTTAGTTGGTTTTTGGACTACTTAGATGTTTTATAACCCAATCCAGACGCGAATGTAAAGTCAGTTCAGTGTGAATGATTTGTGAGCGCTCAACTCAATCTCACTAACACTCCGTCTCAGAAAGCCAGTTCATGCTCCGTCTCCCGTAGGCAGTAGGATGGAGAGCGAGCAGACGAGTGAGTCACTGCGAGATGGATGAATGCGTACGGCTAAAGCCACAATCACAGCTGATGTGAGCTCTCCACATCAAGCCTTCGTCTCAGCTGGTGGCCGCCGAGAATATTTCATGTTATCTATGTGCAAATGTCTTATCATCTAAGAAGGTGGCAGAAGTTGAAGACCAGAAGTTGGACCAGGTCAAAGTGCATCCAAAACAAATAATGGATGAGGTCATGTGGAGGTCATACCTGTTCACGCTCGAATATGTCCCGCAAATGCTCCAGACCCAAGCTCTTCAGGAACTGGCTGATGTTCATATCGAGACTGGCAACTGAAAATACAAAATGTTGTCATGCTTTTTGCGTATTGTGGTGAAAAATATCTGGGTGCATCAATTAATACTTGTAATGTATTTTTGCGTGATTATTGATAATTAATCACATGATTAGTGGGGGGTTAATCACATTTCTTGATTCAGTTGTGAAATGAGAAGCACATATAGGTGGTTTTGAACTGTGAGGTGAAAACCAGTACAGAAAAAAAGAGACATGCATGGAAAGAGAACAAATAGCATAAAAAGGCAAAAAAATAAAAGGTAATATAGATAAAGTAAAATAGAAAGAAATAAGAGGAGGGAAGGAAGGAAGGAAGGAAGAAAGGGAGAAAGAAAGGAAATAGAAAGAAAACAGGAAGAGAGAAAGAAAGACAAAAAAAAAGAAACAGAAACACAGATAAAACAAAAAAAAATGAAAGACAAAAGACGAAGAAACAACAGCCATAAGAATACAAATGAAAGTGAGAAATACATGAAAGACAAAACCACAAAGCAAAAAAAAGACTGAACAAAAAACAAAATGAATGAAAAAAAGAAATGCAAAAAGAAACATAAAAATATAAACATAGCAACAAAAAGAAAAAAGTAAATAAAAAAGAAAGAAACAAAAAAACACAAAGAAAGAAATGCAGAAAGAAAAAAAAATGCAGAAAGAAATGCCAAGGGAAAGAGGAAGGGAAAGAAAAAAAATCCAACCCTTCAAAAACAAACAAACAAAAAAAAAAACTTACAACAATCCAAACAAAACAAAACAAAAGTAAATAAAAGTAACAATTACTGTATTCACTCACGTGTGTGTGTGTGTGTGTGTGTGTGTGTGTGTGTGTGTGTGTGTGTGTGTGTGGGTATGTATAAAGAAGTGTTTCAAATACAGTATAATTGTCAGTGTTAAGTAAATGTTCACCACCAGCCCGTGTCACTAGAACTAAAAGACGAGTGGACACTCACTGGTTCCCTCCTTCCGCTCTGAAGCCGTGGCTCCGTCAGCAGGGCCCGAGGCTCCGGGGACGCTCAACTCCGCCAAGGGTCCGGCCAGATTGTCAATGCTGCTGGCAGCGGACAGGCAGGATGGGGTGGAGGCCGGAGAGATGACCGCGGCGCTGACCAGGGTGGCCTGGCTCTTCAAACAGCTGGGCAAGGCTTCAGGTGGCATGGCATCGATCAGCAGCGCCCGGATATCATCAGCCTGAAAAAAAAACACTGACCATTAGATCCGATGATGAAGAGGACGGTGTTTCCACATCCTCTAGCCAAACTGTACGACTTCCCCTAGTGTTTAGATGTCCAGCGGCGAAATAAGGGGAAAGGAGGGATGAATGAAGGAAGGAATGAAGAAAGAAAGACAAAAAAAAAAAAACAACCCAGAAACACACAGACAAAAAGAACAGAAAGAAAACGACAGCAGGAAGATTAAAAATGATGGTGAAGAAAAAAAATGAAAGGCAAAAAAAAAAAAACACAAAAAAACAAAAGAATGAAAGAAAGAAAGAAAGAAGGGAAAGTAAAAATTAAAAGGAAGGAAATAGAAAGAAAAAAGGAAGCGTGTGGTGCTGGACATCTGACCACTAGGGAACGTCAGCCGGATAGTTTGGCTTGAGGATGTGGAACTGGACCGCAGAAGCGGAGAACAGCTGTATCATTAACACCTGGCGAGGGGCGGGTCACAGGGGCCCAATTACTAAAGGACATTAAACTACTGCGCTTATGTGTTTAGAAGATAAATGACCCTGTGTCTCAAACTAAATTACACACACACACCATAAAGTTTTATTATACAGTGCATATATTTAATTATTATGATATATTATGATATTGATGTATGTACATGGATACATAGGTATGCATTACACATATAGTTATGTGTATACAGTATACTTGTTTAATTATATTAGAGTACTGTATGTGTATGTAAACGAATACACACAATAGGATTTGCAGACTGTTTAGATATAAATTTGTGAATATTTGCATTTCTTTATATATATATATATATATATATATATATATATATATATATATATATATATATACACCACCTGCAGATGACGTGTCGCGTATAATCACAATGTAACTAGTAACGGCAAATGTAGTGGAGTAAAAAGAAAAGAAGAGCTACAAATGTAGTCAAGAAGAAAGTAAAAGCTGCTGTTTTTGATACTCAGTACAAGTGCAAAGTAGCCAAAAATATTTCCCGGTAAGTAAAGTAACAAAGACCCTTTACTCAAGTAGTTTACACCACTGGTCTCAATGCTGCGTGTCACACCATCTTAACCAGCAAATTGAAACCCAGATTGAACAAGTGTGTAGGTTACCGTGGCCAGGTCCAGCGGGGTCTGGCCCTCCTGGTTCTTCATGGTGGGGTCAGCGCCGTGGGCCAGTAGCAGGGCACAGAGCTGCGTCCGGCCCTTCTGCGCCGCCTCGTGGAGGGGAGTGAAGGCCCATTTATCCGTGGCGTTCACGCAGGTGTTATACTTGATCAACAGGGCGGCGATGTCCACATGCTGCCAGAAAATCACAGGCTTATTAGTAAGCGAACATTTGCTGATCAACGCATCTATTCGGCTCCGTTGTATCCTGGTGAAATAATGGGCCAACACGATTCCAAATCACACGTGAAGAATTAAACACTGAATTATATTTTAATGAGTGTTGGCTTTTTATTTTCCAGACAATGATTTTTTAAGTATTCACTCTGTTATTGTTATTTTAAAAAACATTTGGTGACTTATTGCATTAGTGTTTTTGCTTTTTCAACATTTAAAACATTTAAAATAAGTTATATAGGAGGGAATTGAATCCATAAACATGTGTTGCAAAGCCTAGGTGTACTGGTGGATTACACAATTATATAACTTATTTACTGGACGATAATGCGTGTTGGATTTTAAGGTACACCACTGATAAACATCCTTTTCCTAATCTTTTAAGGCAGACTTTTTTAACATTTTATTAATTACATTTTATATTAGATTCTTTTCATTCATTTATTATTATTTTATTTTTTATTTTTAAATTATATTTTTGATAAGAGAAAAACATTTTCCAGCACACTCAATTTTATTTGACTTTTATTGTTATTTTTGTTAGAATTATTTTTAAGTGCGACATTGCTAAAAGCACTGTATTTTCTTTTGTTATCCGTTGTACCTGTACATGTTTCGACATCACGTCTGATAACAAAAGAAACAATCAAGTTCATATAGTCAATTCTTTTGGATTGAGTTATTCTCTGGTAGAGATGCAGCACTAGGACAAGATGAAGCTGGAATTAGTCCAACAGCAGGAAGCAGCGATCACCTGCCTGTGTTTGCGGTCAGCACACAAACATGCCCAGTATGAACAGTGGGACGTGTATTCAAGGTTAGTCTGTGTCGGTCTATCACCAGCCCTCTATCAGCCAATCAGCACAGCCGAGGTCTCCTGCCACCCCCGGCAGAGCCAATCAGAAGCTCACTCCTTGTTTTTTTCCTTTTAGTAGCACAACTGTTGCGGCTGAGGGACAGTCTGGTCCGACATGTTTATGTAACTTTAATCTGCTCACTTCCATCTAGATGGCCTAATCCCGTCCCAGTAGACCTCCAGCAGACAGATGCTGATAAATACATCTAGCTGGCATCACCTGATAAAGGGCTTCCATGAATTGACTTGATTTCATTTCCAGAAAGAGGACAATCCTGTTGCTTCATTGTTCTGCACAGTGGAGATTAACTGAGTGATATTTGTTAGAAAATGACCTCAAAACCATCACGTCAACATGTTTATGACACCTGATCAATTTTAAATAACAAATTGCCATTTGCGTTTAAATAGTGAATATAACACAGTATTTAACTTTGCCTTTACTAAAAATAAATAAAACTAAAATAAAATAAAACAAAAATAAATTCAAAGTTGAATAAAAAAAAAAGTATTTTATTGCTGTAATTAATGCTTTTGAATTAAATATATGCACAGGCAACTCGATGCATTCTGCCCATCTTTGATGCGTTATATTAACACCATGCAAAATTGACATGATGTTACTAGAAGAATTGCTTAAATATGCAGTATTATCTATTCATATTATTTGTTATTTAACATCACTACCAATATTATCCGATAGTACCTGTTGATTACTCTATATTACCTCTGTATATTATTTGATATTTCCTCTTGATAATAATACTCGTTATTCCACTAGTCGTATATCCACACCACTTACTATTACTTGGCCATATCGCTTGTTATTACCTAGCCATATTATTCTATTACCAAGCCATATCACTTGTAATTACCTAGTCATCTCGCTCATTATTACTGAGCCATATATCTCATTACCAAGCCAGATTACTTGTTATTACTGTTCATAATATTTAATGTTATGTCACTTAAAATTACTCAACATTATAAAGAGTTACTATTCAATATTTCTAATCGTTATGACCTTGATAATAGGTATCCAATATTTCTTGATAGTACCCATCAATACTTCTATTACCAATCGATATTATTCAATATTACCTAGTGAAGATGCTATTCGATGATAACTATCGATATTATTGGACATTGCCGATTGATAACACTTGACTAACAATATTATTATCTCAGAATCAATGTCTGGCAAATATCTACATTTTCTTGTGATTGGCACAAATCCAAAAGCACGTTATGGAACCATGAGCCACAGCAAATGACCAGCTTCTGTCGACAGGTTTCTCCAATGGCAAGAGAGCCAAGAAAACCATGACAGAGAAGCACGGTGGGCTCAGGTGAGGGTCTGGTTTTCAAGAGCACACACATGGTTTATTAAGCGTCTCCATCTGCCTGAGAGCATCTGGAGGTTCCCACAGCAGCGCTCACTGCCAAAACCTGCCATGACACCTCACGCAAGATGTTCTGTAATCCACCAGATGTGTGTATTCCTCCAGGAAGCTCTCACCCCGTACGAGGCGGCGTTGTGCAGGGGGATGAGGCCGCCTTTATCCTGCGCGTTGACGTCTGCTCCGTGCTCCAGCAAATACTCCGCCACCTCCAGATTGTTGTACCCAGCTGGAAACAAAAAAACAGACACGGAGAAGATTTAACAAACCATCTGTGGCTCGGAACCGGGAAGATGTTTGCGCCGTATCGTTTTTCTGGAGGTGTGACGTGTTACATCATGATTTATGCGTGCGAATATAAAGCATTTCGAACGAAGTGGCCTTAAACGCCGCACGATTTCATTTGCATGAGTAATGATCTGACCTTTACAACCAAGAGGTAATTATTCCCACGGAACTGAACCCAAACTCTTTATACGCTGTAGTGCTTACATCATCTAAACATCCATCCCACCAAAAAAAAAAAGCAAAATGCCAGTGTATTCCCCGAGTATTCCTGCATTCCTTTCCAAACCATTTGAAACATCGTGTCCTCAACTGATCTTCCGCCGCCTGATTATCTTCACAATTTCAGACTCTTGCCTCACAACAGCATCGCACTAATGAGAACAGGCTTCTAACATCTCCGCTGCTAGTCTGTCACGCAGCTCAAAAGCTTCCAGAAGGTTCTCCAGCTCAAGACAATCTGGATTTATCCTCCTGCAGCAGATGTTGATAAAACCACACAATGAAGTTCACGGTCCACAGAACCACAAAAACGACACTTTGTGACTAGAACAGAAAGATTGTGGGGATTTTATTGTCCATCATTGCAGTGCTCCCCAACTTTTTGTCGTCGTGGACCAGTCGTTTAATTTTTTTTATTAACCAGGTAACATTTTTTGGACTTTAGCATTTAATTTAGCAATTTTAGTAATAAACATATAATAGTATTTATTTTGTTTTTAAACATGCATTAAAAAAAATTAACCGTTATTCAAAAGTTGAATATAAAATGATTTCCCTTTGGCTTTTATGGTATTTCAAGTGTCTTTTTGAATTTAAAAGAAACACGAAGATATAATTTCATCCACGGACCGGTGCTGGTCCGCGGGCCAGGGGTTGGGGACCATGGTGCTAGTGGGTCGAGCAAGACATGTTCTCCAGGCAGCAGGTCATCACCACCACATTAGTCACAGTCCATTTCTTGCTAGAATAAATGGTGTATGTGACATGTCTTGGTCTCTCCCTGATGGTCCGGACCATCACCCCCCTTCTGCGGCCTGGCGGGCAATGATGCGTAGCCTGACCGGAGTTCTCAATCTGTTCAGGCTCCTTCGCCGTGTAGAAATATCTTGGAGCGTCTTTTTTTTTAGTCTTTTTGAATTCTAAAAAAATTCAGCTATGGAAAAATATGGGGGGAAAAAAAACGAAAATTGAACCACTCCATTCATCATTTGTCCATCCGTCTATCCATCTATGTCTTTTTACTTACATATCTATCGGCCCAACCATCTATCCATCCATCAGTCTATTTGTCTACTCATCGTCATTTCGTGTATCTGTCTGTTTATACATTCATTCGTAATTTGTTTGTGTCCGTCCGTTGACTGCTTTTCTTTATATTCATCAATCATCTATCTGTCTAGCCATCCATTTGTCCATCCATCTACCCATCACCCACTCGTCCGTTCGTCCATCTATTTGTCTTTTTATCTACATATATTAATCCATCCATCATTTATCTGTCTAACCATTTATACATCTATTTCAAAAATGTCATTCCATCCATCAGTCTATTTGTCGTATCTACATATTCATCCATCTCTTTGTCCAACCATTATTTTATCTATCCATCTGAGAGTCTTTGTATCTGTCCATCCATCTATTCAGCCATCATTCGATTGTTGTCCGCCCATCCATTGGTCTAATCGTCTTTTTTAACTACATATATTAATTCAACCTCTTTGTCTATCCAGTTGTCATTCCATGTATATGTCCATCTATCCATCTGTTTATTAGTCTATCTATTAATCTATTCACCACTCTATCTGTCCCTCCATTAAAACATCTATCAGAGGGAGGCCTTTTTCAGTAACCTTAATATATTTTTCACAAACGTCTGAAAGCATCTGACACCAACATATTCTGCATTAACACTAAAGTCATCCTCATTAACGCTGAATATTTTAAAGTCACGAAAATGTGCTTTAATGAGCCATATGGCGCGAGCGACTTCTTGTCCACGTCCCCATTCCGGAAGAGAATATTAGCATTTGTAAAAAAAAAAAAAAAGAAAAAGAAAACAAGAACACAAAAAAATCTGAAAGGTGAGAAATCCGTCTTTGAATGAGAATATGTGGCCAGACAGGAAATCTTCCATTTAAATATTGGGCAGAGAAAGCGCTTAAAGCCCAGCTTTCAGAGTGAAGAATGAGAGCTGAGAAGGATTTCAACATGTCCCAGTTTCCTTTTCTTCAGGGTTTCCTTTGCTCGTCTCTGGGGTGGGATGATATCTTCACACACGGCTTCAATGCTTTTGTAGTAAGGCGATTCTCTGGATGGTGGTGTGGCTTCCCAACTCGTTTGAATTTGGTGGAGAAAGTGAGTGTTGATTACCTGCCAGGTGCAGTGGAGTGGAGTTGCGTCCTTGTGTGTCTCTGCAGTTGATGTTCTCCACGCTGCAGAGCTTCTGGACGCGGGCCAGGCATCCTTTCTTGGCAGCATCCAGGAGCGCAGCATCTCCTCTCAGCAGGTCCTGGATGTCAGTGTCTCCCTCTTTGACCATGTCTAACGGAGTGTTCCCATCCCGGTTCTTTTTACTGGGGTCTGCGCCATGCTGAAGGAGACAAAAATACCAGGAGATTTTACAGCACCTGTGGAAAAATCTGTGTGGAAAAATCAGGGAGTAACTCTAGTTTCCAAATAATAATAATGGTAATAATAAAAAAAAAAAGGTTAAAACAGTTGAAGTAAAATACGACCTAAAACAGAGCAGTTAATTACAGATGAAAACAAATAAATATGGATTCAGTATTAAAACCACTTGAAGCTTAGAAAATACATGGCTTAAACTACGCATTAGAAAAATCTCATTTGAAAATCTCGATCATAAATCACTTTTA
Source organism: Paedocypris sp. Pulau Singkep (assembly GCA_017309775.1). Classification (NCBI taxonomy): domain Eukaryota; kingdom Metazoa; phylum Chordata; class Actinopteri; order Cypriniformes; genus Paedocypris; species Paedocypris sp. Pulau Singkep. The sequence continues at coordinate 4,645,659 of MU204205.1, forward strand.
TTTGGCCTTGTTGGTGAATTTTTGGTGAAGTTTAAAAGATTACTATTATTCTCAAATATAAAATAGAAAACATATGAAATGTAATAAACTGACTGACTGTAAAACGTCTTTCACATAAGCATGGTGTGATCTACATTGCACATCTATAAAACATCGAAAATGCTTCATGCTTAAACTATTTTGTGCTATAAAATATGTTGTGTGAGTGTGTGTATTTATTAGCTTCCATCTGCCTTGAAAAGTCTCAATTTCTTTTTATTGTGCTCAGGAAAATTGTCTGGTGAGGGGGGAAAAAAAGATTCATAAAATTGGTCCAAAAATGCTTCTGAATATCTTTTGTGGAATTAGTGTGTTCGGTACACGCTTTATACAACAAAATAAATACAATTCTTGGTTGTTGGTTTGTCACTGAGAAACAAGTGGCTTTCTGAAGCCGATACCTTCAGGAGGAGTTTGCAGATCTCGTATTTGCCCTTGGCAGCAGCCTCGTGCAGCGGCGTGAACTTCCACAAGTCTGCTACGTTGACCGATGCTCCGTGCCTGACCAGCAGCTCCGCTACCTCATAGTGGCCGTACGAGCAGGCGTTATGGAGCGGCACCAAACCTCTGCCGGAAGATGCGCAAGAGGACATGAGATAAACATCTCCACTGACAGTCACGTCACAATTGTAATACATTACACATTACTTGTTACAGTTTCTAAAAAGTAATCTGCTACATCACTAGACTCTGAATTGTAATATGTTACATTACTACTTCATTACTTACAAGTAAACAACAGAAGGAGAAATCAACATCCTAAAATAACAAACAGTATCTTTTATTTGCATTTTATTTTACATCCAGTAGAAGGCGATGTTATGTAGCACAATGACTCGGCCAATAATAAACTTTACTGTTATTGGTAGCTTGGATAGGCCAACGTGTTAAAAGAATGGTAAATCATAAAGCAATTTCTGGTGATATCTTCAGCGCTTCACCGTTTTATACATTTTGAATGACTTACTACACAATACTGTCATGCTTTCTGGTCCTAAAGTGGAAGAAGTTGCAGTTTTCTTTCTTTTCACAGGTCGAACGGTTGGTGGAACAGTCCGAGGTGTTTTTTTTTAATTGCTGGTGCTATTTTTTGATGTCGATTATTTTTTTCTGTTTACACGGAGGTTGAATTTCACCAAAATGTTCCTGTCCTTGTCTTTTACAAACTGAAATAATGCACATAAGGTTTTACTTACTATTTTTTAGGCTGTGATTTTACTTGCACTTTATTATACTGTTTTCAAACATACATACTTGTCTATTCACAAACAGGAAATAGTATTACATTTTTAATTTATTGACTTGAGGGTGAAAAGTTTAACACGAGCGTTACTTGGCATGTAAAGAGTAATATAATCCTGAAATTACGATTAGTTTTGCGTTACACTACAGCGTTAAAGCAACTAATAGATTACTGTAATTTATGTAACACGTTACTCCCAACACTGTCCACTACAGCCACAAACGTCCGAGATCTCACTCACCCCTTGTCCTTGGCGTGGACGTCTGCACCGTGATGCAACAGGAACTCCACCACAGCCACACGGTTGTATCCGGCGGCGAAGTGAAGCGGCGTGGAGTGACGGCCTTCCAGATCGCGGCAGTTCACATTCTGAGGCGAGCAGAGTTGCTGCAAAACCACAGATACGCTTTTGATCGATGGATTTTTTTTATCCCGCAGAGCATTTGAATACAGAAGGCAAAACTATAACTTGATCTTATTTCACAGCGAGCAACCGTAGAGCTTCTGATGAATTGCCTGACAAAAGTCTAATTGGTGCGTTTAAATCCTCTTTTGCCTGTGTGAACCATTGCAAGAAAACAATTGATAATAAAGTATTTATTAACATCACGTAAGGAAAGCCAAAACTAGCAAATTGCACTTTTACTTTCCAAAATAAAAGTCCCCAAAACATTGATTTATAAACTTAAAGTGTGTACTAATTATACATGTTTCAGCAAAACACACTTTTACTTTGTTATGCACAATTCATATAATTTATATTTTTCTGTATAAGGCATTTGTCACACACACAGAAATTAATAAGGCATTTGTCACACATTTAGAAATTAATAAGTCTTTGCGGATTATTTTTTTTGAAATACCATGCACTTTTTGATGTTTTATCAAAAACAAACAAAAAAAAAACATTTAATAACTTTAGATAATGTAGTTTTAGCACAGAAAACAGGTGGGGGAAAAAAAAAAAATCAAGATAATCTCATTGCCATGAACCACAAATAAATAAAGTACATGAAATATAAAAATATATCGATGAATAATGCATAAAAAAATAAAATGAGAAACTATGTCCTCAAAAAAAAACAACAAAAAAAACTTGTCACCTTCACAGTGTCCGAGTCTCCAGCTTTTGCTGCCTCCAAAAGCCTAAAATCCACATCAGAGTTCCTGACTGGAATGTTTTCTGAGGGAAATACATAAATTAGCATGGCTTTCCACAAGCGTTAATCCTCCGTGCACACACTGAGGCCGTACCGTTCAGGATCTGTTGAACGGCTTCGTTGCCCATTTGTGCGGCGGTGAATCCCTGCAGGGAGACGATGGAGGGGTCGGCTCCATAAGTCAGCAGCAGTCGACAGGTCTGCAAGTGTCCGGCCAGAGCGGCCCGGTGCAGCGCCGTCTGACCCAGCGTGTCAACCGCATTCATCTGGAACAGCCAAAACACCGCAGATAAAGGCCCGAGCTGGAGGAGAAACACTAATGAATCACACCGGCCCGGAGGAAATCTCTGCCTTCCTTCAAAGACGCCACGAGCAATGTCACAGCCATGAAAATAATAATACATCAAATTCGTAATTATGCGCATCGAGTGTGTGGTGGTTTGTGCGCTACGGTTTTCATTTCTTTGGGGAGAGAGTAAATTGCGCTTCCTTAACGGAGAAATCACAGTAATTTAACAAACGGCTTAATTTTTAGGATGTACAAACACCTTCAATTATATTCTTGGATTTTATGATGGGTGAAAAAACTATTTTTCGTTGCGAAGGAAGTAAATCAGGCTTCCCTGGAGACACTTTACCAAAGTAATTACAGTCATTTAACATGCCGTTTTATTTTAAATGAATTTAGAAGTCAAAACAACTTAATTATTTTTTAACAAACAAAAGACTGTATTTTTATTTTTTCCTTTAAAAGTAAAACACGTTGAGCTTAATTGCTTCTTTTTTGTTTACCTTTGCCACCTCCTTGTTTATTATTGTTTTTGTTTAATTAGTACCAAGTGCTTCGTTACAAACGAAAAAGTTTTTCTTTAGTAAATGAGTTAATCAAGCTTCACAGAAGATACTTTAACATATACATTGCAGTAATTTAACATACTGTTTTAAATAAAAAAAAAAAAAGGTATTTTTTACTACTTTAAAATCAACTTTTTGTTCCCTTATATTCTGCTTTACACGTACTAAGGTGCTTTTAAATCCGTAATAATACTTTCTGTGTTAAAAAGTAAAAAAAAAAAGAAAAATAAATTCTTAAAAAAAAGATTTACTTTACTAAGTTATGATGCAATTAGATAGATGGATGGACAGATTATGTGTATTTTGTTTTAATACAAACTAATGTATCTTATCCATTTTCATATTTAGGTAAATCATGTCTCACAGAACACACATAACCAGCATGTTACATAATTACATTCCTGATACTTAACAGGCAAATAACTGTAATGACACATTCTTTTGTGTTTTTAGGTGGCGAAAAAACAAAAAGCACTAATTACTTTCCCACTTTTCATCAATTACTCAGAGCAATTACAAAATGGCCTGAACGTCAGTGATAATTAACTGTCACTGTTGAGCAAGACGTTATAGAACTTGTCACGAGAATTGACAAGTCAACGACTCGGAATGTAATTTGACCACTTGTGCAAAAAGCTAAAAACCAGCTTTGCAGTTGCACAAGACCCAGATTGAGTTTCTAAAACACATTCACAGCCATATTTGAAACGAGTGCGAACTGAAGTAACACGAAAGTAAGACGGCGGGATACATGTGGACGTTTAGTGAGCGCGCCCTCCTGCATCATGAACCACAGAGCGCTTTACTCCTCAAGCCTCCTGCTCGGAGATAAGGCTCCGTCTGTTTGCAGCTCCTCAGATGATCTGTAAACACACACACACGCTAGGATCTCTGGTACTTCCAGCCCGATTCATTATCCAGTCCATTAACGTATCAAAAGTCAAGCTGGTGGATATTCCAAAGAATGGACAGTGAACCATGAACGAGTCGAGGTTGTTGCTGCTCTTATCAGACGTGGATGGAAGTGAAGAAGATATTGGCGTGAAGAACAGCGAGCAGAGCCACACAAACTGGACGGGTTTGATGAGCCCAGATGCTCTGAGAGCGGCAGATGAGATTATTTACAGGAGCATCGTCTCCCCCGGTCTGGCCAGTGAGAAGCCTGATCAGTTAGTCGATGCTTATCTGACTTGGCTCTCTGAAAGAGCTCCATTGATCGGGAAGTCTTTTAGCCCTCTGTGCACTGAAGAGGTAATGACATGACTGATGGAGCTTGTAAACGGCCTCCAGCTTCTCCCGACACGGTCCGGCTGAGCGAGGTGGCGTGTCGCTCCAACGCTTCCGCCGTCCAGCAGTCCATCAGAGTTTGTACCAGTGAACCAAAAGGCTAATTACTGTGTTTCTCAGACTCTGCAGTGCACTTAAAACACACAATTCTTCCTGAAATCTCTCAATCTGGTGCCTTGTGTCTGAACTATGGCAAGCCAAAGGAGCATTTAACCCCTGCGATACCAGCACAGCTTGTGCCAAATACAAAAAAACATGACTTTTTAGTCCGTAGTACGTTATCAGTATGTGAAAAAAGCACAAATATCGGAGAATGTCAAAACACCTCAGAAGCCACAAAACACCCTCCGACCACAGAGGGCTAAAAATGCTGTTAATTTGGCTAATAGATCAATGGCGACAGTTTTTTAATGGGGGGTTGTGACTCGAACCATCTCAGAGCAATACGACCTTATAAAACCAACTAACTGAGCTCATTCTGGGTAGATTAACCAAATATCTTCAACCTATAGTTACTGTTGTCAACTAATCAAAGTCACATGGCGAGATATAATAACAAGATGGATCCGATAATCCAAATCCCAAATTTGTTCGGTCAGCAAAATCCCAAAATCATCAGAAATCAAAACTTGGTGAAAATGGGTAATCTCAAATTTATGTTACATACTTTAATGAGATTCTAGTAGATAAATGAACTGAAAATCTGTGTGTATTGTTGGTATTATTGTGTCAAGAGTTACTGTGAGTTTAATAAAGTTCAGATTTGCTTCATTAGGATCTGCTGGTCCAAAAACTATGATAATATATACTGAAACACAATATATTGAAACCTCCCAGGTCGTCTTGTTTTAATCTTTTAAGCCGTAAACCATCTTCTCATATTCAAGCAGCTTTGGAAGGTTGGAAGGAGGAGAAACTTGCAAAAAGCCAAGAGAGTTTAAAAGTTTCCAAATGTCCCACGGCAGCCGACGTCTAACAGAAGCCAATCTGACAGAAAAGCCGATGCGAAAAAACGAAATGTTTGGGGAAAGACGTTCCACAATAGGATCCAACACCAAAGTGTTGCAGGTTCGAATCCCGTTCTAGTGGGTTCTACAACAAAGTATCCTTGAGCAAAACACACACATGACCCCACGGCTTAAGGCTGCCCACTGCTCCGGGTTTGTGTGTGTGTCCCTTCACTGGATGATTCAACGCACATCACAAACTCAATACTAGTGGCCATGTTGACAAACTCACCTCACTAATAAATAAACATGAAAATATCAGAAAAACAACTGATGACGTGCGTGTGTGTGTGTTTGTGTGTGTGAGTGCGCACACGCAGACTTGTATTAATAAACTAATGAAATAAACGGTGCCATTAAAAACGTAATTAGGGCAATGATGCAGTTAATCAGGGAAAATTCAAATGCGTGTTCAGCTTAATTCTTAATTGCCAAGAAGTGAAGAAAACATCGCCAATTTTGAACCTACAGAAACATACACGCTTAGTCTATGAAAGGAGCATAAGGTGTGTGTGTGTGTGTGTTTCACCTTTGCCGCATGTTTCTGAAGAACCTCCATGATGTCGTTGTGCGCCCGCTCGGCTGCCACGTGGAGGGGCGTCATGAAGCTGTTCGAGGACGAAAAGACAGAAAAAGAGAGTGAAAAATGTGATGAAACAAACTTTTAATGTCGACTGCAAATTTTTCTACGACGTCGTAGTTACTCACTCTTTGTTCTTTTCATTGACGTTTGCTCCTTTGCGTAGCAGCAGCTCGGTGACCTGCTTTCTTTTCGGATGAGGTGAAGCCACGGCGCAATGCTGAAACGAGAAGCAAGAATCGCTGACCATGCGTTTTGTAGGCATGGAACAATTCAATAATCGGCATAAAAAGTGTGTAAAAAAAAAAAAAAATAAATCAATATTTCAAACTGCTATATTTTACACTAGTCGTTTCTAAAAGCAGTCGGCTTTTACGACTTGTCTCTGCGTTCAAGGCGAACTTCCTGCGCAGATGAAAGGACGCGACTGGAGAATATTAGCCTTGTGCGCTTTGATGTGATCAGCAGGACCTCACCAGCGCCGTCTCGTGTGTCTGCGGGTGCTTGAAGTTGATGATCTCCAGCGCCAGGGTCTTCTTCACCTTCGTCATGTCCGCCTCCCGCGCCGCCTGGAGTAAAGAGTGGCCCTTAAACTCGTCTGTGTCAGAGAGAAGGGAGAATATTTAGAGACGTGACGCAAGAAGCCGACGCTAGACATAATTCATCAAGACGGAGCGTGAAAATAAGTAATTGAATCTTCCCCGCTATAATGCAACCTGGCTTTGTCGCAGCTCAAATTTGAGACAGAAGATCTAACAAAGTGGGACTGACTCACTCGACCTGATCGAATGAATTTTGTGCATTGAATTAGTTATGCTTTTGATCACAATGGGGGTGAAATAAAATAATAAAAAGCCAGGGCCACAGGAAGACACGAGCGTTTCATATCGACACTTATTCCATCTGAAGAAAAATAAAGGCTCAATGCTCAGTTATATTTCGCACAGTAAAGATGTGCGAGGCGAAATGAAAAACGCATTAAATGTCTATTAATAAATATAGTTTGGTTCATGATTTTTTTTTCCCTTTATAGATAGACAAATTCAATTATTAAAATGAGAAGTTACTTAAAAAAACAACATGAAAATAGAAAAAAAATATTAAAAATACATAAACATAGCTTCAAGCAGAATGGCAGTGCCTTATTCGTTAGCAATCACTAATGAAGAGGCAATTTGTAAGAAAAAGAAACAGAATTGAGCTATACGAAAATGATTTGAGGTTCAAGTCTGAAGTGCAGCTAGTAATTTACCAAGTAATTAACTATTCCAACTAGGGCAATTAGCACAATAGCATTCAGCTACTTGTATTGACAGCACAAACACTTGGAACAAGGAATCCAAATTAAAACGATTTGATTGGTTGATGATTAAGTCAACGACCAGCTTGATTGGCCCAATCGTTAACGAGGCTATTGAGACGTGACAAGCATGTTGTTATTTCCAGCACATGTTTAAGACGAATAATATTACTTAAAGTTATTAATTGTTCAGGTTTTATCAGAGTAGTGATAACAATTATCTGAAACTGGTTTTGCTTTTGAAAAGACAAAAAAAACACGGACAATTTTGAGTAAAAATCCTCAAGACTCAAACTAATTTTTTGTTTGAAACTATTCTGGGGGAAAAAAACAAAGATCATTAACTTGTTTTAACCAGATTTTTGAACAAGGCTTTTCAATGACAACTGCTCAAAAGATCCATCGATCTAAATGTGGATAAATGGACATATAAAGCTTGTACAAAATCCCAAATATTCCATCCAGACAGGCCACTACATTACCTGCAATCATATGCAAAGTTTATTTTAATAGTAAAACCACCTTGAAAGATAGAAAAAAAAAACCCCCAACAAATTCACAGAATCTCCCAAACACGATAAAGGAAACCCTTTACATGCTGTAAACGTCAGAACTAGATCAGCTCACTTCACACTGGTGGAAGGCAGATGGCGAATTCACAGGCTAAAGATAAAACGACAGCGCCTGTCAGCATCAGCAGCACTGCGGCTGAATAATGCAGAATCAGAATATTGTACGTTTAAAGGCGTCTTTCTCCGAGCCTTGATGTGTCTGTCACTGCGCCGGGAGAGAACGTTCACGGCCCGAGCCGATGTCGCTCACTTACACATCCAAAGAGAAAAAGGTAGTGTTTTATGGCCTTTGATGCCACTTGTTAAAAGATCTCGATTTGCCGTCTTCACTCTAAATCAACCCGGTTTTAAAAGGAAATGGACGCGCTAAAAGGACAGGCCAAAAAAAAAAACTTGAAATTAGAGTTAAAATTTAAATTGTGGATAAAAAAAACTAAAATTAAAAGTGAAGAATTTGTTGTTGAAAGGCTACTTTACTTCATGTATGTGTTATTGCTGTTTTTTTGTGTTTTTAAATGTTCTGTAAAGCACTTTGAATTGCCACATGTACTAATTGTGCTGTATGCATGAACTTGCCTTGATTAAAGAAAATAGGACTCAATAATGCTAATTAATGCTCATTTTTTAATTGTTGTACTGAATGGAGACATGTTTCAAAGTAAAGTGTTTTAACACAGAAGTTCCTGGAAAAAGTCAGGAAAACAATTTTCTTATTTTAAGAACATCATACTTCTCAAATTAAGAAACAACTACTTTTTTTAATACATTAAAACCAATAAGAACAAAAACTGATACGCAGAAACAAATCTTCCATGTAACAAGATTTTGTGTGTTGTTTCAAGTAGTCTCACCGTGTAAAATCTTCTCACCACATTAACAGACACGTGATTTTACTTGACACGTTTACTTGATGTTTTTTTACCAATTTAGTTTTTTAATTTTCATGTGACTTTGTTGCAGTGCAGCTCCTGAAAATCACCAGGGTAAATTCTCACCACATTAGCAGACAAATTTACTTGATGTACATTTATTTTTACTAGTTTTGTTTTTTATCTTTGTCATTTTTTCATGTGGATTTTTTGCAGTGCAGATCCTGAAAATCGACAAGTAAAATTCTCACCACATTAGCAAATGATTTTAATCTAACTTTTTACTTTACCCTAACTTTTTTACACTAACGTTTTTTGCTGTGAAAATGCAATTCATCCGAACTGCAAAAAATCCACTTTACTTGGATTTTTATTGGAGTTACTTCCAATACACAGGCAATATGAAAACAAAAAAAATGCTTGGTGTGAGGGAAGGAACTCACATGTGAGCCTCTCTTTGAGCTCCGGCGTCGGGGCCATGTCGACCGCACTCTTCCCGTGGCAGTTGACCAGAGTGGGATCGGCTCCGTGACTCAGCAGCAGGGAACACACCTCCACCCGGTTCTTGGAGGAGGCTTCGTGCAGCGGCGTGAACTGCCAGAGGTCCATGGCATTGACGCATGCCCCGTGCTTCAGGACACAAGCACATTCAAGATGAAGAGGCAAACCGGAAACCAACTCAGCCACAGAAAAGTGGCGAGAAGGTCCATTCAGAACCCCATTGAGATGTTCTACACACTAGGACGGACGATACGGTCCAAGTTAAGGGCAAAAAGAAGCCGATTATCTGACATCACAACATGCGCTTGAGGCAGGATGCAAATAGAATCCAATGACTACAAGGATTGATTCCTCAAAAATAAAAACCATCATGTGGTTAAATCCATTTCCTCAGAGCGTGAAGTGAAGAAAATGATAAGCATGATGTTCTTGTCGACATAATGAACGCAAACGAAGGTCACGGCACCATCACGACGGCGAGAACATCTTATCCAGACTTTAGTCATTAAAACGATTTTTGGTTGTGTGACGGAAAATATTTTTGTTTTGCTTTTCCCGTATTAACCAGAAATGGAATCAGATTAGTGCCAAAAATATCAAACGTAATTTTGTAAGAAACTAACAGAAATGCTTCACATTCATGTGTTTTTTTGGACTGTGCATTTGGACTGGCACGAGTTTCACGTGTGGGCGGCTTACTCTGATTGGCTGGTGAGAATGTGATTGACAGTAGTTGATCAGGAAGTGTGGGGTGAGCGTACACTGTGTCATTCACCGCTTTTAAATACATATTAGTACATTACACAATAAACTATAATTAAAGTGTTATATTTGTACAATTTTGATACATTTTTGTGGTGGCAGACTACTTCAGAAAGCTGCATTTACGCGACTACAAGCTCCCCGTGAATATAAGCAACCCACTGATTTTTTCTGATGTATTTTTTTTTCCATTTCGATTTTTTTTTATCCATTTACCTAAATTTTCTCTTAAAAATAAATGTTTTTCTTTATTTAGCCTATGTTAAGTATCGCTGTGTGACTACTGTTTCTTTATTTCTGTTATTGAGCTAATAAAAACTAAAAGAAAATAAAAGTATTTCTATTCATTTGTGATTGGTGGGGGGGCGTTGCTTACTCAAGTTAATTTTTTTTTGACACGTCAAAATATTCTGAAACTATGTGAAGAGAAGTTCCCGAAAGGCATCTAACTAATAAAATGCATTATCATCATCAATAAAAGCAACAACAAGAAAAAAAAACAGTAATTGATAAATGTTCAGTTTGTTGTCTTTCTGGTGCAGTGATGTGGATGGTGTCGTGTCGGTCCAGAACTCGTCACCACAAACGAACAAATGCTCCAACGATGAAAATAAAAACGAACATATATGAAGTATGTTCGTTCACGCTTGATATTTTTGGCACGGATCTGATTCCATAAAGTACTCCGTGTTTTCCCATTCAACGGTAGAGTGTGGAAAAGAAAAAGAACACGCAATAATTTGTCAGAGCAACATGAGGTATTTATCGTCTTGATGTGTGTCATTTTCATCTCAAAGGAACGACTAAAGGAGCTTGAGCAGGTCTGGGGATTCTCTGCTGTAGTTCCGTGGAGAGAGAAGCTGCTATAGAGACGCTTTGGTTGCCATGTTGGAGTGTGTTGAAACGATAAATACAGAGCGACACGTGTCCGACATGTAACCGAAGAGCAGGATTGTTGTTGAATGTCAGGTTTTCTTTACCTTGAGCAGGAGCTCCGTGACCTCGAAGTGTCCGTACGAACAGGCGTTGTGTAGAGGAACGAGGCCACTAGAGAACGTCAAAAGAGTTCCATCACTTACAACTTTCACACAACCAAGAGGTCAAGATGTTATTACAGATTTTATTACAGTTACTAGAGACTCCACATTGGATCCATAAAAGTGGACAATACACAATTAAATTAGAATAACTTGACATTATTATATTATCCTGTGTATGAATGTGTTAAATAAAATACTGGTAATACACACATGGAGACACACACAATCCTTTAAAAAAAAGTGTTAAATAATGTATTTTACCTCAAAAAATCTGAATACAAATGACAACATACATGGGCATAAAACTAAAAAGGTAGAAGGTTAAAATCTTTCTTACCCTTTATCTTTTGCGTGAACGTCGGCTCCATGTTGTAACAGAAGCTGAACGATCCGGACTCTGTTGTACCCAGCGGCCAGATGTAATGGCGTGGACTATGGATGAGAATGGAGAATAAAGTGACCACACCATCTACAATCGCTCTTTTCTCATCAGTTGGACAATACAATTCAACCACGAGATGCTTTTCCAGTCTGAAATGAGTTTTGCGGATGTGACGAAGTGAATCATCGTTACTCCACTGAGAACCGTTGAGAGTAAGAAAGTCTCTATAACTGCTAAAAACGAATAAACAAACAATAAAGCAAGTTTGCCTTGACTTAAAACGTTTCCAAATGGCCAAGGCGCTTGATTACAGACGGTTTTACGAAGGCGTCTAGTTCAACGTTTTCGTCAAGACTATGAAATCAAAACAAGATGAGATGTCACATGGATCGGGATTCCGGAGCATTCCGATGAAACCAGGCAGCATCACGCATCAGCTACAAAGAAAAAGCCAATCAAAAACCTCGATGTGTTCATGCTTTCATCATCCAACAACAAAACAGAAGAACTGAAGCGCAAACCAACGGACAGAAACCGGTCGAATGGGATGAGGACTGGGAAAAGAAAAAAAAACCTCGGAATATCTCGGATGAAATGCGACGAGCTGGTTGGAAACCACCGTCGCATCGGTGTGAACAAACCCGTCGTGCTCGGCCTTAAGCGCGAATCATTCGCCCATTCAGATGAAAAAACGCTGTAATCCGACGGGAATGAACTGGACATAAACACAACCTTCACTACATTACAGAGTAATGGCCGAGTAATGGCGGAATGCGCAGTGGTGCATGCTGGATGTTGTAAAAGATAAAGTGCAAGTGCGTCGGACCAGACAAAGCAAAAAAAGCCACAGCGGAAGGGAAAAGAAAAAAAACTAATAAAAGAAAAGGAGTAAATAAATGATAAGAAATTAAAAAGTGCTCCCAAGCCCAGAAGTTCGACAGGGGAAAAACAAACTTACCAGCAGTTTTTGAGATGCCGACTGATAAGACAATGTCGCCAGAATGACAAAACACAAAAAACAACAATAAATCAAAAACAAAACCAACGAAAGGAATGATAGAATGGCAGCATCGTGTAATTCTGGCACATTCCTCGTCTCGTCTACGACACTGGCATCGGGTCCATCGGTACGGAGCGGGATGGGGGTCTGAGCGGAGGGAGGCGGTCTATCATTCCTTGTGCTCTCTGAGGACTTGGGCCTGACAAAAGAGCCGGTCCTGACTCAGTGGTGCTCGACTAAACCTCATATTAAACGGCTGCAGCGGAGAGATTGCACGCACGGCTTGTTCTGTGGAAAACACTAGATCACAGACGTCTGCGGCGAGAAGATCGAAATGCAGTCTGTGAGGTTGCCCACCGAGGCAAAAAAAAAAAAGTGTGTAAGAAAAGCCACTTATGCATGTATGTGGATGACACTTATGTACCGATATGATGGAGAAAAAAATGATATGGACATCTGGTTCTTTTAATCAGTTTGACAAATATTCATGCAAATTGGGATTATTATTTGCAAAAATGTTTTCAAAGCTAAAGTACTGTACTTCTAGACACCCATAATAATAAATGAGTAAAAAAAATAAATAAATAAACATTGTACATTAATATTATTGAGTTTAATGGTTAACCATTAGAACCAAAATTCGTTAAAAATGCTTTATGAAGACACTGTTTTATTACAGACAATGTAAGACATATCAACAATTTAGTAAAAAGTTATTTAATATTTAAGTTTTAAAGCTAAAATACTGTTCTTATAGAAATATCACCCATAAATAAAAGAAAAAAAAAAACAAAGAATGTATATAAATATTGAGTTTAATGGTTAATCATTAGAACCAAAACTCGTTAGAATGTTTTAAAAATGTTTTATGAAGAAAATGTTTTATTAAAAGACAAAGACCTCATCAAATGAGTGCATCTAAATTAACGAAAAAGTAATTGCTCACTTAAGAGACACTTTGAAAATGTTGATAAGAGCGATAAATATAAATAATATATTTTATAAATAATATAAAATATAAGCAAAAATGTGCATTAGCATGTGTGTAACACGTAACACAAATTCTGCATGTGAAGTAGAGTTCAAAAACCTTAAAGCAGTTTGTATCATTTTTCAAAGCATTTTGATCATCGTAGCGTTTGTGTATGAAACACTACACGGCCACAAGTCTGAATGTACAGTAAATCTGACCCGTAATAAAGAATGCATGTGAACACATACAATGTAACATAAAATCTCTTTCAAAGAAGGATTACGTTCTGATTTAATCCAGGCAAACCCCAGCTGCTACTACATAAAAAAAAGATTATACCCTCAATCACATTTGCCACTACAGACCTATTACATTATCAAGGTTATCCTGATACAACATCCCAGAATAATGCGCCGACGCTTAAATGTATTTGATATCAACTTTTACCGTTTTAGACGACACATTCTCATGATACTCCACACATTTAGACGAAAACAAAAGAGGACCCGGTAGTTTCCCTTGAGGTGCTCCTTTGACCTTTTACACCATCTACAAGTATTTTGACACCTAACACACACACACACACTGTACGTAAAGAGTGTGAAATCTGCATCACCACAGCAACAGTCCTCAATGGCTTTAGTTCCTGGCCAATCTGTCCTTCCTCCTCAAAAGACAGACATATTGCAGACAAAGCGCATACGTTCTCATGTGCACTCTGTTAAATGAAACTGAAAATATAATGGCAGTTAAACGGCAGGCTATTTAATCCTCGCGCAGATCCTCCATCATTTTCTATAAGAGCTCCACGCACCACAGCAGAATTGCAGGCGCGCTCAAGACCAGCAACTATTGAATCATTTAAGATTAATGCATTGCCGAAAGATGAACGGCTGGAAAGTCTACGTTTACATGCTCTATAGCCCGCCACCCAGTCACTGGTTATAGTAAAGTAATGCGACAAGACCTCTCCATTTGTTTAGGTCGAAACAACTGCTAATCTAATGACTTTCCAGTCGGACTGCATTCTGCCGACACGTCAAGGATTCTTGTACCAGAAGAAAGATCAAAACCAGTGAACTAGAACTGCATTAATTCAGACTGATTTTTACAGAGAGCAGCCGTTTTTATTCACAATTTCCTAACGTATGAGAATACAAGTGGGAACGAGATGAACAAATGGAAGCTCAAAAAAAAGCACAAAAAATGGACGCTGAAAGAATAAATGCTCAATAATGGATTACCGAATATCTTCCAATAAAAAAATTATTGAGACAGCCAAGAGACACGTTCACGCCAGGCGTTATTGGAAACGGGTGTCTTAAAGAGACAGGCCACTAATAGAAGATAAACGGGTACGTTACATTTTCTGTGCTACAAAAATGCCACAGAACTTTTTTTCTTTACAGTATTATAATCTTACACAATACAGAAATTTATTATAATGTATTTTTTTTTTTTATTCCTATTCCAATAATTTTATCCATTTAGCATCTATTTATTTTTATTCTTATTACATTTTTACATGCATTTCTAAATTCAACACTGTATACGTTTGTAAAGTTTGCATTGTGGATGGCTAGACAAAACAACTAATTTCACTTGTGAATGAGAATAAACTGAATCTTGAAATCAAGACATTAGAGAAGAAAAAATAAAAAAAGAATCTCTCAAAGCAACATGAAGTCTCACCCTTTGAACAAAAGTGCCTTTATTTCCAAGGAATTCTATTACGCATTCAAGTTAAAAGCGGCACATCTTAACCTACTTTAGTCCGATGTTTTCCTCTGAACATAATTTCCCTTTGTCCACTTCCCCCCCAGTCCTGCCAATGGAGGAAGTGTGACCCGTAACCATGCCAACAGTGACTGCTTCTCCACATCCGTTGCCATGACGGCAGAACGTGCTATACCTAGCATGAAATCGGTATGGATGAAGCCTGGGCAAGCGGCGCTTTCATACACAAGCCGAGTATTGATGCTCGCTTTCGTCACCAGCCATTGTAACAACCACCAAGAGCGGAGTCACTCCAGGAAAGGAAAGCGAGGAGCAACCAAGCACACATGCAGAGAAGATCAATACGACTAAACCAGGCCTTCAAAAAAAAAAAGGCCGTTGTTCCTTCTCATCTCACGAGGGGGTTTCTTACATCTAACTTGATTCTTAAGTGCCAATATACACTCACCTCTCCATCGATTCAGCCCATCAGGCAGCGATGGTGATAACAACCTTCCTGTCCGACAACACAGGCTCCACCAAAGGACACAGGATTCCCAAGACTCCGATTGTGCAAAGCAGACAAACAATGAGGTGTAATTACAGACCGGTGTGTGTGTGTGCGCTCACGTGTGTGTGTGTGTGTGTGTGTGTAGGTGTGAGTGATAAATGTGGGTGGGAGGCTGTACAAGCGCTCGCCTTGTTCCTTCCGTCCTCCTACACTTCTACGAGGACGCGGAATCGCTGCGGCGACGGCCAGAAGCAGATGCTTGGATAGACAAAATATTTGCTTCGCTTCTGAAAAAATGCAAATGAGGCTGACAACAAAAAGTCAGCGAATTAGCATTCTCCGCAGCGAGCGCTTGTTTTATCTCCGACGGAGCAGCGAGGCCGTCTCTACGCAATACCTTATCAAAGCACATTCCGCCGCCGTCGCCTAACAGAGAAATGAGGGAAAGTTTAAAAAAAAAAAAAAAAAACAAGTTTTGGTGACGGCGAGATCCACTTACAAGTCACTTTAGCGCTTGCAGGGCATTATGGGATGCAAGTTGAAAACTGGCTGAACGCAATCGTCATCTATCATGAGGAGTTTATAAGCATTGACGATAGATAAAAGATGTTTAGCTGTGGTTTTGTGAGGACATCGTGAAAGCCCAACTGAAGGAAACGTCCTGGCGTCGTTCTGGATCTTCAGCTTTAGCGCTCATGCTAATTCTGTCTCCTTTCAACACACCCATTGTTAGATATAAATCCTGCAAAGATGAATCGTACAAGTGGCTGCTTTACAATCCAGACCAGAAGAAAGCGGTGTGAGAATTAACCGCAGTGATGACTTGCGCAAAAAAATAAGTAATATGTTCCTGATGACATTTTGGCAAAACGCCACCAATGATGTTTGACTAGTAGACAACCAGTGAATTCTGAGAACATTCGGAGCAACCGCAAACTCAACACAGATTTGCTTAGGTTGAATCTCACGGACTAAAAAAATCCACCCATGTACACCTAGCTGACCCTAAAAATCTCAAATTAAGTTTAAAAGTCAAACATAGCGCATGGTTTCACTAAGGTTCCATGCTATGGCTCTTACTTCGGGCAGACAATTGCGTAATTTTGAGATGGTTTTGTATCATTGAGCTGAGTCCTTAATCTCAATATAGTCCTTAACGTTATAGTCCTTAACGTTACATTCTTTTACCACACCTAAACGTTAAAGAAACCATTAAATTGTTGGATTGACCATGCTACAATGTTATAGAAGTAGTTCAATTAGAGCAGTTAGAACGATCAATCTTCATTACGTAAATCGCAAAGAAATTCTAAAAAACACAAACTGCGTAGAATAGAGTTATTAACTAAAACATCAGACACTAGATCAATATTCTGTGTAACTTTATTCAGTGTAACTTTATTCTGTGCAATATCCGTATCGAATGTGTTCCACGTGTGTATAATTAGTCAGATTTTTTATATTCCATTTTCTATAACTTCTATATTTCTAAGTTGTACTTAGTGCTGCTGTAACAAGGAAATGTCCCCACTGTGGGACGAATAAAGGACTGTCTTATGTTATCTTAGTACTAGTAATGTAGTAATGAACAGACCGTTGCTTAGTATTTGTGAAACATATGATGGTATAGTGATGGGATAAAAAATAACCCACATCCTCAAATTTCACTCAGCTGAATTGATAGTATTTAGCTTTAAAACACATAAAACGCTGAAAAATTGCATCAGAGATAGAAAGGGGCCAAACGAGTCGATGATCCACAGTGCAGGAGCAGTGATGTGATTAATGGTGTCTACAGGAGTGATTGTTTTTCCCTGAGCGGGAGAAAAAGGCATCTTGATGAAGCGCTTCATGGAGCTATGCTAATAACGTCGCCAACTTTTCAGAGCGCCGTCCTTTTCAAACGTGGCCTTTTCACGAGTTTTGTGGTTCAGAGAAACACCCAGGACTTCCCATCCATGATTCCTTCACAGCCGTGGTGCTCGACCCTAATAAGGTGCCAAACTCGACTTTGCTTTAGATTCCTCAGGCTACATAACATACAAAATTGAAATAAGGAAACTCAAAATTAGTCTAGCTGGAAAAACTTGAGAAAAGAAATGAAAAAATAATAACTGGCAAACTCCCCAACGGATCACTCTTTTATTCATGCGAGGTCTGCAGTTGTTGGTTATTAAAGACTGAAACCAGTTTGGAAACATTTGGATCAAGATTTACTCTGTAATTGGCCTGTTATTCGAGAAAGCGACAATTCGGAAAACCTCCATTTCCAAATCAACTAAAATCACTAAATACATATGTGAATATAGTACGCAGGGCGATTAATGGAAAACGTAACTTAAACGTAACGCAGTCAACGTCATTAGGACACTTTTTGGCTTCAGTAAGGATGACAGAAGAAAATGAAATGAACAGAAGATGCAATAAATGGACAGGAGATATCTTATTATAAATGATATTACTATAAATAAGAGTTATATTTATTTAGAAGAGAACTGCTCATTTCCCATGTAAATAAGTACATTTAAAAAAATTATGTATTCCCAAATTGTGATTTAGTTCCCAAGAGCAAAGTGGTTGTGTGATTTAGGCCACTGTGTGCTTTAATTTCAGTTGTAGATGTTCAATAATTAATCATATAGAAGATCTGTGTGTGGTTCCTTCATTTATTTCAAAATTAAGTAACGCACAATTTATTAAAAAAAAAAAAAAAAAATCTCTCACTTTAAATGTGATGATATTTATTGTACAAAACTTGCCAGTGAACTATGAGGTGGTGAAAATAAAAGAATCGTTCATTAATCATAATCGTGTGTGTGTGTATATATGTGTGTGTGTGTGTGTGTGTGTGTGTGTGTGTGTGTTTAAAAAACACCTAAATATGGCCCGCGGGCCGCAGGTTGGGCCCCAAATTCACTTCAAATGACGGGCAAGTTCCATCACAAAGCCTGACCATTCACAGTGCCTTGCTAAGAAAAGTGCCTCCACCAAGGCAGCAAAGATGGAGTCGGGCTTTTAACCCATCATGATGAGCATCGCCCGGGTCTCCACTGACAAGCCCTTCTCCAGACGGGAGACTAATGACTCTGCTTTTTCCATCATTCCGACAGCTACAACTGTGGCGAAGCACTTTCACACATCAACACTTGCTCCCCATCTCTGCGGGCTGAAGCCATGTCTCCCTCTAAATGACTTAACTCCTTTCACAGCCCAGCAAATGAACCCTTTAGGAGAGCCGAAAGACATCAGCCAACTCCGTGACCTCCAGTCACCCAGGATGGTGGGTAGCATCGGCGAGTTCTCCAAGAGATGAGGAGCCATTACGTGCCTCTGTGGGTAAAAGCCCACCCTGATACAAGCCCCCATTCAAGACCTTCTTGATCTAATGGACACACAGATGCCATTCGAGGTTAGGTCTTTCTCCAAGGCAAAGCATTGAGGACTTTAAAGGCAAGGCATTCAGGCCACACGTGCTTCATCCATTAGAGAGCGAGATCTTTTCAGCATGCAAGGCTTGAACAAATAACTGAAGTTCTGCAACAACATAAAATGGAAATGAGTATGCAAACGAGGGTGGTCTGAGAATTATAATGCGAAGCAGACTTCCCAAGCTTTGAAAGTCTCACCGGTAGTCGCCCGTTTGGAGGTTTTCATACGCTAGATCATCGGCGCTCTGCAAGGGTAAATTGCAAAGCGGCAGTGCCAACCATGTGCCGAGCACTCACATTGAGGCGGGCGAGAGGCGGGCGGAGTCTCCACCTGAATACCAATCAGCTCAGGAGGCAGGTTTGCCCCGCCGAGCTCCACCAGGGTCACAGCTGCCACCAAATGCTGAGACGACACGGCCAAGTGGGAGAATGAATGGACAAAGGGAAATCTAATATTTGTATTTAAGCGCGGAGAATTTATCCGTGTGCGATGATCTACATTTTTCATGACGGGCGAAACAAAGGGACAGGAGCACGGGCAAATCTCTGTGGCGAATCTCCTAGTCGCCGCCATATGCCGCACAAACCGATCCAAAATACAGCACACTACAAAAAAAACGATTCATAATCGCACAAAAACAACCCGTTTTAAAAGAACTATGTAACCAGGAAAAAACTAAAAAAAAAACCAGTAACCTTAAAAAACCATAAATGTTGTTTTTATTTAATTGAATTTCTCGTGACGCAAGAAAAAAAAATGCAAACAAAAGTGTGTGTTATTGTAAGGCGAGCGACATGCTGGTATTAAAATGAAACCAGTATTACGCTGTGCCACCTGATTAGTTTTGCAATATGAAACATACTAGTTTTGGATAATACAGCAGATTTGCTAAATGATTGCAGAATGCTGCTCGTTTTCTGAGGCGGAATCGAACATAGAAACACCTTAATATCTGCGGCTGTTGTTTTTTATTTTTAATTTGTATTGATTTTAAAAACAGATATATCTCAGAAATCTTTGGTCGGTTATTAGTGGCTGGATTTTTTTTTGGCAACAACGGTGAAGTCATGCGAGTATCAATACCCTACTATAGCAAAGTGTGTTTTTATTTATTATTTTTTTTAATTGTTCATTTTTTTTCCCCAAAACTACGATAAATAGAAATACAAAATGCAAAAATAAGTTATTAGTTAAATTGTGTAAAGAATTTTATTTTTAATTATGTCACAAATCAGTAGATTTTCAAACTGCATTGAACTGTTTCACATTGTTTTTCTGGCCTGAAAATAAAATCTATTTTGTAAAAATCATCTTTACATTGCTATAAACGCTTTCAAAAAGTTCAAAAGAACTGCAAAAAGAAAACCTTTCAAATCTCTTTTGGCAAGAATACTTGCGAGATGACGGTGATGTAACAAAGCCTCTGGGTTCGTTACAAAACAACTCTGGATAGTGAGATTGGAATAAAACGCCAGGAGGACGAGTGATTTTACACTGATCCTGATTCAGCCGAACACGCGGCGCTGCATATATTCAGCAGTCACAGCAACAGGAAGCCGGAATTTCACAGGCTGGGATTCGAGATGAGTTATCGGCTCTTCTGGGTTTATATAACATAGATGCTCAAAAAACCGGTCAACATCAAAACCAAGGTTCTGCTAATGACACCAGGCGAAAGAGAGAAACTCACACTCATTTCAGAACTTATACAATCATAAAAAAAATGGCTACAATCACAATTAATCACATGATACACTCGCAAAGTAGTTTGAACATTTATAAGTGGAAAAATAATCCGCACAAAATTTGAAAGAGTTTTCCAATTCTTAGTTTAGATCAACTAAATCACTTTTGAGTCACAACATCTAAAGAGAATGAATTATTAACTTGCTCGACGAGTATTAAACGGTCCTCCACAATCTCTGATAAGAATATTCCTATACTATTATTATAAATAATATTAATATAAGATATATTAATATTATATATTATACAGTATTATATTAGAACACACAAAAATATTCCTCTTCAGCCTCCCTGGCCAATAACACAGTGCTGTAGACCCTCCCCCTGATGCTGATTGGCGGGTTCTGGGACCTGGAGTATAAAAACTGATCTTGTGAACTGTGCAATTATGTTTGAGTGTCTGCACGTTCAACACACTCGCCACAATAATGCAATCACACTTTTTTTTCACACTCTTAGAGATTTAATTTGAAATGTTGTTAAATTTTTGTTTAATATTTATTTTAAAGGAAAAAGAGAGAGTGAGAAGAGAGAGAAGGAGGGCAAAAAGAATTCCATTGCAAGTGTGATGTGATTAACGCAAAATACTACAACTTATGTACACAAGCACTTATGTGTAAACTACCACTCAGACAGCCAGACACACGTGGCTTAACTGTCCAGCGAGACCAATAAGACCAGCTTCTTGACGGTCGTTTAAACTCAAGAGAACCAGCAACAAAAACATAATTCTCATTATTAAAATGAGAAGCCAGTCAAAGCGAGAACGTTTTTAGGCTCATCCGTGAAGCTCCATGCAAACAACTATAGCGATAAACCATCTATAGCCTGATTTTACGCTTAATAAAAACGTGGGGAATGAAAAACACTAAAAGGCTGCTTGAATTTAGCCGTAATAAATCAAATCATTAAAGCGCCGTGGTGAATATTGCCGCGCAATCTAAACGCTAGAGCTCGTGAAACGCTCCGCTAATTACGTTTTATTATCAGGATTCAATGAGATGTTGTTAGTGGGAGAAACACACTGGTTCAAATCAATATTATGAATGATGTGCCCCGTATAATCCAAAATCCCCTGATAGGTGGAGTGTGTTGAAAAACGCTGGCGATAAATTGAAGGCCCAAGGCCATCTGCTCCTGCACCGAGGGACACGTATAATTACCAAATGAAAAGTGCTGGACCTGTAATGGACTACGGGTGAAAGTGCGTCACGCCACTGCTATCAATGCGAAAGCTGCGTAAATCCACCGGGGAAGAGAGACACGATACACACATTAAAGCTCAGCGTCTTCTTATTTCAGATACAATATGAAAGCCATTATAAAAATACCATTAAAACGTACAGAGCCGAGCCATTCCTTCAAGTCACTACATTTACATACTTTAAACAGATTGTAAGGAGATTGTTCAGATTTATATGATTGATGGCGTTATTCTGATTACACTTTCTTGCGGTTATTAGCGGCAGAATATTTTTGACAGCAAATGGAGAAAGGCAACCCTACTATAGTGAAGGGCGTACCACTCCCGTCGCACATTTACATTACTTTTTTTATGATTGTTGGAGTAAAATTCACAAAGTTGCTATTTAATTTTATTTTAAGACAAATTTCGAAAAAGTAATAATTATTTTATAGCATTTCACTACCGGTAATTATGCTTTCTCCAGCAGAGAAAATTGGTGTAAGCAAGCAAGAGTGGCTTTCTCGCAAAACACAAATTACATGTGTATCATAATTGCATAATGGGATTTTTAATTCAGTAATCCCAATAATCCCACACGTATTCCTAAACCGTACAGTCATTCATTACAAAAGTATTTATTCATTTTGCTTTGCCACACAAGCTCATAAAATAAAACAAAAATATCACATTAATTCTTTTCAGACAATAAGGCGCAATTAAAATAACAACAAAAAAACTGTTAGGAATGTGTTCTCATTCGTCTAGTAGAAGAAAAAAAAAAAAAGCGCTGTGTGTGCTTTAGTTCAGTTTTGGGAAATACCACTCAATCCGTTATTTCATGGATGAAACCATGAAATTGCAGAGACGGGTGGGCAAAAAAAAAAAAAACCCTCCCATCACGAAACCCTCTCAGGGTCTTTCACTCCGGTGCCACTCAGAAGATCCATTTTTCGCTGCTGTGCTTCCGAGATGCAGCCTGAGCATCTTCTGATTTCATCACTCAAACAAAGACTCTTCAGGTTCTTCCTCTGATGTCTCTATATGCGGCCCAGCAGTGATTCACACAGAGGCGAGCGAAACAGACGACTAAAACATATGGAGCCTCAAAGAGTGTGTTAAAAAAAACAGATCTGATGATTCTGCTTGAACACTCGGCGTGACGGAGACAAAAAAAATAATCAGCATCATGACACAAACACTCGCTCTGTAGAATTCACCAGTGTCTAATGCGTTCCCTCTCTCACGAAGAATTCAGCCAATCTCGTCCTGATGACAATCGCTCTTAAAAACGAGAGTATGTAGAGGTGACGAGCACTGAGGGATGAGAAGAAGCCCTGTGGGTCGATGGAGCCAATCTAAAAAGCCTTTATTGCTCCTCCACTCTGATTACAACTGAAACGTCTTCAAATAAAATTACAACTTTTATCCTTTTCTATTCTGAAACCAGGTCGACATTGATCACTGCATAAATATACACAGACGCCCAATACACGCATATACCTCCATCCAGCCATATCTATCCATCAAAAGCCTATCTATCCACCCTTTGATCCATCCATCCACCCACTGATGATCCATCCATCCACTCATTCACTTATCCATCCACTGATCATCCATCCATCCACAATTCATCCTGTCACTTATCCATCAAAACCATCCCGTCCATCTTTCCACCCACCCACCCACCGATCCATCCATCCATCCACCGAAACCCCCCACCCATCCATCCACCGAAACCCCCCACCATTCAATCCATCCATCCTTCCACTTATCCATCGAAACCCTCCTGCTCATCCACCCAACCACTGATCAATCCATCCATCCACTCACCACTCCATTCATCCGTCTGCCTATTCATCATCCCCCCCAACCATTTTACAACCTTTGGTTATATGGTTACAACCAATAATCCATCATCTCTCCAAAAATTTGAATACAGTTGAACTACGGTGTCCACCTAAAATGTAGTGCTACCTACATGTCTGTTCAAAATGAAATGAAAAAAAGAAAGAAAACCAATTGTTTTCCATTTCTTTCTCTTTTTCCATCACTCGTTCTCCCATGAAGACAAACAGCGAGAAACAAACACACGGACAAATGAAGCGGATCACAGAAAAGAAAATCCTTTAACAAAGGAAACACTGAAAACAAAAAACGCCAAATCCTCCATTGAGATGTTGACAGATGGAAAGCCACCTATTAATTTCTTTGAAATCATTTATTAAAGTGCTTTCACTCAGCGACTGACTGTGATTGGTGAACTACGAGCCACTGGGGGGGGAAAACTGCGCTAAATAGAACGGCATCATCATCTGATGAGCGTCTATTCACAGTTTTGCCAACGTGCGGTGAAAAAATTAACATGTGAAGTATGAGCGGAGCAATGAGAGTTTGATTATGTAACATCACACCGGTCTTTTGTTCCACACTTGGGAAAAGATGTCAAAGACGGCGGGATCGTGCGAAAATGCCTGTGTGTTTACACATGCGGCAGAGAAACATTTTGGGTTGCGGCTTTCATTAGAAATCAGTCAATATTCGATAAATATGCATGAGGAATGCACGCAGAGGGTAATCTCTCCGAATCAAACCCTTGATCTCACCAAGAGATTTCTGCCGCCGCTCTCTGCTCCAGTCTTGAGTTAAGACGCATTAAAACACGAGCCAGCGCAGCATCTTCCTAAATGATTCATTAAAAACCGATAAATTAAATAACAACTCCGACATCGCCATGTTACTTTCTCGGCAAACGCGCAACTTCGCCGAAATTTGCTAATTTGCTCGAAGCGCGATCAATTTTTCACAAGGGTGAGCAATGCCAGACTTTCTAGGTTTTGGCGGTAAAAGCCAGATTTGAATCTCCAGCAGCTCAGGGTGATGTGGAGATAAGATCTAGACCGGGTCTTACCTTGCGGCCGTCGCTGGCGTGACAGTTGACGTTCAGAGGCGTGAGCAGAGCCATGAGCTTCTCTTCATTTCCACTCCTGAAGGAAAAACAAGAAGAAGTGTAATAACACACCAAGGTAACGGGCAATTTCACACAAAAGGAGTGAAGGATGAAAAGTGGGATGGAGAATAAACATTAACGGTGAAGAGAGACGCCGTGTGAGATGAAGAGCAGGGTTTCGGTGGATGACAGCGACAATAGTGAAATATATATATTTTCTTTTTAAATAAAAAAAAAAAGTTCAGTTTGTCGGCTTAGAACAACCACCACGGACACCCAATAAAGGCCTTAACCCCGATAATATTTTTGGTATGAGACACTTTATCATCTACTGTCGTTGCGATAATGTTACATTACGAATTGAGCGAATTGAGATTTAGAGTTGTTTTTTTTCCTTCGATGCAAACTGGTAAACAAACTGATACTGGATCCCATGAATCAATCCAGACATATTGTATTTCTATACGTCACATTCTGCATGTTTCTAATGCATGTATGCTGGTCGGATTAGTACATTTCCCCACTGTGGGATTAACAAAACCTATCCCTGTCCAAATCTCTCCGGATTAAGTCTGAAACGAGGATTTCCAGATCCACGTCAGTTTCGCTCGGTCTTCTCTCGCAGACTTTCGGCTTCTTGACGGTAATAGCAGTAAATGCAAGCGGATTTTTCAGGTCGTTCAGATGATTTAACAAGGCTCTTTGGGGAAAGCATGCAGAAGCTATTTCCTCAGGAGCAAGTGCGGCTCACATAGATCAGTTTTACTGACCGTCTCTGCAGGTCAAGTTTTGCCAAAGCCCACAAAAATTGAGTTTTTTCTCTCCTCGGTTTGCTCGCACTCTTCCTCTCAGTGACACGGAGAGAGAAAAACAGCAGATCCTTCATTTAGATGTGCGCTCTGTCGCAGACATGGGGAAAATATTGAACTGGCTGGGAGATTACGACTGGGAAGAGAGGCCGAGGAACTGGAAGGAGTCATCAATCTTCTTGATGTGTTAGCAGATGAATCTCCGTCTACTAGAAAACAGCACAGGGCCACGAGTTAAACACGCCTGAACTGTTGCTCTCGCTGCTGGCTTGGCTTTCCCGTCCACACTTGAAGAATGAAATAAAAACATCATTTGCGAGGCAGCAAATCAGATCAGATTGAGATCCACTTGACTCCACCAACACGGCTCCGTGTGATCTGTTGGCTCTACTTCTTCACAAGGATGGGAATTACAAGGCCTTGATCATCCTCGCTCTCTCTTGACGAACAATATAAGATGTGATTTGCATCCACGCCGTAGGCAGCGCCTGAAGGCAGGGGTGGATGAAGTGTGGAGATGGATCCACAACAACGCAGAGACAAACATCTCTCTTCTGTGACGCTTTCGAGGAGACGAGGACTGCGGAGACTTCCTGTGTCACACGTAGAGCTGCACGATTCTGGATAAAATCAGAATCACGTTTTTTTTTTGTTTTTCTTTAGCGTAGATGATCACGATACTGAATTATTTTCTTTTTTTTTAATGTTCTTAACCCTGAAGGTCAGTTTGTCAATTTACACATATTGCTGCTTGCTTTTACATTACATTATTTTTCATTACATTCGTTTAATTTTAAAGTAGTGATGTAAAGAAAAATGTCACGTTACATTTTTTGTAATCCTTTTTATATCGTAAAAGTCTTCTGATTGTAGTTCCGTCAACAACAACTTCCGTCAACCGATTGTAGTTTTAGGACCTGCCGTGGTGGGCGGGACGACAGTGAGGATATATTTTGCGATTGGTTTGCTTTGACCAATCAGAGCAAGGAGTCAAAAAAGCGCCAAAAAGACTTGTACTCGAGCAGAAGAGATCTGAGTTTGGCTGAATCGTATAAACGCTGAATTACAATCGCAAGTGTGATGGAAGCGATATTGCCATCTTTTATTATTGCGAACAATTAATTGTGCAGCTCAAGTCACATGGCTGATGGACGTCCACCTCTGGAAGCAGGTGTTAGAACACTTTGGCTTGGCATCCAGCAGAGAGCGATAAAAATATTCCACATCTTCGTATGATTTCTTTGTATAATCCAATTAAATCACGCAAACCGATGGCCATAGCGTCACGCGGAAGCAGAAACTCTACGTGTCGGCTACGGTTTCCCCCACAGGCCTGGAAGGCACAAGCTTCAACACCGACCCAGAGACAAAAGAAAAGCTGAAATGGGAAGCGCAGGGACGGGGAAAGAGAATGAAAGGAGGAAGAGACACTCACCTCGCGGCTTCCAGGAGCTCGTCCTTCTTGTATTCGCCTAAGTGATTACAAAAAATCATGGTGTCAGAGGCAAACAGGAGGAAGGACGTACAACAGCAGCAGTAAGCCAGAGTAGCGCTTAAACACACGCCAGCATCAGTGTACCGATGCCGCCTCTCTCGCTCCGCCTCGCTCTCTCCTTTGCGCCGATTGTGGACGCGGCATCGGCGGCGTCTTGGTAACCATCTGACGCGTATCCCTGATCACTCCGCTTTCCCTCTCAGGCGGCATCCACACACACACGCACACACACACACACACTCGTACTACAGTGATGTGTGTGTGTATAGGTGGAGCTGTTGCCGTGATAACCGCGTGAAGGGAAGAGGAGTGTGTAATAAACAAACGTCTCGTCTCCGGCTCTCCTCCCCATCCACAAAGCCCAGCCAATCAGAGGCGGGCGACTAATTCAGCTGTGATTCCTCCCCACCCCCACGTGCCAGGCTTGCGGAGACAAGAGTGAGAGAGAAGGGGGGGAGGACGGACAGGAAAGAGGGAGGGAGCGGAAAAGCAAAAGGCACGTGAAAGTGTTGTGGAGACGGAGCGTGTGACATATGGGGTGCGTGCGGGG
>MU204205.1:4673717-4741572 GCA_017309775.1 Paedocypris sp. Pulau Singkep
GGGGGGGGGGGGGGGGGGGGGGGGGGGGGGGGGCACAGCGCTTGAAAAGCAAAGGCAGGGTGGGTTTGTTTGGCTTGTCACCGTCACATGGATGTGGAGAGACGTGGTGATAAAGCGGAAATGCAGATTACGGGAGGCCTCTGCTTCCCTTTCCGGGCCCACATGACCTGCGAGCAAGAGGGAATTCTAATTCAGGCAATTTTGGGATTC
The DNA here is from genome assembly GCA_017309775.1 of Paedocypris sp. Pulau Singkep. NCBI lineage: Eukaryota > Metazoa > Chordata > Actinopteri > Cypriniformes > Paedocypris > Paedocypris sp. Pulau Singkep. The sequence goes on from MU204205.1 coordinate 4,673,928, forward strand.
TATATTTAACTCTCAGTGTTTGCCTAGGTTAACTTCTTTCTCTCTCTCCCTCACGGAGTTGTGTTTTCCTAGCCATTGTTGCCATTGTGCTTGCTCGCTCCTTATAGAACAGTTCATATAAATTAACAATAAGAATAAGAGAACAACAGTGACCTTTATACCGCTTCTTTTGAACATTCTTATACATAATACAAATTTCAAAAACACAAAATATTCAAATATACGGTACTTTGCCTTTTGTATTACATTTGGATATATTGCAAATATTTTTGTTCGGTTTTAGTCCGTGGAGATATTTTAACTTTTACTTTTTTCCATTTTTCATTTGATCTTTTTACATCAAACGAAGTAGCGCTCGTTATTACATTGTAACCCTGCGATACAATGACAACAAAGGCATTCTTCACTATTCTACTCGTATTCTATGTATATTCTATTCGTATTCTAGTTGTAGTTCTTGCAGTTGCTTGGAGACGGCCAGCGACTTCAAAAATTGCTTAATAAATAAATAAATAAAACAGAAATGAATTTAAACCAATCAAATCAATCCAAATTGTAACAAAACAAACACAAACGATCAAAATTGTTGTGTCACTGAAATAAAAAACAAGTGGAATGGCTGGAGGAGTGCAATGACCGACGTGAACAGAAGGATCCGATCGATGGACAGAACCATCGTTTATATTCATGCAATCTCGTCCCTGGGAATCAGTTTAGTAAACACGGCTTCAAACTGTTGACAGACGCAAATCAATCCTAAAGATGTGAGGAACCGAATGACCCGAGATTCGGCGCATATTTAATGGTCGCCATAAATTTCAGAATGTGTTGCCGCCTGAAGCTCTTCCACAAACCGGGATGGAAATGGAGACACTGGAGTGTGGCTGAAATCAAACCCGGTCACGTCCTTGTCTGGTAATCGGAGAGTTTTTCTTGCTTAGTCGGTATTAAACAGCTGAACGTCTCCGGGATAGATCGCATCCAGAACGCTAAGTGGCATTATTGACAGGAAGAGGAGCTTAAAAAAGGTGCAAAGAAAACACCACGGATTGAGAGGCAGAAAATATCCCAACCTGAGGCTTTTAAAGAGCTGCTCGCCATGTTTAGGATGGAAAGAATTGGTCTATTGAGACGTCTGTGTAAGTCAAAACCGGTTGATTACGCAAAACTCGATGTTAGGAAGGGTTGCGAAGAAGGCCAAAGAGCAATAATCCTGGTCCGGGACATGATTGCGACAAATAATGAACAATTGTTTGTCAAGTAATAAAAAAAGAAAAACGGTGAGCGAGTTTGACAAAATGGCCACTAGGGACAGTATTGAGCTTGTGTTGTGCATTTAATCGTACAGTGAAATTAGTTTATTCGTTTATTTATTTATTTTTTTTTTGCGTTTTTTAACATACATTTCGCCCGTGTTATTTGTGTTTATTTATATTGTTTTCACTTATTTTTATTATATTATTTAAAGATGCGTTTCATGTATATTCTCTCTTTTCTGCCTTTCTCTTTTCCACCGTGGGACTAATAAAGACATTTCACTTTAAATTCAAGTTACACACACACACACACACACACACACACACACACACACACACACACACCCAGAGCAGTGGGCAGCCTTGAACCTTGGCACCCGGGGGATATAAATATAAAACATTCAGCTTTGTTGGCGATATGAAAACACAACGCCGTATCTGAGGTGTATTGTGTCCACAATGTTTCCTCAATTATAAAATATACACATCTATGGAATCAGATTAGTTTCCATAAGGGCCATGCCTTACTCTGTGTGAGGAGTTCAGTGTCACTCACTGCTTTTTTAAAATGTTAGTACACAATGAACTGATTAAGGTGTTATTTTTTTTTCGCAAAAATAGTAGACATTTTTGTTTCTTCACATCAAAATACTGTAATATGAAAGTGTGTGTGTGTTTGTGTGTGTGCGCAGAGATCCCAACAGGCGCCTTACAAATAAAACATTATTATTGTTATTATTATTAATAATGACAAAATGTTCTGATCGTTTTAAACGTTTCATGTGAAGCTTGTGCCAGAAGTCCAAACAAAAAGCAAATGAAACGAATGAAAACAAATCTGAAACTGAAACAAAAAGGTTTCAAGACTGCAAGCAAAATATAAAAAAAAAAACAAACGTAAACAGGAAAGCTATTTCGTTCGTTTCTTAGAACGTTGCGTTTGATGTTTTTGGAACTAATCTGATTCCACACACATCCAGATGCGTATCAAGGTCCCTAGAAACGTTTAAAAAAAAAAAAAAAAACTAATTTGGAGCACCACTTTAAAAAGTCTTCAATCTTGTAAACCACAAATCTACTTTCATCACAAAAAAAAAATTGTGTTTTCACTCTTGGAAAAGCAGTTCCACACGGCTGAAACGCTCGGAATGCTTAAGGTTGTTTTTAGAGTTTGTGTGGGTGCGAGAGCTAAAAGTAAACTCGCGACGCCTGTGGACAAATGACCTGCCTTTGATTTCCGGGCCGACTCGCTGATAAAGTGCGCTCGGCAAACCAATAGAGTGCACTTCAGGAACACAACTTCCTTCCCAGCGGGCGACGGGAGAAGGTTAGGAGGAAATCATATCTGTGTGGCCGGGGTGACTGGACCGTGGCCTGGCTGGCTCAGAAGAGAGAATTTAACAGGATGGTGAACGCAATCAGGCATCGTGAAGATGTTCTCCAAGCAACCTCAAGGCTTCCTGACAAACATGCTTCCCAAAGAGCGGACAAATCCTGTTTGCTGCCCCAGAACGTTCTCTTTTAGGAGCCAAAATAAACAGAGGGATTAGATTAATTTCCTCTTCCTACACATTTCACCTCACCCGAGTCTTAGCAAACAGTCTTGCTTTTCGTGTAATCTCATTTAAGCAGGAAAATGGTCTTGACTGTATTTGGGTTCGAATTCAAAAAGGGAATCTAAGTCTACAGACAATCTGGTGCTCTAAATCGAAAACCGGGTAAAAACAATCCTTATAGGTAAATTGCTTCAAAATTGATCACATTTGCAAATATTTGATTTGACAAATTTTGATTTGACAAATTTATATCTGATATTATAAACAAAAACAAATTAATAATACACATTTATAAATAGATTAACCAAAAAAAAAAACATTAATCTGAACTGAAGTAAACAGTCAATATATTCAAATTTTAGTATTTTGTGTTTTATAAAGTTTAACATAAACATTCATAAAGAGAGCAAACCTGACACTAGACGCTGTAACTAGCAGGAAAAAAAGTAAATAAAATGATGAATTAATCAGAATAAAAATGACCAATTGACCAGTAATAGTCAAGGACATCACAACAAGCCCCTCCAACGTCCTACTAACCAGTACCTTCCCTCCGATGGAGAATCTGCAGCTCAACCGTGGAGCAGATGGAGGAGATAAAACATCAAACGTTCACCTCGGTTATTACAACTCATAACTCTGGGCAGCAGAAGACAGTCACAGCACAGAAACGTCCCACCCGATCCGCGGCTGAAAGGAAAGCTGTGTGGCTCGCCGAATAAAAACAGCAACACAAACCAAATGATCGGGATCACTGGCTCTAAATGGAAAGTACTTGGGACTGGGAATGAAAAGATCAGAGGCGTGAGACTCAGTCACAGTTAACTGACGGCAAAGTGGATCCCTTCTGGCAAACACCGGGCTGGGAATTGGAACCCAAGCCATGGAAAACAATCCAGCTGAGCCTTCGCCCGTGCCCGGGCAGAAGCGGCGGATTTAACTGTCACTCACAAGCTTGGCACGACCTGAACGGGCCATTAGAGAAAACACAGTGTTGCTTTCTTTAAAACACCAACACATTGTTCAAGAAAACGCTTCCGCTACTCGTCAGATTTATAAAGTTACGGGGAAAATGAACCAAACGTTGTATTAATAGTGCATTAGGGGTGTAAGAACACACTTGGTGTCCTAGATAACAAAAATCCAGAGTAACGAAATGTCACAAAAATGTCGCCTCGAGTTCCGAACGAGTTCTCGCGAGATTACGGAAATCAAGGATTTGCGAGACGTCATTTCAAGATGCCGGTAAACGTTTACGTGATTGTCCGTATTTCATTACATACTGTACCTTTATAAACATACTGTACAACTACTATGTAACATGTTGTTATTACATTTGTCACCAATATTTTACCAATTATTAAATTAATTTTACCAATAATTATTCTCTCGCTGCGGATTACCTTCATAAGTCAGGTTACAACTTATTTCATTTTTTTTTAATTATTGAAATATAAATATCCTAATATACAAGATTTTGCAATAACATTTTGGGATTTCCTTTCCTTTCCTTTCACACACACACAGACTACCTTTTACAGCTTTCAGACTGAAGAAAACAGTGAACACACACAAACCCGGAGCAGTGGGCAGCCCAACTGTGATCCAATAAACATTTCAGCTTAATCTGGTTTCTCAGGAAGGGATGAAACGTCTTTGTGTTTAAATGTGATGTGGCGTGCACTCAGTCCTTCTTAAAGCATGTTAATCAATATTCCATAAAGTTTAGATGTCCGTGAGGTGTTTTTAATGATTTATTTAATCATACAAAATCACTAATAGATTTTGAATAAGAACATCTCGTAAAAAAAAAAACGTAGCATTATGCCAAGTGTTGGCAGTGAGCGGTAATCACAAATCTGGAAACAGGAAACGATTGATAACTACAGAAATTCCCTTATTGAGTGTCAAGTCGCAGCGTGAACTTCCTGTTTGAAGAGAGTAAACAATCAGCCGTTAACCTCAATAAATAAAGCCCGCAATGATGGGTTCAACCACACAACTAAATCACTTTGCCTCCACACACACACAAAAAAAAAAAAAAAAAAAGAAAATCAAACAAGCCAATCAGAAGAATCTAGACATCAGACGAGAGCTCAGACAGAACAAATCAGGACATTCCGCAGGCGCCTGTGCTTTATCCTGCATCTGGAGAGCCTGATAACTAAGCTCATTATTTCTGTTTCTCTTCTCCCCATGTCGTCTGCATTTCTCTCCACCACCTTATTACAGGCGGCACGGTGCGGGCCGCCACGCAGCCATGTGTAAAAGCAGGCAATTACAGCGCGCTGATAATAGCCACCAAAGGCAACAGATAGCACGGGGAGATGAATCACTATCTTCTCCATCGTGATAGTGGAAAACATCAGATGGGCCAATTGGCCAAATGTCTGATCGGTGAATGATTTTCTTATTTCTTCTCCGACATTTACATTTTCATCTCTGAGACATCACCACTGTGGGCTGGTTTTGTCATTAAAAAAAAGAAAACATCACAAAATGGTTGCTTTCCCCTCACTGAGTGCCACCCACCGAATTAGAATGAGACGGAAAAAAAAAACAGAGTTGTCGGGCAACTCGTTTTGTCAGAATTTGCATGTTCTCATGGAAACCCTTTGAGCAAATCTCCGGTGGAGGAAGATGGATTCATCGGGGAGCTGATGGAGAGGCAGCGCTGTAATCGATGAGCTGTCAGGGATGGAGGCCGAGCTCGTCACGCAGGAGAACTGACGGGGACTTGAAGGGTTAATGGCTGGCCTTAAAGCATCTGAATAGCTGGGGATTAAGAGGAAATGACACATTCCATTCAAAACCCGCCATTTCACACTGACAAGAAACCTCACTGATTTTATTTTTTACGAATAAAATGGTGCAAAAGAAAAAAAAAAAAAGTGCATCAAAAATGTGTGTAAGTGGCAAGAACGTTACTTGTTAGAGACATAGTGCCAGGCAACACGGTGAAAACATAGTCATATGAAAATACATAAGGACATAGAATTGCTGCCTTGTGCCATTTAGAAATGGCATATGTTCAGACGGTGATTTATTTTTGCTATAGTGAATAAATGCTAAGTTCAACCACAGGAAATAACAATAATTTTAGTTTAAACTTTTTTGCCAATCTGGTTTTTGGAATAAAAACAGCAAAACATTAGTTTCCATAAACGTACAGTAATTGCAGCTGAATGCCAAAATATAGCAAAATATTAATACATTTAATAATTCATGAAATAAAAATTAAATAAAGAACTTTAGTTTTACTTTATTAGTTTACTTTTATTACTTCTGAGAGAAAGTTTGCTCAAGAGAAAATTCGCTAATTAGCTGCTTAGGCAAAAATTTCTAGGCTGACTAACTACGTTTTTACCATATAGGGCCATTAATAAACATTTTTTCTGTTCTTTTCTCATTGCAAAGTCATATTTATTCAGATTTTAAGGCACAGTCCTTTTTCAAACTATTTTTAAGATTTTAAGTGGCCTTTTGAGTCAAAAAAATGCTATGTTTTCACCGTTTCTGTAAAGGACATTATTAACAAATCATGTGAGTTTTGGAATTCTATCATCATGTTCTGTGACACCATTAAAAATAAAAGTGTACAAGTAACACAAAACTTTTAAAAGAGGGTTCAATCATATTTGCTGGTTAAAGCAATTCAACCTTTTAATACAAATTTGACATGACTTCGAACACAGAAGTTGACTAAACTAAACTTTTTTTTTTTTTTTTTTAAACAAAGAATTATAGACTAACAAGGGTTATCGGCTTTTTAAGCATCTCATTTAAATAAAAAGCAACACTCCTCATTATCTTCTCAGATCAGACTTTACACGTTTCTGGCTGTGAAACCCTGCTAATCGTGTGATAGTGGGTTGAATAGATCAAATAAAGGGTTTCAGGCTTCGATTATTGAACGTGGGAGTTTGAGATGAATCTGCTGCACTGGTGCTGGCTAATACACTTTGGCTGTGAGCATGCAAAACGGATTATGTTCCAGCAGCAATAAGAGGTTTATCCTCCTCATACTGGATATAAGAAAAGACTTAGCGCAAAACCCACCAAATGAGGAGTCGAGAAGAGAAGTGGGTGGGAGGAAGATGCAGAAAGTCTTTTATTAATAAAGGGGTTAATAAAATGCCTGCTATCAGTGTGATGGATTGAGTGAAGCTTAGTAAGCGACTGTGGCGGCGCGAGGTCAAGTGACTTAACTGATAGTTTAATTTGAACTTTCACTTTTATCGAGTTGTTTCAACATAAAAAAAAAAAGACTTCTGCACATTTTTCCATGAGAGATAGAAAAAGAGATATAGAGAGGTGCAATGGACAGAGGAGCAAAAGAGAGGGAGAGAGAGAGACAGAAAGATAAGAGAAGAAAGAGTAGAGAAGGAGAGAGAGATTCCGTATTTACGCACATTTTTCAGGCACAAAAATAAAAACAAATTCTGGCTAAATTACGTTAATTTTCTCTTGAAAACGCGTTTTTTTTCCTTAGAATTTTGTTTTACTTTAAACTTTTTTTTAAACTTTTTTAAACTATTATTCAAGCTAAAGCTTAAAAAAAAATCAGGGAATAGGGGACAAAACGCACATGCTGCATTAAGGCGACATGTTTCCGTTTATTTGTGATTTGTCCTCAAATATTAGAGTTAGGCTATAATATATCATTTGTTCCTGGCCCTTTGTGCAGATTTAAAAAATGGGATGGTGATATTTAACCAAAAACTAGAGCGTTTATCCTGCTAATCTGCTAGTTTCTCTACACAACGATCAGGAAAACCAACAGCACCGGTCTGAAAACAGAGTGTGTGTGTGTGTGTGTGTGTGTGTGTGTGTGTGTGTGTGTGTGTGTGTGTGTGTGAAGACTGACATCTCCACCTGGAAACTAGTCATAATAACAAGCCATAACTAGTCACATGATAACATAATCACATACTACCCTGCACAAACTTCTCTGAAATGTGTATAATTTTAAGTGCATCTTCTTATTCAAAATAAATACGGTAATCTGAAAGGCTTTTCCACTCGCTGGAGTTGGACTTGTCTTTGTCACGACTCGAGGTAAAGCGATGGAGTGGTGAGCTCTAACAGCGCTGACAGGAAGCAGCAGGACGCACATTGTCTGAGCCGCGTGTTTTGTCAGGCTGATGGTGGTGCAGAAGCCCACGCTGAGACACATCCACAGGGTGGCGGTGGAAGTCCCGCATCTAAGCCGCACAAACACGGTTCAACTCTCTGATGGACACGAGCGGATGAGATGTCAACAAAATTCCATCTTCATTGGCAAACATTGCCAGAACCTACTAGAAACATGTGAGCTGGAATGGTTTATTCATCTGAAAGCAATTCAAAGAGTGCAGAACTTGTTCTCCATGGAGTTCTATTGTAGTTGTGGCCTAATGGTCTGACTTGGACTTCAAAAAAAAAAAAATCCCAGACCAGTTGAGGCAAAACACTGAAGCCATTCAGCCAATCCGGCAACTCGTGGCCTGAAAGAGGGACACACCCTGGACGGGTAGTCAACCAATCACAGAGCACGACACAGACATTTACACTCTCACTCACATCAATGGCCACTTTCTCGACACCTTCTAGACTAGAACTCTCCTGAACAGGTTTTTGGATTGTGTGAGGAACGAATATATTTGAATAATTTTTTTAACAGAATTAACAGAAAGAAAGAAACAACTTTAGTGTAAATCAATTAAAAAAAAAAAAAAAACACAGTTGAAGAAAATGTGATTAGTCGTTCTTGGTCTTTATTTGACAATGACAAATCAAACAACATTCAGGTTCAACAATTATTGTATAACATTGGGCATTTAAATCCGTATTTACATGAATATAAGCATCCGTCGATTTTTCATGCACAAAATACAAATTTCATTCATAGGGGAACATGAGCATCTCCTTACTTCTGACTTTCCAGGAACCTAAAATTTCTTTGACTAAATACCCAAGCCAAACTTGTCACTTGTCCCCATGTTTCACTTAGATGCTGTTTAATCTAAACAATAGATTAAAAAAAAATAATAAAAATAGTAACAAATCGATATATTTTTTCCAAAAGTAGCAGAGTATATCTCCAGTAGGCGGTGCTGTGATTTCATGTGCTTCCATGAGTTTTTTTTTTTTTTTTTTTCTGTCATTCAGATGATTTTCCAAAGATGGAATCAGTTTCCTGCATCACCTCTCAAACTACAGGACCATCACATCTGATTGGTTAAAGCCGTCAAACCGTCCAGTGGTCCAAGAGTGCAGAAAGCAAAGACATGGAGCGCAAGTAGACCCGATTACAATGAGGTGTGTGATCGTCACATATATGAAAAGCTAGACTCGCGAGCTGCGATCTATATAGGGCCGTGTAATGTGAACCAGCCGCCTCGGCTCTTAGTGCCGCTGATATCCTTGTGGATCTATAACTGACCTTGGCTAATCTGGACATCAAATGAGATCTGAACTACAGAGTCTGTTCTGTCAGAATTGAGGAGATTCTGCGTGTAAAATCGCTTAAAACTAGGCTAATCTTGCGAGAATCTGCAAGATTAAAGAAATATATTTATATCCACAGTAAAACAGAACCAAACACACAACGTGGAGAATTGGGATGGAAATCTTCAGGCACCGAGACTTGATTTGATTGAGAGATTCACGGTTCAATTCCAGAACGATAATGGATTTACCGTGTTATCCCAGAAACACCTTGACTAATAAGACCGCACACACTTATACCCAACAACACGTTATATCGACAGCCAAAACGCTGTTTCAAATATTAATAATGTAATTTCAACAACCAGTGAATCCGCTTCACTGAGTGAATTATTCATTAGAACATTAAAGACATTAGAAGCATTTTCGGGGGGAAAAATAAAAAATTACTATAAGTTGTTTTTTTTTTTTTTTAACTTTTATTAATTAAATGTTGAAAAATGTGTTCCTAAAACTATTTTTTCTTAGTATTTATAGTACCTCAATTTCCTACTGTCAAATTGCAGGAAAGACAGACTCCATTTCCTATTTTAGTTTTTTGCTTATTTTGTAAAATCTGTTTTGAGGGGGGAAAAAAAAACCTAAAAACTAAAAAACGTACAAAAATGCAAAGACTCTGCTTCACTAGACAGGAAGATGAGCAAACTATTGAACCAGCATTTTATTGGGGATAAAAAAAAACGAAGGTGTATAAAGTAACAAGAGAAATAACAATGAGCATTTTTGCTATATCATTGTTTCAAATTCTTAACCGATTGGAAATTAACAAATTAGAATGCACTCAGAAATTGTGCAAAAAACAGAAATCCAATTAAATGTGAAAAAAATTGGAAAAACACTGAAGCCAAACTCATGACTGCAATAATAATTATGAAAACAAAATGCATTCTGGTCTTGGTGCAGCAGCCTACACTTGCACCGGTGAAGCTATTATCTAGTGGAAGAGATAAGGCCGTGCTCAACTGAGAAAGACTTCCAGTAAAATCTAGACAATGACGAGGTCTTTGCCTCCTTGAGGATAAAATCTTAATACGGCTAATGAAACGGTATCGCTGAGAGTTATAACACACGGGTTTGCCGGAGTAAAGCCGACAGTGGCTGATTAAACCGAGCCGGTGTGTCCAGTGAGGAGAACGGCATGAGAAAGCTCTGATCATTACGCAAAGTCATTAATTGAAGTTAATGTTGCCTCAGATCTCAGTCTTTGTAAAATGGCTCCCATTATTGAAGCTCCTTTGGGTGCCTTATCAGCAAAACGTAATGAGTTTTTTTTTTTTTTTTTTGCATTTTTACCCCGTAGAGTCACAAGACTTAGTTTAATCAAAGACCTTTTAACAACTGTAAAACTCACTGGACAAAAAAAAACCTAAATGTTGCAAATAAAAACATTTGGAGATTATCATTATACATTCATGATATTTCTGTATCGTAACCAATCACTCGTATTTGGCTTCATATACGGCATATACGTGTGTGTAATCTAGATTAACTTCTACATTAATCTCTTGCTGTCAGCTTCAGAAACAAAGTTTGCGTGAATTGAGACTGAAAGAACTCATACATTTAGTCTTGTCAAGGTTTCCATTTGAAAGCTTCATAAATTAAAAAAAAAAAAAAATTCCTAATAAAACCCAGCTAACTTCATAGCTGCATCCATGCAATAAAGATTTTAGGGGTTTTTGTTCAATACAAAAGATTTTAGTGGTTCTCGCACATGCCATTGCTTTGATTTCACGCCTTCTCTGTGAAATAGAAAATCTTTATACTTTACGTGATAAAGACAAGTTCCCAACGCGCTTAAAAACAAAACGATTGCAGTTATTTTATTCACATCGCACACATGTGCATACAAAACAGCTAGCCGGATGCTTAACTACTATCCTTTTAAAAAGTTTGGTGAATGGCATTCTGTGCACAGCAGACAACTGATAAGGAGTTATCAATTATTTAAACCGACTGGCTTGATCTGAGTCTTCACAGACTGGCTGTAAAAAGAGGCCACGTAGGGCCGGAGCTCACCGGTGAAAACGGCTTCAGATCAATGAGAGGTTTCAAAGAGACCAAACTCCAAACGTTCTAGCTTGCAGAATCTTTCTACACACGCAGCGAGTCACAAAACACAAACAGACACACACAATTTGAATGCACAGTGTACATAATTTGGAAGCAAGATATCTGAAACTACCTTTGGTGTTTGTTATGTTTTGCTTATTTTACGCAAGTAGATTAAACAAGTTTTTTTTATACACGTTTGTACTTATCTCAATGCATGTTAGCGGTTAGAAAAAGACGCGCTCTTTTTGTGAGATTTTGTTACTTGAAATTTTTGTTATCTAGATTATGTATATTAAATGAATAAACGTAAGTGTACAAATCGCAATTTCAAAAAAATTACATAATTATTCATATAATTAATATTGAATAATGTGTATTATTATTACAACATTAAGTTCATTATTTTAAGAAGCTAAACTCAAGCCACATTTAATAGCTTAAGAGAGAATTCTATATGCACTTACATGATTATTCCGCACTTCCTGGTCAAAATCAATCCGAGTCATATAACAATTGTGCTAAGAAAAAATTCAAATTAGGGGCAAAAAAAAAATAAAAATTGTAAAACATTTTGAAAAAAAAAAAAAACCCCACCCACATTTTGTCCCCCTACAGTCCAAAAACATGAGTTTCGGGTGAATAGGACTTGAAAAATTGAGCATAGGAGTGAGAGAGAGAATTATTTAAATATTTAAAGTAGCAATAAAATACCATATAAAAAAAAAAAAAAAAAAAAAAAAAAAAAAAAAAAAGTCAACCAACATTTCGTTGTATCGGAATCCCGAACCCCTAGAACGAATAAACGTTCAAACACAAAGCCGTCGGGCTGACATCACGTCACATGATCAAACTTGGCTTTCCCGCCACGCCGCGCACACAGACAGGTCTTTGCGGCAGAAGTTCTCTAGGGATAAAGAAAGATTATCTGACCAGCTCAGCGGGGCACAGGCCATGGATCAATTGCTAGATCTAATTGACTGGGAAGAAAAATCATACGAACGGAATCTTATAAATGAAACTGCAGCTAGTTTATTTACCTCTGAGCTCGGCGAAAGAGAGACGGGTTATTATGCGCAATAGATGGAGACGGCAAACCTTTTCTCAGAGCTTCAACAGCATCATTGCTCTGGAGATTTCTCAGAGTGTATATTGCTTCGTAAATAACAGAGAAGGAAAAAAAATCTTTAAACGGCTTAAGCAAAGTTAAATTCAGTTTGGGAATTAAACAAACATGTTAGTATTAACGTGAAGAGGAAAGAAGATGAAATAAGCTCCTTTAAACTCCAAAAAAGTAGAGAAAAAAAAAAAAAAACAATTGAACAGGATTTTCATGGATTGTTGAATGGATTTTTAAAGTCCGGATTAGAAACCCAATGGTGAGAAAATAAAAAGTATTAGTTGAGCTTTTGATTAAAAATGGGACTGAAACACACATTTTTTCAGGTCTTCTACTCTTCTAGCTCCAGATTGGCGAGTTTGTTTAATGAAGAAAGTGAGCATAACTAGTTTAGTTTCCTTAATTACTTGAAATAATAACCAGGTTCATCCATCACGTCACCAACATCTCGGGAGAACGGTGGACCATAGATGACACCTCGACAGAATGGCCCGGGCTCAAACGTGACATCACATAAGCAGATACGACAAGCCATCTGGTCTCTCTGAATGATCACCAGGCAAAAAGAGAAGAAAAAAAAAACAAATCTAATGTTCTCAGAAGAAAATTAAAGCAGTGGTGCAGAACGCAGGCTGTTCTAGAAGTTCTGTCCGGCGCTCAAACTTATTTCGTCGTAATGAGACGTCAAGCTGTCTTCAGGTGGACGGAACGTAAAGCGGCGCTGAAACTTTTCTGTCGTAGAGATGAGTGACATCCCAAATTTCTTATAGGGTAAAGAAAATTACTTACGAATACGATAAGACAATTTTTCTTTTGAAGGTCTGAGGTGGACGCTTCTATCACAATGGTCATGTGATTCTTTAATGATGCAGTGGTAGCCCGACATGTTCATGTCCTAGATAACGAAAATCCAGAGTAACGAAATGTGTAGCCGCAAAAACGTCGTCGCGACTTTTGAAATATTTTCGCTGTACGAGGAGCGCATCATTTCTTAGACCTTTAGCTTGCATTGATATGAGAGTCCGGACACTTATTATTATAAAAAAAAAACAACAACAACGTGCACACGACCATCATATTAGCCCAATGGTTGAAGCATTTCCACACTTTTGACTACTTTAATTGCATTTTTTGCCATTGTCTGCTCTGTTTCCCGCACCGCCATGTGAAAAGAACAAGTGACGCGTCAACGCTAACATGATCGGTGACGTTGACTACGTCCTCCTACTCCCCTCAAAAGGTTAATATATTATTCACCGATTCCCTTTAAGCCACGGCACTATTCCCTCAGAGGCCGAATCGTCAGAAATACGAGACGGTGGAAAGATTCCAGTTGACTATGAAGATCCGCGGATGTGTCGATAACTCAATGGATCTGGGACCATATCTGCACTTCATTAAACTATTTAACTTCACTTTGTTGGCTTGAAGGTCAGAGGCATTAGATGCGTCACTCGCAGGATTAAAACCAGCCACATTCGCTCAACTACTTGAGTGTAATCGGAGAACATAAAAGAGGGGAGGAAAAAAAGAGAGAAAAATATTCGCTGGAGGTTGGAGGAATATTGATTTGTCTTTATATAATGCATAGGGAAAAAAAAGAGAAAGGGGATCATTTCAACAGAATGAGCATCGCGGCAGAGATTCTCTGTACGACTGCAGCTCCGGCTAATTTATTTAAATTTACGCATACCCACATTTCCACTCAAGAAAACCCATGTGACCAACTAAATCTCTCCGGTCATTCAAATAGGCTGTGAAATATGTGCTGTTTGTCTGTTAAAACCGTCGGGGAAGCTGCTGGCCAGCATATCAAACTACTCGGTTCCTTATTCCATTGGTTAAGAAGCAAACCAGCCAAAATAGATCTCGAAAATATTGACTTAAATATTAAAAATTATGCACAAGTAAGTCTGGGTGTTGGGGGGCGTCCACGGGGGGTTTTAGTGAATGTCTGCGGCACGTGGAGGCAGAAATGGAGTTTAGCTCATTTAAAAAATAAAAAATAAACACGAGACTGGTTTGGCCAACTTCCATTCGTTGGGATTCTGGGTGAAATGAAGCGAACGTTCGAAGCATCGTGGGGATTTGGAGTCATTTGTTTGGAGCAGAAACACATTAAGTGTTTATCTTGAGGACGAAAAAAAAAAATCCTTCGTCGCAGAAACAAAAAAAAAAGCCTTTCAGTCACTTTTTCTTCTCTCCGACGCTGCATCTATGAGAAAGCCTCAACCCAGACCCCCCGTTACTCAGTCTAAAACACGGAGAAGTCAAAAGGAAAAACAAAATAACACAAGCAAAATAAATCTGTGGCGGATGGAGAAGATAACACAGGAAATAAAAGCATGTGCACAAGGCAGCACTCTACGCAATTAAGTTGTCAAATGACAGGAATTTTAAATGTGTTTCTTAATAAAAGCATTTATAGTCCAAAGAAATACTCAGCTGGTCTGGTTGGCAAACTAGATGATGGAATTTCGGTAGAAATTATGCTGTAGAGCTGGTCATGCTAGATCCAAAAAAAAAAAAACACAACAATAAACACGTTTCCTGATGTTTATTAAATATATTTTCCTGAGGACAATTATTCTACGTTTCGGTGGAAAATACAGGTGTAAAACGTACCTGAAAGCCATACTTAGTAGTAGAAAGTATGGACACATTACTGTAAACATTACTCCAATAAACATTACAAGTCACCAATTCCAAGGAGACTTGAGCAAAAGTTGTAAAGTATCCAATTTTAATCCAACTGGAGCATTTTACTCCAATTGAATTTAGGCTCTTAAAAAGCCTAAACAAGAAAAAACAAGAAACTCTTTATAAAGTTAATAAAACTTTAAAATCAAATACAAAATTCAAATACAAAATCAAATTTGCAAAAAAAGTGCAACAAAAAAAAGTGAAATATACAATAACGATTCAGTACCTTCAACATACTGTAGATGGCGACATCTCATCCGCCCAAGAAATTAACCGCGGTAGGAAAATATGTCAACAAGCTTCGGTTTTTGACACACTGAACAAGCACAAAGCAGCCAAAAAATACCCAAGCAGCAAAGTCCATTTACTCAAGTACTTCACACCACAGGTTTGTCTGCATCTCAAAGAGTTACTTTGCTTTCGTGTAGCGTTTTGAGCCGGAGGCGCCAGATCTTCAAACATTGCTCCACCGCACATGAGCATCACTCATCGCCCACACAAGACGAGACGAGGGTCTGTAAACCTGCTTTGCTACTCATCCAGTCACTTGCTTCTTGGAACAGGAAGTGATCGTAATGGAAAGCTCTTCTAGAAGGTCAGTCCAGCCAACGAAACAGACGGCGTCGGTTTTAGCGGCGCAGGAAAAGGAGACGTTAGCGTAACGAACTAATCTCGCCGAACTAACAAGCCCAGCAAATTGCTTTCATCAAGTGTGTGACATTAAAGCGATGTGTACAGCGATCTGATTACAGACGCACACCGGGGACGCTCGGGAACACAAGAGATGCCGCTGACGACTTCAATCTCAAGCCTCGTGAATTCAGAATGAACTCGTTTATGAAACGTCGACTGAAAATAAACTTTTAATCTGGTCCCGGAAAAATGCCATCAATCTTCTTTTTCTCACCTAAAAATTCCCAGTCGTGTGCACCACATGCTGGCTAGATTTCAAAAACTTAATGAAGATCTTCAGAACATTGTTCCTTGGAGCAGTTATACACACATACTGTATATTTATGCGTATTATATGTGTGTTTGCATACATAATATACGGTATATGAAAACACACACACAAAATACAAAATAGTGACAACAGAAAATGTAACAGAGAGTTGGAAATTGTTGAGACTATTAACTCTCAAAATCGTATAATATTCCACATGATGGCCTTTCCTTCCCACTCAGGGTCTATTTTACAATGACACCAGCATCACCACATGATCAAAGTCGAGCTCAAGGACGTGGAACGGCTGCTCAGTGTAATTTACGTGCCAGTCGACTCGGTTTTCTATAAAAGCCGAAGCTCTCAACAAATAATCGCCACTGTACATTACAATGCTTTGATCATTATCACCAAAAACAACATTTGCATTAACATCATTTTGTGATCATCGATAAGTTCATCTCAAACAAGCTCTGTCAATAACGGACGACGCTCATTTGCATGATTATGCAAATCTAAACAAACAAAACAGTACATTTCCCCAAGAGCCTGACAAAATTAAGACATTCTGACCGGCTTTTAGAAATAAACACCATTTACTCGCACTTAATTACCAGTCAAGTCTACTAAAACGAAGCATGGCGGGGTATTTCAGCATTCTTATTTATTCCTATTAATACAAATAAAACACAGTAATGCTTTGTCTCCCTTTACCATGATTATCATAATAAAAAATGCAGTAAAGTCCATAATCTAATCTTTCACATGAAGCACTTAATTTTGTCAGAATTTTTTCAGATTCCAAGTGCGCCAAAATACATTCACCGGAAAACCAAACTGAAATAACTAATCGCACACTAGAGCACGAATGTAGAGCAAACGTGTTTCATAGTTCACTGCGTCTCATACAATCAAAGTCATTAATCATTTATGTGTCACATACAATTAAGAAACCTGTGATTTAATTAAATAAGTGCTTGAAACACGGCGGCGTACATGATCACATGACTTCCGTAATTATACGGCACAAGACTGTAAAAGTCACAAAATGACATTTTCCTGAAATCACATGGAGAAAAGCTGCACTTTGTGTGGCAAAAGGAAGAATTAAGTAGCTCAGTATCCCATTTAAAAGACCACAGAGTTCAAAACCCAGGATCTGTTTGATGATGTCCACTTGGGTTTCCAACGGGTCTCCGGGTCTTATATAAATAAGCTTAGAAAATAAATACCCCCATGATTTTTCAGGCACAAAATAAATATTTATTATTTTGTACATTTCTGGTAAAAATGCGTTAATTTTCTCGCATTTATTTAAAAAAACCAATTTGTTTCTTTATTTAACAAACTTAACTTGTGACTCGTATCACTTCAATGTCAATTTTATTGAATAACAGTTAAAAACAAAGATTCTATTCTAGTTTCTTGATTCTTAAAAACTACACCTCCTACAATCCCATTGAGGCCTTAGTTTCCCATGAGCCTTTGCACGCCAGACTAAAGCCGAGCTCGGTTTTTGTTAGATGTTTTCGTTCTGTGTAGCAGGCAGAGCGATTTGATTGTGTTGGACTCCTTCACTTTGAACGTTTTTCTTCCTGCTTCGAAGCCATTGCGTACTCTTTTTCAGGCACTAGCCGTTAACTATTAGCGCAGATCTACCGGATATAAAATGGTCTGTCTGTTCAAATATTAATGATTGTATTTAGCTTAATCTTATTTCAGGAGTGATTTTGTCCCTGTCAAGTCTCACAGTGCGAGTAATGTTTCTTTATTTCTGTTATTGAGTCAATAAATGTTATTAATATATCAGTATGGGGGGGTGCTTATATTCACGTAAATACGGCAACTGAGAAAAAAATAAAGACAACTAACAAACAATGAGTTCATCTTAAAACGTTGTTTTATATAGCTAACTGAACAAAACGAGGCAGGACGACAATAGCCAAAGCTGAAACTGGACTATTCTGAATCCTTGCAGATGCTTGACTGGCACCAAACCTCTAAAGTAGTCATCAATCATGATGCAAAATCAGCACATTTAATGTAATATGTGCGAGCTACATTCAAATTACCAGGAAGTAGAAAAGTGAGAAGACTGGAATCTGCCTTGGGAAAACAAACAAAAGTGAGAAAAAGTGTGTGTGTCTCTCAATCCATCCATATTCATAAATCTACATCAGTCTACCTATTAATCTGTCCATTTCTATATCGGGAACACTTTTAGGAAAGAAATGGAAGGCTGGACAAACGGGGTCGGGTAGCCGAGCTGGAAAAAACGGATCTATAACAATTACCTGCAATTCTCCCGAGGCTGAAGCTCCGACGTCTATCCTATTTATACACGCAACGCTGAAAGCTGCATTTCCGTCGCTCATCTCTACCTCTCAGGTAACACCGAGGCATTTCTGAAATGTTTGATTCGCAAACAGCCGCCAAAAGGATTCGCGGCGGTTTCGGCAGCAGCCTTGAATACTTGTTTGGCGCCAACATCCAAGCAAACTTCATTCCATTAACTCATCTGACAAACTGCATTCAGGGACACACTCGCATAAAGAACGCATTATTTTTCAGATGATTTGATCTTACGTTTGATTGGTTTCGCCAAAGAAAACAAATTGTACAAAAAAAAAAAATGCGGCTAGAAATGAATGCGAACATTCTTCTGTGGAGTCCGAAATCTCATCAATGCTGAAGAAACCTTTCAATTTAGAAGTTTCAAAAGTTTCAAAGTCACTTTAACTGTTTATTCGGCAATAGATACACTAGACAGAGTGAAAATGGCTTCCTGCTCAATCAAATCACATTCAAATAAATAAAAACAAAGACAAAGGCGGAATGTAAAAAAAAGTAAATATATACTTTAACTATAAACAATGATGGTTGCTCGCGTGTGTGTGTGTGTGTGTGTGTGTAATCATGAATCTAGAAATGTATTGCCACCAGAATAGATAGAATTTTGTCTGTCAATTGTTGTCTACTTTTCTTGCGAAAACGATTACTATTTATTAATTATCTACATAAAAACCTTATATGTATACGAGTCAACATGAAAGCTGTGAGTAAGTAAACGCTGATTAGGTATTATAGAAAATAATTTACTTTTGAGAGTTTAGATACTTAGCCGAATCACATTTCACAATAGAAAACAGTTACAACACACGTCTTAATGTGAATTCTATTTGTTGAGCGGCCACGATCCACAATCAGGGAACTGTTTCAATATTCAAAATGAGTTTGAGACTTTTCTGCTCTCCGCTTGTAAACGTTGTCACACTTTCTCCCAACGTCACGTAAAAAAACCAACAATTATAAACAAAAATAGACTTTGATAAAAAAATAAAATAAGCAGAGAAGTGCGCATCTTTACGGATGAAAATCTATATTGTGGCACCGGTTTTCACAATATCACTACTTTAGTGTTTGTTTTCCTAGCCATGGTGGCCATTCTGCTTGCCCACTGTTCCTGTTAACCTACAGCAGCTGTTCCGGTTATGTCATACAGCATATTTGATACTTTTTTAGATTAGCTAAACTTCAACATTCATTTACTCATTTAGACAAAAACAGAACGATTTATAAAATTAATTTACGTTCCAGGCCAAAGAAAAACTACCACTTCAACTAATGATTTTCTATATTATCAAAAATGTTTTATATTACCGCACGACAACCATCACTACATGAACAAAGTCGAGCTCAAGGACGTGAAACGGCTGCTCAGTGTCATTTACAAGCCAGTAGACTTGGTTGAGAGCTTCGGCTTTTAAAGAAAAACAAATAACCGCTGTACATGACAAAACCAACTTTTTTGATCATTATCACCAATCAACATTTGCATAAACATCAACTGAAGAAAGGTCTCAGATCATTCCGTGATCATGGATAAGTTCATCTCAAACAAGCTCCGTCGATACCGGACGACGCTCATTTGCATGATTATGCAAATCACCGCAAACGCGCGCAAACACAACAACAGTACATTTCCCCAAGAGCCTGACAAAATGAAAACTTTCTGACCAGCTTTTAGAAACAAACACCATTTTACTAGATTTGACTGGCAATTAAGAGCAAACATGAAGCGTGGCGGGATATTTCAGCATCGGTTGATTATTAATCCTCTCACACACACACAAAACACTAAAGCCTTGTCTCCTTGCACCGCAATGATTGGATAATAAAGTGAACCTGATTCTAAAAGGCATAAATAAAGTCCATTCAAACACATGTAAACAACACTCCATCCTCCATCAGTTTACGAGGAAGACGTGTTTTGGCGAACTAGTTTTCCCGAAGAGGACGACTCATTTATTTATTAATTTATTCGTGATCAGATGGTGTAAGACGGGTGGAGCTGCGGGACTCACCGGTGAGGACGGCTTTGGCGGAGGGGTCAGCCAGGTCCAGCGCGGACTTGCCATCGGTGTTCCTGATGCCGGGGTCTCCTCCGTGCTGGAGCAACACTGTGCAGGGGAAACACAAGCAGTAGCGTAACTCAGGCAGGCAGATGCTGCTGGTGCTGCTGGCGCCACCGACTGGAAGCGCTTGCCTCGGCATGATGCACACAGACACACACATCGCACGCCGAGAAGCGTCCGACTCCCGCCATGTGACAGGGAGGACCAGAGCGCTGAAGAGGATGATGATGATGATGCTCGGCGCCTATCAACTGTCTCCGATCGTCCGCTCGCGCTCCCTCTCTCGCCGCTAATGCACGCGTCCCCTCCCCGTCCAGCCCGCCACTCTCCTCACTAACACCTCTCTCTCTCTCTCTCTCTCTCTGTGTGTGTGTGTGTGTCCCTCTCTCTCTCTCTGTCTATGTCTTTCTCGCTCTCTCTCTGTCTATGTCTTTCTCGCTCTCTCTCTGTCTCTCTTCCTCTCTCTCTCTCTCTCTCTCTCTCTCTCTCTCTCTCTCTCTCTCTATGTCTTTCTCGCTCTCTCTCCGTCTATGTCTTTCTCGCTCTCTCTCCGTCTATGTCTTTCTCGCTCTCTCTCCGTCTATGTCTTTCTCGCTCTCTCTCTCTCTCTCTCTCTCTCTCTCTCTCTCTCTCTCTCTCTCTCTCTTCCTCTCTCTCTCTCTGTCTATGTCTTTCTCGCTCTCTCTCTGTCTCTCTCTCTGTGACTATGTCTTTCTCGCTCTCTTACAAGCAGCCAGGTCACTTTGTCAAGCGTGATGGATTTAGAAAACTGAATTAACTCAACGGATTTTGAATTTTGGGATGGAATTTCACAATATGGGAATGTATCCATTGTTTGAGCGGAGACAAAGAGTACAAAGAGTGCACTACTCTCTGCTAAACCTTTGTCAGCATCGCTCACGGACATGGCAGCTTGACAAAGTGACCTGGTGGATCGCAAGGTCCACATCTTTCTGACCTCAGTTGCGCTGCAGGTTTACAGATTAAGTGTGAACATGCTCAAAAGGTTTAACAATTAAAACAAGGCGTTTTACAAACCATGCGGAAATTTAGTTTCCGCTAAACTGCTAGACAACAGTGAAATTCCTCAAACAATCACAGCACATAAAAAAAAAAAAAAATGACTACGTTCATACCAAATCTCCTTAAACTGATTTAGTGCTAAAATGAATATAAAATTGTTAGTAAATGGAGTACTAGTATTACTAGATTACTCGTAAGCTAAGTTGGCACTCGCTCAAATCATTATTTTCAAGACTAACAATGTTTTCCTCACCATTAAACGCATTATTCACAGAACAAGAGAATATTACGAGTCGCGACTCACGGCTGATATCGAATCCCTGCGTTCCATCATCGCTCTAAACAATCTTAATCACGAGCAAATCTTAAACTAGTAAACAAGTCAAGCGTCTCGACCTGATCCCAAAGTCAAAACCCACGGCAAACTCCTCCGTCGAAAGGAGCTAAAGCTGAGATTAAAGCTCGACTTTAAACCCGCGACTATTTCCGACCGACTCGTGAGCGAATCGTCACGCGGCGAGGAGAGGAAAAGGGCACGGCGGGTGTAGAACCAGAGCGACAGTGATGTTTCTGCCGTGCCGGTGACTCATAGGTCATTCATTTCTCACACAAACGCAGCTTGACAAGGTTCAAACCCGTGCGCAACACGCCCGCGTCGGGAGATGATTTAAGATTTGACGGGGAGAAAAAGCTCCAGCTCGGCGAAAACCAGCTCCTCGTCATCCCTCTCAGTCAAATTAGCATGCACTAAAGGCCGCGCGGCGAGCGTATTTGCATTCACAGGTGGCGCGGAAGCGTTTGAGCTGCTGCGAGACCGCTGGGGAACGCCAGGACTTGATGTGTGATTAAAATGCACTCGGCTGCTTATATGACAGCTTGCTTGTCCATCACGCAACGGAGGAGACGTCTTTTCAACCTTGCTCTGGCGCTTTGTGCAGCTTACGCTATCTGAATACTAGCGCGGCGTAAACCACGCGCGGAATACGAAGCGGAAGGGCCACAGAGGAGCCGGTCAGAAGGTGCCAGGAGCTTCGTCTGAATAAACAACAGCGGCCTTGTGCTCTGTAATGGGCGGCTGGAGAGCGATCAGCGGCGCGGGGCAATTATGGCCGGACGCTGTGAGAGCAGATTAGCTGAGCTCCTCTCTCAGAGAGCGATGGGTTAATGCATAAGTACAAGTCCCTGATGTTCTCCAGGCTTTCAGATACACACTCGCGAGACGGTGTCGTTCGTTACATTTCCCTACGAGTGAAAATCCCCATTAGCGGCGGGAGAAATCATTAGCGATTTGATAAACCCAGACGGGAATGGAATAACGCCCGCAAACGCACACGCGAATCGCCAGGGACGGGAGACGAGAGCCGCGCTTGTTTGACTAATCAAGTTAGTTTTAATGGTAATTTTCTTACGAGTCGGCAATAACGGCCGGACTGCCAGGGGATATTGGGTTTGCCACAGGGCTGAGCGATTCATCCTATGGCAATAACGGTATCAGCGTGTGCGACTTGGCAGAAAGCGGCAATTTAATGAAGTGTTTGAGCGAAACGCGGCGAGTCGGTCAGGGACTGTGGCGACTTGGCGGTTCAACACAGGGTCAGTTCCATTTCCAAAAGACGTTATGCAAATCCAGCTCAAGTCGTTCTGTTTGTTTGGGTACCATGATTCCATTTTTTTTGGTTATATTTTATTCTACTCTACAATTGAGGAAGCAATTTTATTTTGTCATACCATTCGAATGGACATTTTTGCATTTCTAGTTATGGCTCTGAATAGTCGTTTTTGTTGGAGAAACACTGAATAGAGAGCTCCGGGTTTGAGCCTTTTCACTTTAAAATGGAATCGACATCTATTCTATATCACTATCAGAGGTTATTTTGTATTTAATGCATTTAATTATTCTAGATTACCTTGAAGTAACTATAATAGTGAAGTAACTAAACAACTATAATAACATTATAATAAAAATATGTTCTATCGGTAGTCTTCTTACAAATATGTTCCCTGAATTAACCCGGCGGCTTCATAGCTGCATCCCATGTTGGGACATTGATAAAGTAACTAGTAATTAGTAATTAATTACTTTTTAAAAGTAACTGAACCAACACTGATCCCATGTGAGCACAGCACTTTGTTTCCGTATGATTTATTCCTTTTTTTTTTTTTTTTTTTTGTTTTTTTTAAGAAACGGCTCCCAGACTAAAATCAAAATTGTCTGTGGAAGTTTTCACCTCAATAACCACACTGAAATTGCATTTAAATCTGGCAGATCTAGTAACATGAAACACCAAGCCGTGTAAATTGCACCTTGTCTATCCAGCAGAAAGTCAAAAGCCTGACAGAAAGGTCAAAAGAGTTTCGCCATGAATATCCTCATCCATCTTTGCGGCAATAATTGACGGCAAATGACCTCGAATTTCAAACTGTCCCCCTGCAGTTTTGGAGGGACGGCAACAGAAATTAATGAGTGTCGACTAGCAGGAATCCTAATTAGTGGAGGGATGCTACTTATTTATTCATTACTATCAAAGGGCAGAGGTGAAGATAACAGTCGAGTTCCAAATAGCTGAAGATCTAAAGCTTAAAATCAGTGAGAGGATTACCCAAAGCCACCAACTCGATGGATAGATGGTTTGAAAGAGAGATGGAAGATAGACAGATGAATGGATGGATGAATGGGTATATTGATATTTTAAAAGAGAGGTGGATGATGGACAGATGGATAGTTTGAAAGACGATGATAGAATGGATGGGTGGATAGATATTTTGAAAGAAGAATGGGTGGATGCATCGGTAGATGGATAATTTGAAAGAGAGATCGATGGGTAGACTGATAGATGGGTGGGTAGATATTTTGAATATCTCTCCATCTATATATCCATCACTCTTGGTCTACATCTCTGCACTCGCCATAATCAAAAATATCCCAAGAATCTAAACAAACAGAGAATGTCTTGAAGAACCTACAAAGAAGAAGCTTTGCATGTTCCACCATAATCAAAGCTGAAATAAAAAAAAATAACTTTAGTTTAGTTTCTGCTCCAAGTCCTCGAGCCAGAAGATTCCATCTAAGATGATAACGCTCATCGAACACTTGCCAAATGAAAAACGATCAAAAAAAAAAAAAAAAACGAATTCGATGGAAAGTGCTGATATTCACCTGATGTGATGCGACTACAAACACACTGAAGTAATCGTAACAGAAACAAGCCAGAATTGTGAAGCGGCAAACGCTGGACCACATTATTGCCTTTCTTCACCTATTAGAAGGCATTTTAAATTTCTCATGAATACCAAGCAGGACCCATCTGATTAATGACAGAGCGTCAGTCACTGCGGCTAATCGAGAAGAATGACACATTATTAACCCTTATTGAGAGCTGATCCTCAGGCAGAACAAAGAAAAAATTAAAGCCATACATCTTCACCGCTCATGAAGGCCCGTTCCCACAGGCGCGAACATCTCACCGAAGCTCCGCCTTCGCCACTCCGTACTATTCGCTCGCTTCCACGCGCAGTCAAATGTCTCGTTTGTCCGCTCACAGACACAAGGTGGCGCTTGTCACTTTGAGATGATGAGTTAAACTCCACTTGATTTAATATGCAACTCCAGATCTTGGTTTAATCCTGCTCATGCTTCTATTCTATTCTATTCTATTCAGTTCATTTATATGTTGGTTTACATTCACACACAATTTTCACTGGCTTTGGCTCGTCGTCCAATCAGACCAAACAGACGCTAAAATGTTCCTCTGAAATGTATTATTGCATAGTTTATATGACAAAGTTACTAAAATTTTAATTTGAGTTTCACAATACGACTTTATTAACCCCACAAAGGGGAACATTTTTGATTTGTTATTACTTTGCTGACTTGTTAATTTTTCAGGCACTGTATTATCAATAATAACGTATTTACGCGAATATAAGCGCACCCCTGATTTTTCAGACGCAAAAAAAAAAACCAACATATATTTACACATTTCTGGCTAATTAAAGTTAAATTACTCTTGGGATATACTCATCTGTCTTTATTAACAAACCCAACTTGTAACACGTATAGCTTTGATGCCGTTTGACTTGACGCCATGACGCAATGGAGCTTCTAAAATTGGAAAAAAGGGTCGTTTATATTAATGTAAACACAGTATAACATGTTTTTCTCTATTTTTCTATCACAACCAAACTTCTCTTTAAGAAAGATGAACGAGTCTGATTGGGATATTTTCTCCAATATGCTGACAAAATGTACGTGAAATAATTATTACTAGTAATTAACAGATAGATGTGAGACAATTACAATTCTTCACACTAAAGTATCGCAAATTAAAATGTGCCAACAATTCAACTTGTCCATTTTAAAACATATTATTTAAAAGACTACTAAAAGTATATATAAAACACAAAGACATCACCATTTTCCAACATGATTCTCCAAACACCACAACCTTCTGTAGAAATCATTCTAAAGTCACTCACGATATTCTGATACCAACCAAAGCAGCTGAAAAACATCTGGATTATCGGCTGGTTTCTAACGGTCAATCCCAAATAACCAAACTCACCGATGCAGACGTCGATCTTGCCCTTGATGGCAGCTTCGTGCAGCGGAGTGTAGTTCCAGTTGTCTCTGGAGTTGGGATCAGCGCCCTGGCACAGCAGCAGACTGACCACTTCAGCGTGTCCGAAGGAGCAAGCGTTGTGGAGGGGAATCAGACCTCCATCATCTCGGGCATGAACGTTTGCCCCCGTCTGCAGGAGATGCTCCACTACATCTTTCCTTCCAAAACCTGCGAGACAAAAACATGGAGTCTCTGAAACCAACGCCAATGGCATCAACAACGAAAGGCAAAAAATTAAACCGTGTAAATCAAATATTCCGTGTTTACGCGAATATAAGCACTGTTAAGGAATGTTAAACAATGGTCCGTAAGCAGATGTGCATACAGTATAAGCTCTTATTGGCTTAGTAACAGAAATAAAGAAACATTAAACACGTTGTGACACTTAAGAGAGACAAAATAACACGAAGTAAAATGAAACTAAATAGAGTACAATCATTTATATTACAACAAACAGAGACTACAAACCACGACTGTGTAGCTTAGCGCTAACAAACCGGTCCAATGTGTCATCACAGAAAAAGTCTAAACAGTCAAAAATGAAGAACACAGGCAAGGAGTAAAAAAAAAAAATCCAAGGAACAGACACAATCAAAACGCTTGGTCGCTGCACAGGGGATAATAATCCACTATGATCCTCTTCACATGGCATCGGATAAACAGAGAGCTTGAAACAGGCCTGAGCTTGAAACAATTGCTCTGCTCATGTGCGGAGTCTGACTGAAGAGCAAAGGATCTTGTGAAATGAAATCCTGAACCACTAGAATTGACTGTTATATTTACATTCAAGTAAAACATTATCAAAATGATACGAGTCACAAGTTAAGTTTGATAAATTAAAAAAATAGAATATTAACAAAGGTAAACCAGTGGGTGCTTTTATTCATGTAAATACGGTAAATGTAATTTAATCAAGTAAAAAAAAAAAAGACACTTCATTTTATTCATTTATCAGTCATTTATGTGTGGGGAAAAAATGTGTAAAAGGTTTGTGTGGTACACAATGAGCTGATTCAAATCAGAGTCAGGATTACTCGGCTATAAAAAAATAAAATACTGGGGAAAATGAGTCATGAGAAAACTAGGAGGTTATGTAACGATAGAACACGCTATTCCCCTCACCAGCTGAAAAACGATTAAAATTAAAAAACAAAAACATGTATTGTATATTTCTGTGTTCAAAATCACACATTAAACATGAGATACATTTAAACAGCGCTGACTCTTTAATCAAAATCTAATTCTACTGATGAAACATCACAATATAGTGTGTGGCGAAATTACTGTCAGAGAAAATCCAACTGTAAAAAACACTTTATATCATCATCATCATCATCATAATCACCATCAAATGTTACTTAAACATTTAAGAATTGTTACATTCGTTCTCCATTGGTATACATTGTATGAATGTTGTTTTTGTTATTGCTGTGTTGATTAATTGGAATCATTCCCACCATATAAACAAAAGTCTACTATTTTAGTTAATAAAAATAATAAATATGATTATATACATAAAATATTATAATTGTTACATAAAGTACAATAACAAAAACAATATAGCTATTTCCCCCCTGGGGATGAATAAAGTTTTTTTTTAATTTAAATATTGAACGAAAAAGTTTGAGGGCTCAAGAAAGGTTTACATAGGTTTATATTGATTGTCGTTACCATATTTAAATACAAGACCAGAATTATGGCCTGCATTAACTCGGAATTCATTCAGATGTCAAATCACATTATCATCCAGCTCTTTTTCTACAAAAATAAGTTCATAAACACAACAGCAATATAAATCAGATATTATTAAAGAATACCAACTATTATAACCGATCTGATTACATTGCATTATGGAAGTCGTCTTTAATTCAATGAAAGATCAATCTGAACATGCGTTGACCAGCGATATCGATTATCGTTTTGTGAAGTTCACCAGAGGCAGAATGTTGAACTTTAATCACTTTTGTTCCGCGCATCAAGCAAAACAAACACGGAGCCGGAATTAGCTCCGCTCGCACCGAACTGGACGTGCCGTGTTTGCTTTGCTTGTCACGCGGCCAAACTCCACTTCACCTCCGCGGACAGTGTTTACAAAGGCTCCGTGTTGTCGAAGTTGCCATTTTGTGCGTGTTTGTGTGTTTACCTGCGGCGAAGTGAAGCGGGGTGGACTTGCGTCCGGCCATGTCCTTCGCGTTCACGCTGGCCGCATCCACCAGCCTCTTCACCCGACACACGTCCCCGGTCCTGCAGGCCTCAAACAGCTCCCTGAAAGCCCCACCAGCTCCAGGACTGGCCGCGCCGGAGTCTGGAGTGGATCCCGCACTGCTGCCCCCGCCGGCGGTGGAGGAGCTGCTGCTGCTGCCGCTGCTGCTGCTGGAGCTCGAGCTGCTAGTGCTAGTGCTAGTGCTGGGGAGCGGAGTGGGGCTCTCGGCATTGACCTCCGCCTCCCCCGGGCTCCCCGGCTCGCCTGTGGCGGGAGATTCGCCGGAGTCTGAGGCTGATTCTAGCGGGGCCAGTGGACTGGTTCTCGGCGGGGACGACACGCTTTGTTGCGGTTGCTGATGAGAAGTGCGACGAGACGTCGCCATTTTCGCACTTAAATCCCCCCTGTGAGAGCAACTTCCGCTTTCAGTGGCGGAAAAACAACAATTCACCAGTGAAGCGTGAAATCACTGCACGTCGAAAAAGTGGGAAGAAAAAGCAAAGAAAGTAAAAAAAAAATGTGAACATCAGTACAGTGTAAATTTACTATTTTTTTTTCGGTTGGGTGTGTGTGTGTTTGTCTGTGTGTGATAAAAAAATAATAAATAAATAAATTATATTAAATGTTATATAAATACAATTAAAAATGTATTGTTTTATTAAAAATACCTTGTATAATATTTTTCCATTATGTATTTTTAATATGTTTTTACAATACAGTTTAAATTAATAGCTTACTTTTTACTTCCCATTCTCATTTGGTTTAAATAATCACTTTAAATACAAAAATAAATAATAAAGCTTATTTTTATATTTAATTTATTCATTTAACTTTTTTTCTTGACCCCCAGTTTCTTTAAATATATGTCCATTTATGCAATATTAGGCCATTTATTTATGCCATTAGGCCATTTATGCAATATTAGGCCATTTACACGGGCCTAATATTGATTGCGAAAAAAGACAAGAGAAGAAATCAGCAGCTGGTTTTCATTTTTGTGGATGGGGGGGTCGGCATTTATTTTTCTGGGGGTCCACATCCGGGGGGAAAAATACTGTGGAGGGCTGGAACCCTGAACTCACTCCTGCAGAATGTCCGTTGTATTTATGTATTTATACAATTCATGTATTTATACAATTTTTTTAGGAAAATAATTATTTTGTGCTTTTTTTTCGCTGTGTGTCTAATTTATAGTATCTCTATATGGCGACTAATTCCAGTGTTCCATGTTCTCCTTCTTAAACACAACGTGCTTTCCATCCCCCAGTTTGTGTTTGTGTTGTTTCACAAACAACGTGCTTTCCGTTCAAATGAACGTAAGATGTATGAACATAAATATATCATTTATATTTTTCTAGATATTTATGAACAAAATATAAACTTAAATGTCAAACTAACGCAGTTTTAGCATGTAAACTAGAAAACAATTAAAATTTGAATTTCGAATTAGCCTAAAACAGGTTGGCCGTCCCCCACGTGCCCCCCGGGTCAGACAACGAAGGGTCCGAATGAGAGGATTCAGACTAGAGAAAGCAGTGACCCTTGTGTTACCACCTGTGGAGGACATTATCTACAGCTGGTTGGGGAATAAAAATAGGGCAGAAAGTGCTGTTCTGTTGAATAAATGTGGTTCATTTGCTTAAGTTACACGGGGTCCTGCTTGTTTGGGATCGGTTACATAATGCCAATGTTTACATGAAAGCTTGGTATTCTTATCACACAGCACAGACAGACACACGGTGTCTGTTTACAAAGCGACTTGGGTTTATTCTCATGTTAAACAGTGCTAAAGTTGAAACGTGGAACTCAAGTTGAGCAATGAAAAATGAAAACCTGATCCTGTTTTTTCTTTCCTTAAAATAAATAAATGCAAAGCACGCCGCTTCTGTGAAGCATCACGGGCCGCAGGGTTCAACAGCTGTTCTGTTTCTATCACTCCATGACTTTTGTCACCTTTCTCTGTCACTCAACGAGATTCAAAAATGAGCCCCTGATGTGACCGTCAAAACCTTGCCGCGGCCTTTCTGCGTGCCTACAACATAGCCTAGTATTTCAGTGTCCAGCGGTGTCGGACAGCTAGTCATCCAACGCAGGTCGTCCTATTTCTGTAGGATTCCATCGGGTTACTGTCTAAGACCTATCGTGTTTGAAGATAAATCTGACTTTGACATACAGACACTAAGAGAGAGAGAGAGAGAGAGAGAGAGAAAGAAAAACAGACACATAAAAACATTACATATCCATACAAAATTGTCAATTTTTAAAACTTTTTTTTTCCCTTTTAAATATGGTACGTTTATGATGCAAGCTTTGTTCGTGTTTCATAATGGTTACTCAACAGAAACAAGAAATGTGTAATATCTGATGACGGTGAATACTGAGTTTGTAAGGAGAGTATATGTAAAGTTATGTCCATTTATGATTGTACAGTATTTCAATTTAAAAGGTCTTTATCTTTACCAAAGTGTGACTCTTTTTACATCTCCCTTAAGTTGTATTTCATTGATTCAAAACGAACAAGCCAGAACTACGGAGTACAGAATATTACGAGATCTCGGAAAAGTAATATTTTCTAATTATACCATAGTTCTTTTCTGACTCTTTCTAAAAGGTGATTTATTTTAGAGTTTTGTGTGTTAATACTAAAACACATATCAAATTTTATAAAAATCATTTTACTGTACTAATTAGGAACTGGCACAACATACTTTTGTTAATCGATTATGAAAAACATTCTCTACAAAAATGAGAACTTGTGCTCCAACAGAATCTTATCAGATCAACAGTTATCTGTTGTCTGTTATCAGATCATAACACTTGTAGGAGGCCAACATTCAAACAACGTGTTGAATCAGGGACTGCAAAAGGTTTTTGCATAACACAGTCAAAACAAATTGTTTTTGTATATACATTTGGATAAAAACACAACTATTTTTTTCCTGAAAAAATAACTTAAACTTAAAATATTTTGTCTTCCATAAAAACGTATTGAGTCACAAAAATACACTTCTTTAGACATATGAAAATGCTGCAAAAATGTTTTTGAATGTTACAAAAATAAAGTCAATGTTTGTACAAAGCAAGGCTATAGTTTGAGTGTCATCGGTGCTTCATATCACAAATACTGTACCAATAATAAGACGGGAACATGAACAGTGTCATCCAGCTCATCACGTGAAAAACACCATACACTACACATATTTTATTTACACACAAAATGTACACTTTAAATGTACTGTAGTCCACTTCTCTCTTCCCCTTCCTCTCATCTGATCTAATGGCTCCTATTATACCAATGTCTATGTAAACATGTCATTGATTAACTCACCTGAATAAATCCAAATCAACAGCACTGGAGGACACTTTTGTCCAGAAGCCCATCGTCAAACAATTGTACGCACAGGCGACAACGAAACACCAATACTCGATTGTGTAGATTGACCCGTAAGTAGATTAAAACTGAAAAGTATTGCGATAGTAATGGTTTTTGTAATAGTAATAGTTTTGCGATATCTCGCAATAGTCTTTGCGAGATCTAGCAATAGTTTTGTGAGATATTGCAATAATTTTGCAAGATCTCGCAATAGTTTTGTGAGATATTGCAATACTTAAGCAAAAAAAAAAATGTCCAAGCCACTTCAGGGGTTTTGTAGTACAGAGCAGCTGCTCTTTTGTGACCAATCTTTGCCTTTTACAACATACTGTATTTATGTGATCTACTGGGTCATAAAGTAGACTTGGAGGTTTGTATTCACTCCGGAGTGAAAGCAGGAGAAAGCTCGCCAGTTCATTAGTTAGTAACTCCGTGTTAATGGGGCGAGAAGTGGTGAAGATATTGGGTCATCCGCACATGGCCTACTGACCCCCACTGCCTCGGTCACGTGACGCCCTGTCGATCAGCATGGGGCGCGAGCACGCACCAGAAACCCGCTGTGATTGGTCCAAACAGGTAGTCCACGTGAACAAGGTCTGATCATCGGCAAAAGTGTAATTTTGGTACCGGTGCAAGCTCAAAAGCTCATTCATTCCTCCACACACTTTAGCACGAATGCTGCGAGCTAAAGCTGCGTTTACTGACACAAGGCACTGCGCTTGATCGAGAAGTTTGACCTGTATCCAATGCCGTAAAGCAGGTAACATATGCTCTTAGATCGCTGCTCGGCGATCGATTAAAAGTAGTTGCATGCGGTTAATAATCTGATTAATGTCGTAGAGTGGACCGTACTGTCGTGCTAAACATGTGGAGATAGTAATGAAAATACCGAGGGAATCCTAGACGCCTTCTGAATGTGGCGTTAAAGTTAAGCAAAACTTTTCACAGATTTGAGTTCTGTAATCCCAGAGTCGCAAAGGCGAGATTGTATCTCGAACGAAAGTTCCGAAACGAGTTCCAACAGGTGTGAATCCAGAAGATTATCTCTCAAGTTATTCTACCATCTCGGTTCGTTTTGTTGTTTAGAAAGATATTTGTTTAGCATTTGGTAGCGTTTTTTTCCCCTCTAAACGATTGTGGTTAAACTTTGTCTTGTTTAAGAAAAGTTTGTAACGGATTCTCAAGTTCTGTCAATGTGACACAGTTTTAAATATACGTCTGATGCTTTTTTTAATAACCGAATCTTTGTCGTTTTAAAATTTTTATTTGAATGTATAAATTACCCGCCGCTAAGTGGGAAACGCTAACGCGGACATTGTTGTGTGGTGATTTGGAATCATATTAAAGTATCAATATCAAGTGTTTTTTCTGTGAAATATCGATAGCTATGTTTAATTTAGCAAGGGGTTAGTTCATGTTTTAGTGGGGAAAATGCGTTTTATTAGGTGAATTATTCGTGCAGAAGTCAAATAAAGTCTGGCCACCCATGTGGTTTGCGACACTTGCAACACAAACCAGTGGCGAACACTGTAATTTTAGACGTTTGGAAAACAGCAAAACATTTTCTTAGGGAAAATAAAAGCCGCGTCATGAAGCCCGTAATGTTTTGTACAAATAAATACAAATGTTTTTTTACGCATTAAAGTTGTTACAAATGTATCAGCGGTGTTACAGTTCAACGCGCCTTCCAGGACAAAAATGCGAAATTGTTTCTTTATTCCACGTGTAACGTACATAAAACATTTCGTGTGCTAGAAATACTGTGATTAAAACAAAACTTCCTAAAAAAATTGTTGTTCTGAAAAAGTGAACACTAGATGGCGCACGGTGTCTAGACTTTTAATGCAACTGAAATATCAAAATAAACCTGCTTCATTATTTTCTCACACTTAAAAGCACCGGTACTAATAAGTCTAAGTTAATTCATATGCGTCTTTGTTTTTAGTGTGTCTGGCTGCCTCCTAAACAAATCCATCATGCCGATTGAGTTGGCCATGCCGGTTTATCTGTCAAACGAAGAGTTCCTGAACCCGAGGATGTCTAAATACAGCAGACCTCTGCGGCCGTGCCTCCATCGGTGTCAAAGTCCCAAGCTCGGCTTCACCTCGTCCCGAGAGCAGTCCGAGTTCAGCAGGGTCAGCGCACCCTTAGCCGTGCCTGACAAGGTCAAAAAACAAGTGTCCTTCGCCGACCACAAAGGCCTGGCCCTGACAATGGTCAAGTTCTTCTCCGAGTTTGACGACCTCATAGACATTCCCAGCAGCCTGGAGCAGTTTTTCAGCTCCACACTGACTCTTCCAGAAGGCAAGAACAAGCTCAGCCTCGACTTTGACCAGCCATCCGCCGATTACTTGAAGTTTCGCCAACGCATCGAGACGGATCACGTCTGCCTGGAACACTGCATGCTCAAGGAGAAGTCCATCGCAGGCACGGTGAAGGTCAAAAACCTCTCCTTCGAGAAGTCGGTCAAGCTTCGTATCACCTTCGACAGCTGGAAGAGCCACACAGACATACAATGCCAGTACGTCAAAGACACCTACACCAGCTCCAACCGTGACACCTTCTCCTTCGAGGCCGGTCTGCCGCTGGAGGTGCCCTCGTGTGAGCGGGTGGAGTTCGCCATATGCTACGAGGTCAACGGCGAAGAGATGTGGGACAACAACCAGGGTGAGAACTACCGGATCGTTCAGGCGGCCCGGAAGAAGAGCTCGGGCGAGTCCGGCCAGCAGAGATACGGCCTGGCAGAGTGGGACGTTCACTTTGACCGCTATGGCAGCCCCAGATGTTCTCGCGGAATCTTCCCCAGCTGGCCGAGCTACGCTGGTTATGAACAGATCGGACCTTATTACTGAGAATTTACAACTGGGGGACGGTTATCCTCCGGGTTTAGGTTTTCAAGATGCCGTGATTGTGTTTCTCAGAAGCGTTGGATCTATCAGAAGGTCTCTGGTGTTGGACTGGAAAGCTGAAATGAGATTTATGGTCGATAATAATGGATTATGTTGTGCAATAGAGCAAGTTCTTTTTTTAAAATATCGTTCCTGGTGCAGTACACAAGGTGTCGGAGCGATGATGTTCTTGTCGGGGTAGAATCGACGAGTCCTGCTGCTGATTATCATGATTTTTGCCAATTGTTTGTTGTTGAAATATGAACTGCTGGTTAGTCGATCCGCACATGTTCTGAACTGTAAATAATCAACACGTTTCAGTCCATAGGTTGCTGCTTTAATAGCCTTTGTAAGGGCTGAGACGAACCCGAATCGAGCTGGATGCAAGAAAGTGCCCAAAGTGTGGATGAGCTTTTTTTTTTTAAATGCAAAACCAAGTATTTTCAGTGTTAGATTTTTAAAGATTTAATGCGACGCTTCACTGTGACATTAGTGACGTTTGGATGAGGTGGTTGACGATTATCGTTTGTTCTTGGTATTGTATGCACTTTAATTTGTTGCATTGTTTAATTTCTCCTCACTCATTTTAAGCCTGAACCGGTTTCAAGTTGTTGTAAAAAAGGTTCTGCTAGCCGTATTATGTTCTCAATGCCTATTTTAATGTTTTTAATGTTCTACTTATTGGGGAAAAAAACTAATAAAGTATTTGATAGCAATTATGTTTGACTTGTTTTTCTTGGGGAAAGACTTTATTAATCCCACAGTACATACATGTACAGTAAATGACATGGGATAGTTTGCAGCCCCCGTGACCTGGCCCACGGTAAGCAGAAGAAAAAGGATGGATGGATGCTATCGCTTCAGAAGATGAATTGGGTCTCATAATTACTATTTAATTGTTCTCAAACCCTAAATATAGATTCTTGACAGAAAGTCAGAGACAGGGTGGATGGAAGGATGGATTGATAGTGGTGTGTGTGTTACATTTTTATAGATAGATAGTCTAAAAAATGTATGTTAGTTATTTAGGTGAAACATGAAACAAATCAATATATCACAACTGAATGTGTTGTTCTAATGACAATAATCAATTTTATTAAGATAAATGATGACCTAAAATAACATAATAAAAGGTAACATAATGCTACTTCGTGTTTGCTAACTACTCACAGTTTATTATGAAGTCTCAAGTCTGTTTTATAGTGCAGTTCCGTAATGGGTTCTGAAAAAAAAAAAAAAAAAGGTTAAAGATTATTGGTATACCTGGATAAAATATATATTCTTTTTTGGTGGTTATACGTTCAGTTTTATTAAATCCGCAATAACAAAATGCGCGTTTGTGTATTCACCGATTAATTCCCACCGGACTTTTATTTTACAATCTCCGACGCTTTCCGGTCCAGACGTCACTTTCGGTTGTTTGGCGCACGTTTGCGAACTTCTTGCATCAAGCCATGAGAAGAGATTCGGTCCAGAACTCGTCACTGATCCCAAATCGCCAGTTCTGTGTTTAAGCAACTCAACACACAATATTTTCAGGGAGACTTCGGCATTTTAACTTATAGCTGACATGGATTTTAGCGCGCGAAAAACAGACGTAGCTGGTTTTTAAAACTGTCAAGTCTGTCGAGCTGATGGAGTCGACGAAAGAAGTCAAGGAATCTGCAAGTAAAACACCCGAGACCGATCCGGACGGGCCATGCGTGAGTGTCAAAGTGTGATGTTCAAATCTAGATAGTATTGTTTTTGCGTTTTACGTTGGAAATGAACCGAGTGTCGAGAATCTGATTTCCCATAAACGTAGCACATCTGATTCAAAATAAGTAAATTGCTCCGTTCAAGTAAACAAATTACTAAACAAGAACAAAAATACATGAATACACCAGTGATGATACTGATCAGAAACGTTACGTGTACACACGTTTCATAGCCATTTTGCGACGTCACCAAATGTTTCTCTCGCCTAGTGGCTTAATCTGATTGGATAAAATATTATAATTAGATTCAACTTTAATCTAACGTTATGTATTTGTTCCGATATATGTAATAAGAAGTATAATAATTTAATACTAATAATATAAAATATCATAATATAAATAGCAATAATTAATTATTTATATTAATTTTAGTTTATTTAATATCTATTTATACCAAAAAATACTAAAAACGACTTACAAAATGAGAAAATCGACTTCACGGTCTTATTCAAAATTGTGGAACCGGTCTGTAATTCAAACCTGCAATGTTTGGTCATAAGTCCAGCGCACTAACACTAGGTCACTAAACTGCCTAATTTTCAGAAAACCAGTATGCACATAAGAAATGAAGTTAGCATCCCTCTATTAGACAATACGCTGTCTAATAGATGTGTGTAGCATACATTCAAATTTTACTTGTCTCACAATCGTACATGACATAAAATGCAGTATAATGTTTTATTTTCTAAATTAAGACATAGAGCTCCATTACAAAATAAGCACTAGAGCTCTGGTGGTACAAAATAAAAGTTGGATATATTTGTAGTAAATTAACTGAATATGTGCGTATTGCTTGTTTCTGTGTTACAAATTAGAACAATAGCAGCAGTTTTTGTGAAAAAGCAATAACATGCTAGTCCTTATAATTTAGTGCTATTTATAGTCCACAAAATATGGTACAGAAGCGGAAAACAATACAGTAAAACCCATGTGGTCTCCCTCAGAGCTCCTGTGATAAGGAACCGGAACCTTCCTCCACAGTCCGGGGGGATTTCAGTGACCCGGTGTATAAAGAAATCGCCCTGACCAACGGCTCCATCAACCAGATGACCCGGGACGAGCTGCGGGCCAAGTGCGCCGAACTCAAGCTGGATTCACGGTAACGGACCCTGATGATGACGAGGATTTACAACTGAATGACAGATCACCAGTAGCTCAATCTAATTAACATAACAACACTGCTGCGGATTAGCGTTATTTCACTCAACTTAATAAGTGGATTAATTGTAACGTAACATTTTGGATGGTTGCTGATGCCCAATTTTATGGAAAATTGTCAAAAAGCAATTGTAATTGTAAAAAATTGTAATTGTAAAATGTAATTGACCAGCTCTTCCAATAATTTCTGGTTCAATTACATTAGTCCTTTATCTTTATTTAACTGTGTGACTTGTATCACTTTGATATTGTTTTACTAAAATAATGGATAACAAAAAGTCAATTCTAGTGGTCAAGACTTCATTTCCCAAGATCCTTTGCTCTGCAAGTCAGACTCTACACATGCGCAGAGCAATTGTTTCAAGCTCTCAGTTTATCTGACGTTGTGTGAAGAGGAAGGATTATTATCCCCTGTGCAGCGAGGAAGCGTTTTGATTTTGTCTGTTCCTTGGAATTTTTTACAAGTCTAATAAATATATATTAGTATATTTCTATGTGTGTGTTCAGTGGAGTGAAGGACATCCTACGGAAGCGCCTGAAGAGCTACTATAAGAGGCAGAAGCTGATGGCGTCTGCGGCGGCCGGGGGAAAGAGCGACTCGTACTTTGACTTCATCTGTGTGGTGGATTTTGAGGCGACGTGCGAGGAGAACAACCCGCCCGACTTTGTGCATGAAATCATCGAGTTCCCAATGGTTTTGGTCGACACAAAAACGCTGGAGATTGTGAGTTTGCGCATTTGAGATTTTTGGTTGACTTTTGTTGAACCGTCTTGAAGACTGGAATGGTTTTAAATTTCTAAAATCTCTTTCTGGATCATTTCAGGTCGACTCGTTTCAGGAGTACGTGAAACCACAACTTAACCCACAACTGTCCAAGTTCTGTGTGAAACTCACCGGAATCACGCAGGTATGAGACGTCTTCCTCTAGTTGGAATATTTATAGTGTACACTTTTCAGATGTGTGAAATATTCACATTTATTGTTTTAAAGAATTAAACACTTTTTTTCTAAATGGAAAAATAAATCTATCACTGTATCATCTTGTGTATCAAAATCAAAAACATGTAGTGGCTTTTTAAACTGTGGCAAGAAATATAAAATGAAACAAGGTATAAGTAGTTTTACAGTAGTTTGTAGCTTATTGTACAATACAATTGTAAAATTGTATATTTGGAAAACATAATGGAAACATTTAAATTGGAATAGTAAATTATGTAGAATAGCGTGTGCTGCTCTATGTCCACCAGATGGCGCTGTTGTTTTTTTTTAATCTATTATTAGGCAGTCATTAATCAAAAATATATTAAATTATTACTATTAAAGGCATGTGTTTACCTGACACAGATGTGACATTTTTTAAAAAACATGTATACGTTTACATTATCCATATATACATTTATATATTTATATTTTTCTGTGTTTCAAGGAAATGGTAGATGAGGCAAACACCTTCCAGCAAGTTCTATGTAGAGCCGTGTCTTGGCTAAAAGAAAAAGAACTAGGCACAAAATACAAATACACGTTCCTGACCGACGGGTGAGGTTATTCAGGTCTGAGTGTATTAACGCTGAGTCTAACCGTGTGTGTGTGTGTGTGTGTGTGTGTGTGTGTGTGTGTGTGTGTGTCTGTGCAGCTCCTGGGACATGGGAAAGTTCCTCTACACACAGTGTGACGTCAGTCGCATCCGATTCCCACTGTTCGCCAAGAAATGGATCAACATCAGGAAATCCTACGGAAACTTTTACAAGGTTGATTTAGATAAAAAAAAGTTAAATGTCTGTAATTTTTTAATTGGTTAATGTTATTATTTGTTTTTTATGAGACAAAAACAAAGCCCCACCTTGAGCCCGAAAATTCAAGGAGAAATCCCCGACTAAAAGATTTTTAGTCTTTTCTGCTTTCTACAGATGAAGTGATATGTGTCTTTATACATTAGGTTCCTCGGACACAAACCAAACTCATCTGCATGCTGGAGAACCTGGAAATGCAGTACAACGGCCGTCCTCACTGCGGATTGGATGATTCCCGGAACATCGCCCGCATAGCCATCCGGATGCTGAAGGACGGCTGCGAGCTGCGAGTCAACGAGTGCTTGTACTCGGGGGAAGTGAGAAGCGTCCCCATCTCTGCAAAGATCGAAGGAGCTCCTGCTCCTCAAAAACCCCGATCCAGAGACTGAACCAGGACTCGACCCACCGGCATCACATCCTTAATGGAAGCAGGGGATATTTCTCGTGAATGAACTGAAAAATAATTCAATTAAAATTTACGTTTTTCTAAAAGCTGGTTTGCAACATTATACTCACACACACACACACACACACACACACACACACACTCACAATTGTGACGAGACAATACTTGTCATTAAATGTTCTTTTTTTTTCTTATTTGAACTGTGACTGGATTTTCTTGTCTATTTTGCACGTTTATGTTGATTATAGTGTAATGTTTTTGTATTTTGTTTTTGAACTAATTGATTTTTGTTTGACAATTCTTAATATTTTTTACATTACTAACGCGAACGCAGCTATCAAACTCTCCGGCAGAGGGCTTCAGAAAACACGTCTAAATAAAGCAACTCTGAGTTTGCACATATTCAGGCAAACACATCCACTTTACTTGTGTGATCATATTAAGAGCACATTTTACCACTCGAGGACAAACAACGTGTTTCTTAAGTTGTGTAGTTATTTAAATGGTCTCTCCTCGTGTTTTTAACACACACACCTACACTCGCACTCTTAAGTGTATACACATACAGTGCACGTGTTTGATAAGCAAACGTTTGCACCAGGTAAATATTTTTAATAATCGCTTGCAGTGCGTCACGCGTCATCATGCTCCCGACCAATCAGCGCTTTTGTTTGTGTGAGTTTGCTCGGAGGAGGCGGGGCTCCGAGGCTGCGCTGCTTCTCTGAGCTTTAGCGTGACTGCGAGCCATGCGCAGAGATAAAGGCGGAGACCCGGAGCAGCAAACACAACACACCGCTGCCCCGCCGCTTCTCTCATTACAACTCGCGGCGTTTATTCACCCTCATGTGTTTCCGAAGGACCCGCTGGCGCGCACGCCGGCAACACGAGCTGGGCTGAGGGGACTTGTGTGCACGCGCGCGGCGTTTTGTTTTTATGGCGCAGATGAGGCGCGTGCGTGAGACGACACACGCCGCTTGTGAACGGAGCCACGGCTTTTCGGGTGTGTGTGCGGACGCGTTAATGCCCAACTCAAATCGATGGAGCGAGGGATTTGCCGCACCACGCCGCGGAGGTGATTGATCGTGGTGCTCAATGAAGGCTGCTTCACGATGGCCGAGGAGAGCAACCTGAAAACAGCTCGATTGTGGAGGGATGCTGCCCTGCGCTCCAGGAAGCTGAGGAGCAATCTACGCCAGCTGACCCTCAGCTCCAAAAACCAGAAAATCACATTGCCCGAGGACATCAAGGAGATCGAGGTCCTCAACCTAGGCAACAATTCCCTGCAAGAGCTTCCTGAGGGACTGGGATCGACTCTCATCCAGCTTCGCATCCTGGTCCTTCGTCGTAACCGCTTTGCCACGGTTCCCAGCGCCGTGTTCCAGCTCAGTCAGCTCGTGGAGTTAGACATCAGCCACAACTGCCTGAGTCACTTCTCAGAAGACGTCCACATGCTTACGGAGCTCCGGAAACTCACCGTCAGCCATAATAAAATCCAGCATCTTCCATCACAAATCGGGACTTTGCAGTGTCTGGAGGAGCTTGACGTGAGTTTCAACGAGTTACGCGATTTCCCCCGGTCGTTTTCACAGCTACGGAAGCTGAGGACGCTGGACGTGGATCACAACAAGCTCGGATGTTTTCCTTCTGAAATTCTGGCCCTCAGCGATCTGGAAGAGCTGGACTGCTCAGGGAACAATCTGGAAGGCCTTCCAGGTAACATCACAACTCTAAAGTCCATTAAAATCCTGTGGCTCAGTAGCACCCATCTCTCCTACCTGCCCGAGACGTTCTGTGACCTGCAGAACCTCGAGAGCCTGATGCTGGACAGTAATTTACTCACTAGTCTGCCACTGTCGTTTGGGAAACTGCAGAAGCTTAAAATGTTGAATCTGTCATCTAATGCCCTAACCGATTTTCCTCAGGTTATCATTAAGCTCACCAATTTGGAAGAGCTGTACTTAAGCCGCAATAAACTCCCGTGCGTCCCGGAGGCAATAGGTCAGCTGTGTCATCTCGCCAATTTGTGGTTGGACAATAACAGCGTTACGTTTCTCCCCGGCTCCATCGTGGAGCTGAGGAACCTAGAGGAGCTGGTTTTACAGGGTAACCAAATCGCCATACTTCCTGACAATTTTGGTCGGCTCTCCAAGGTGAACATTTGGAAGGTCAAGGACAATCCCCTCATTCAGCCTCCCTATGAAGTGTGCATGAAAGGAATCCCCTACATCGCCGCCTACCAGAAAGAACTCGCCAACTCCAAACCCGCCGTCAAACCCAGACTTAAGCTGGTGTTGATGGGACAGAGAAACGCTGGCAAAACCGCACTCAGGCGATGCATCGTCAACAAACCGTCCGACGCCAAAACGGCGGTGGGAGGAAGGGGTGTCGACGTCACCAACTGGGTGGCGGATGCTGATAGAAGTCTTACGTTCATCGTCTACGACTTATCGGGAAAGCAGAACTACGACCTCATCAAGCCTTTCTTCCTCTCTCCTGGAGCTCTCTACATGCTGGTGGTGAATTTGAAATCATACACTCCAACCAGCTTCTACTCCAGCGTTGGCTGCTTCATCCATCATCTTGGTGCCAAGGTCCCACTGGCCGTGATGGGCATCGTGGGCACACACGCGGACTTGTGCAGTGACGGCGAGATTGAAGAAAAGACTCTGGATATTCACCGGCAGATTTCATATCAGGAAAAAATGGACACCATGTGCTTGCTCGAGCTCTGCACGCAAGTTGACGAAGCCCTGGAGATGGGTTACGACGTGCGAACATCTAGACCCGGTGTTCTCTTCCACGGCGTGTCGGATAAAAACCTACGACGCAAGAAGGCCCAGTTGCAGTACATGTTGAACAACCGACTGCAAGTCCTGTCTCCTGTGATTTGTGTGAGTAGCGTTGGAGAGACGAGCAACATCCAGCGACTGAAGGACAAGCTGACGTCCATAGCCGACCACAGGGAGATCTTCCCCAACCTGCACCGAGTGCTGCCAAAGTCCTGGCAGATGCTGGAGGAGCTCCACTTCAAACCGCAGGACTTGTGGCTCTCCTGGTGGGATTCGGCCCGGTTGGGAAGGCAGGCCGGTCTGACGGAGGACCATCTGCAGAGCGCTCTCTCATACCTCCACGAGAGCGGCAAGCTGCTGTACTTTGAAGACTGTGTGACGCTGAAGGAATACGTCTTTCATAATCTACCGCGCTTTATCGCCATCCTAAACACATTTTTCCAGAAGGATCTCGGCGCCATGCTAGACAAACTGCAGGCGGAGGGAGATGATGTGGAGACTGCGGTGTCTAAGGAGACGCAGGGTCACGTGGAAGGCTTCCTGAAGCACGGCACGCTGCCATCAAATGTCATTCGCCTGCTGCTGAAGCCCCTGGTGCAGACCCAGCAGGACCTGCAGTTAATCCTGGAGCTGCTGGAGAAGATGGGGGTCTGCTACTGCGTCAACAAGCCTCGCAAGCCGCTCAACGGAGCCGCCGTTTGGTACAAGTTCCCCAGTCAGGTCAGCGAGGAAGAGCCTCGTGTGGAGGTCTCGGCCTGTGGGGTCTCCTCGGTTCCTGGCCAGTTCTTCTCCGTGGAGCAGCTTCAGATTGAATACCAGTTTCCTTTCTTCATCCCGCTCGGACTGTTTGACCGCTACAGTGCGCAGATCAACAGTCATGTGGTGCAGCGGTCTGACGGGAAGCATCACGTCTCGGCCTATCGGGGCAAAGTACCAGTGACGGTGTGTTACCGGCCCACGCTGAGCAGACTCCAGCCCGACACGCTCTCCATTTCCAGCCACGCGTCCCTGCCAAATATCTGGACGGCTTGGCAAGCCATTATTCCTCTAGTGGAGGAGCTGAACGTCCTTCTGCAGGAGTGGCCCGGCCTCCACTACTCCGTCCACGTCTTGTGTTCCAAGTGCCTGAAGAGAGGGTCCGCCAACCCACACTCCTTCCCGGGTAAGTGTTTCCCTCTAGGGATGCACCCAACTTCCGATCCCATCCGAGTCACGTCATATTGAGCCTCATCTGGTATTTTTATAGTTGATAAGATTTATTTTAATGATTTTCGTTACAATATAGTGCAAACTATACAATACGTACATATAACTACGCTAAATATACATTTTTGTACACAGAACATTCTCCAAACGTTCTCATAGAACAAAAAAAAAACATTTGAATAATGTTGTAATTTCACGAAATGGATTTTCTCATCTATGCAATTGCTCACATTATAATTTGAAAAGTAATTCACATTCTCACACAGTCAGCTGCACAAATGTATAAAGTTCAATGTTGGAAGAGAATGTTCTCGTTTGGAAGTTAATAATACCGGTTGAAATCACTTTTCGTGTGCTAGAGGGTTTAGCTTTAGTTTTTTTATGGGTTAGTGTTCTGCTTTTTACATGTGTGCTTATAGATTTGTCTTTGAAACATCTTTGAAACAAACTGAAAAATGCTGATTCATTCGAATGCTCTCGGTAGGAGTCGCTTTTATAACAATAATTTTTTAAAATCTGGTCATTTTCAAGTCATTTGTCAAACAGTCTTTTTCTGAATTTGGATTGGTGGTGGCAAGTTAAGGTTGTGTCAGACTTTATAGTTTAGTTTAATTTGTCCTATTAACCAGAAGGTTGTTATATAGGTCATTTTTATTTTACATTTTACATTTATTTTACATTGGCCAGACACAAGCCAAACTAACAGTTTTAAACCGAACTAACGACGCAACCAACAAAAATGAAAGGGTTTGGAACCGGGCCTCAGGTCCAGCTCTGCTTTAAATCACCATCACAACCTGACAATAAATCTCTCACCGCATTTATTATCCACCAAACTTTATTATCTTTATTCTTTTAAAGTTGATTTGACTTTTCACCTGAGTCACAGCTGAACCAATCACGTTTTATTTAAAATTGCTTTTATAATGTGAGTGTGATTGTC
The DNA here is from genome assembly GCA_017309775.1 of Paedocypris sp. Pulau Singkep. Classification (NCBI taxonomy): domain Eukaryota; kingdom Metazoa; phylum Chordata; class Actinopteri; order Cypriniformes; genus Paedocypris; species Paedocypris sp. Pulau Singkep. The sequence continues at coordinate 4,718,618 of MU204205.1, forward strand.
GGTATGACGAACCGTTTTTGCGGACATCGGTTTCTAAATCTGGTAGGAAAATTCCTAGTCTTCTCATTTTTTCATGTTGTAATTTATTATTAAATGTTAAATATATTTTAAAACTGTGTCTTTAAAACGAGAGCGTATCCTCTCAACAAGCAGGAACTCTGAGGAAGCAGACGTCAGATTGTGTACAGTGCGCTGACAATAAATCAATAGTGTGTAACTCATACACATACCCTTTTACGGTGGTAGTCACATTCCAAAGACCCCCTAGAAATAACGAATCCCGTGATGTTAGAAAACCATCCCCTTGTTTTAACCGTTTAAGCCGCTAATCACACACTCAAACGCAGTGTCGTACACACTCGGCATGTCATGGTGCTTCGCCCGCACAATAAAGCCTGACTGTGTGTGAAATGGATTAATTTGGCAGCGAATGTAGGTTAAACAAAGAGTGAAGGTCTGGTCTGAAGCCACACCCAGAGACACAGATGAGCCGGAGACGTCTGGGAATCGTCTGCAGTTGCCGTGGTGACGTGATGCATCTACACATGGAACGTAGATTAAGCTGCTGTAGTTTCCAGTATTTATTAAGGTTTTTTTAAGGTTTCAAAGGGAGTGTTAAAGCATTCACGCTTAATATGGCGGATTGAACTACTCAGCTTGCCGTACCCAAAAAGAATTTACGATTAGTGTTTGGCCGTCACAAGATCATTTATGTGTGTGTGTTGTGTTTTTTGCAGTGTGGTTATAAAAGCAATATTTAACCTTTTGAGAATATTTGGTTGGATAATGAGGGACTTACCAGCGAGCTGATGCGTTTTCCAAGCTGTTAAAGGCTAAATTGTTGATGTGGATTCATTTTTTTGGGCAGCTTTTGCTGTTTTTTTTTAGCTATTCTGGTCTCTGTGATGTGACGCTGGTTGGATTGGGTATTTTTATCCAGTGTTGAAACAGACGCAATGGAGTGTTGTTTTAAAGATTACGCTGGTGTTGGCGTGGGGTGAACTTTTGGAAAGTGGTGAAAGACTGTGTTTACTTGGGATTATGTAATAAAGTGAAGTGTTATGGCATGGCGCAGAGTTTCACCTGTCCTGGAAAGGAAATGCGTTTATGTGTGACTGTAAAGGTCTCACAAAGTCTTTGGAGAAATGTGTTTTAACGTGACCTGAAATATTTGGAAGTTGAATTTGAAAAAGCCTTCTTTGCAATTGCATGTCACCACAGCAGCAAACAGAATATATAGAGGAACATGCATACATTAACATAAACATTAATAACAGTGCACACACTATGAATAAATATATAAACATAACCATATAACACCGCACACATCATAATGTTGTCTTACAAACATAATTCTATTTTGCAAGATTTTGTATCGAACAATAACTTCAACTCTTGTCATTTTTAGCATAAATTGTATGTTTGTGGTATTTAGTTGAATTAAAAGTAAACTGTAGTGTTTTTTTATTTCTTTCAATAAAATCGTGGACTCCTAAAGCGTAATTTGAACAGTGTCTGCCTTTCAATTGTTGCGTACTGTAATGCCAGCAAAAATTCATATTGTAGTTTTTAAATTAGGCAACAAAATGTTAAATGTAATGGTAACAAGCATCACTATACTGGACTATATATTTTATGATACCATATTAAATTTTTTTATATAATAATGGTAATATTGATAATATAGTTCGTATTGTAATTCAGATCTACAGTGTGTAGTTATTACTTTATAAATTGCTGCATAAACCAAATAAGGAACAAACTACTGGAAATGACTCGTTTCTTTTAACAGCAACCCACTGTAATCCGAGAATGCGGTTAAAGTTTACACACTAATACTTACAAATAAATGACATGTCAAGTAAATATGTAGATGTTTCTTGTGTAATATATTTTGAGCAGACAGGATACAGATGGAGAATAGGGAGTTTAGAACAGGATTTTGTCATTTTACAGGAATTATAAAAGCTTTTCAGCTCGTGTAGGTTCTCTTTTTAGTCTTGACTAGCGCTTGGGAATTTGGTAAAAACTAGTATTAAAATATTTAATACAAATTTGATAATGTATCACAATACTGTATTTAGGTCAACGGCAGAAGCCGGATTAGATTTTCATGAAATATTTTAAAAACTAAATTATTATTCAATTAAATTTTAGTTGTTAATGTAATTGTTATACAGTTCTGTAACAGATTTGGACTGTGTGTTGTCCTAGATGCCAAATAAAATACAACATTTGCACACAAACATGGAGGGTTTAACAAGATTTGAGAGTTTGAATTGAAACTGTCTCTTCTATGAACGAGCGATTTGTCCTTTGCTATTGTAGAGTGTTTATGCACACACAATGTTTTGCTTTGTTTTACTTCTGTTGTCAAAAAAATCTAGTTTCTAATATCAATATAGGAAATCAATCTGTTTGCGCTTTCCTGGCTGCATCTTGGTGCGATTCGTGTCATTTCCAGCAATAGATCGAGACGACAGACACACGACGATTCCACAAAAATAAAGCAACAGCAGCAAACATTAAGACGTTTCTGTGTTTGATTACTAATGTCTGTCTGGGACAGTTTAAATTATTATTTGGGTAACGTAATACTTTACTGTACATTACACTGCAATACTGATATATCTCTCATCTGTAGTCTTGAAGAACCTTCCTCTGAGACTAAACAGTGGAAATATTTACAGTCGTTTATATAAAATTCAACATTTACTGGTGATTTAAAAGGCTGAGCTGTAATGGGGATAAGCGCTTGTGGCTAATGAACGTGTGTTGAAGTAAAACTGCAAGATGGGATTTTCATTCTTGGCTGTTTTTTTAAACTGTATGTTTTGAGCTCACACACACACACACACACACACACGCACACACGCACACACACACACGTTAAACCCCAAGGCTCCAGGATGAAATACCAGTATATTAATTTTCAGCACAGATTCTATCTCTTCTGACCCCTATAGAAAGTGAGTGAGTGATATTCTTTGAGCGAAACTGGAGCCATGTGGAGCTCCCCTGCGCTAAATTTACCCATCACTCATCAGTGTTTGCTTCGTTCCCGAGTCATAACCTTATCTCAAACCCGCTGACTTTGCTTCAGTTGTAGTATTGTGGTGTTGTCATGAGGTCTTGCAGTGCTTGGGTGGGTTTCCTCCGGGTCTCCTAGTTTCCCACAGACTGGGATCTGGAAAATTGCAAAGAGTGAGAGTGTGTGTCCCGCTCTGTGATTGGTTGGCCTCCAATCCACGGTTTGTGACCCGCCTTCTGGCCCAGAGTTGCTGTGATTGGCTCTAGCTCATAGACATAGAAATAGAAAAGTGGGTTAGAATATAGAAAGCTTTATAAATTAATTCCCGAGTGTATGTCATGTTTTGTTGCTGGTACGTTTGAATAAAAATGTTGTTTAATTTGAAACATCACAACTGCTTTGATCCGATTTGAAGTTACAGTGATATTTGTGTTTGACACGCTGGATCTCCTTGCATGTTTGGGCTGCGCCCGCCTGGTTTTCCTTGTAAGTCTCCGTCAGCGAGTTGTCCTCTTGTAATCTCCTCAAGGGATTTGACAAGATTAGCCCACGAGTGAAAGGGAAAGGTAAGGCCTGTTAATTCGGGGCAGGGTTAGTTAAGTAATGGCAGGTCCAAGTACCAAAATTGAATTAAAAGCTGCGCCCGAATGGTTTTTCAATGTCATACATCAGAAGAGTCACACCAAATTGGTCTTCAGATCAGTTCTGTCCACCGAGCCACTAAATGTTCTGGATTAAACGTGGATGAACGTGGCAGTCCGATTGAGCCGTTTACGCTTTATGCTTTTCCCTTTAAAACATTCTTCTCTTGGAAATGTTGTTTGTACAAGAGTACATGAAAATAATACTAAAGTAAAAGTACGGATATCTTACTGTAAAAGTTACTCCATTATAAGATACAAGTACAGTTACTCGTACAGAATTTGAGCTAAAAAAAAAACCACCATTAAATGTGAAAAACAAGAAACTCTTTAGTTATGAGGTTTTATGCCCTAATATCGAAATGAAATGTAACACCTAAATATTTCAAAATGGCAGAACAAAGTAAATTAAAGTAAAAAGTCAGTCTCTGTCAAACTCAAATGTGCACAAAAGTGCAACCACTAATTCTCAAGGCCATAAATAGCATCCAGTACCTTCAGCATCCTGCAGATGTCGATATCGCCTCGTTCGCCCAAGAAATTAAACGCGTTCGAAACAAATGCCGACTTGTCCTGCACAATCACAATGTAACAAAGAACGACGAGTGTCCCTTCAAATGTAGCGGAGTAAAGAGTACAGATACTCAATCACAAATGTAGTCAAGTAGAGAGTAAAAGTTGCTTATGTTTTTTTACAATGTACAAAATGTACGTGTCTAATATACTTATATACAAAAGAAACAACATCAGGAGTCTCAACGCTGCCAATTCATCGCAAAGTTTAATTGTTTCATCTTTGATTACTTAACTACTTATTTTTTTTCTATTGACAAACATGTAAGCTGAATGAGTTTTGCCTTCAAATGAACAATTCAATACTTCTACTCTGAGACTCTGAGCCGATTGTGGTTTAACTATACAGTAGTTTATGATTTTTTTTAATACTTACTCTTGGTTTATGAATCTCAATATCATTCTTTAGCTCTTAGACATTAGGTGTAATTCTTTGGGCTGATTCAGCCTTGACTCACTCCTATGCTGTCAATCCTGTTATGTCACCGGCCCGGTGGTCTGCGTTATTCTCCATGTGACCCGTGCTAGGCTGGATGAGTCAAAGGGCTTTGTGATGCCGCGCTGTTTGTTTTAGGCGTCGTCATCGCCAGATTAACATCAGCGAGCTGGAGTGATGATGGTGCGCACGTGCACACACTCACACTCCTGTTCACACCTTAACAAAACACACCGCTCTTTACGGAGACTTTAGTCTTGTCGTTTAACAAAGTCTTTGATGTGTTTGGCGTTTTTTTTTTTTTTTTTTTTTTTTTTTTTTTTTTTTTTTTTTTTTTTTTTTTTTTTTTTTTTTTTTTTTTTTTTTTTTTTTTTTTTTTTTTTTTTTTTTTTTTTTTTCAGATTTTTTTTTAATTATTTGGAATTCCTGCACAAGCTTCACAAGGGGCCGGCCCTTACTCTGATTGGCTAGTGAGAATGTGATGGGCAGCTCCGTGACATTCACATTAGCCAATCCGTGTAAGGGCGGAAAATGTGAAGATAGCCATCGAAAAAAACAAACATAAATGTGAAGCATATTCGTTTGTTTCTTAGAAGTTTACGTTTGATAGTTTTGGCACTAATCTGATTCCATATATTTGTTAAGAGGTACTTTTCTGTTCTCTGTTAAAGCAGGAATAAAAGGGCTCAGCGCCACCTTGTGTCAGGGAGGGGATTCTCGCAGTATGCGTCTCGTCACACCTCTATTACTTAGTATTTAAAATAATATTATTAACAACACAAACTTATTTTAACAACACACAACATATTTTTTTTGCTTTTTTGGGTTCTTTTGGCTTCTGGTTATTGCCGGTTGTGAGTTGTTCTCTATGTGGTGTTCCGGTGGTGTGGTAGATGACAGGTTTGTTGTTTCACACCGTGTGTGCAGGATAAGATAACGCTGCCCGAGCGCTAGCCGCTAGCTGCCCGCGTCCGCTTTCTCCGCTCTAGAGTTCAGCTTTAGCTTATTTTAGTCCTGATCTGGTCCCGGGCAGATTCTTCTGCGGATCTTTTGGAAAACACACTGCAGTCCTCTTGATCCAACAGCGAAAACGCCATGTGGCTGGAGTCTTATTAAATTTGTGCTAGTGAGCGTGGCGGCGATAATTACAGCCGCTCACGTGGTGTTAATGGCTCAAGCTGCATTTGTGGAGGATTACGTAACTTTTTTTCTTGTCCACTCCAGCGTGGGGTGAATGGACCGATCTGTCCGTGCGAACAAGCAGCTCTGACCTTTGGCAGCAGGACTTCCTCCTATTTCAGGAAGCCAGTCATCAAGGCCACGCTGTGGTCAACAAAGGGTTTGGGCTGCATGGGAATTCTGGCTTGGTTGAGGCGTTCATCTCTCCGGATTTGTAGAGCGCACAAATCCTAGTGAACAGAGAGTCCGTGTGACTCACGCTTCCACACGATTGTTCAACAGGAAATGTGGAAAAACTAATGTGTTTCTTACAGCAGACGTGACAGTAAAAAGTGACGTTCATTTGTGGTAAGAGTAGTTGGATTTTGTGAGGTTCAGAAAAATAATTACACACACACACACACACACACACACACACACACACACACACTACACACACACTACTGACCTCCATTTGAGGACAACTGTACACCAATTATTGTATTGTTTGACTACAATTATAACCCCCCAACCTAATAGTAACTGTTTCAAAAGTTTTTCAAAAGTACATTTTAAACAAAAAAGTGTATCGCTTTTTTTCTAGTTAGTTTTTTATATATAGGTTTTTAGGGCTGCAGCTGTTGATTTATTTTGATGTTTTTATTTCGGTTATTTTTATTAATTATTTATTTATTTTCGATTAATTGGTTATTCTAACCCCCCCCCCCCTCTTCTTTTTTTTTTTAAGAAATTAAATGTAATTGTTCTTTTCAAATAGCCAAACATAATCACAGTAGCAGTTCAATATTGAACACTATTGCTGAAGAATAAGAAACGATGTTAAAAACAATAAGAAACTTGTTAAAAGGTTTTTTTTTTCCTTCGATACAATTTTCATGTTTTTTTTTTCCAGAAGTCGTGAACAACTGCTCTGAGCCAATCAGAACTAGGGTCGTACCCATTCTGATGAGCGTGGTAACTGTACTTTTCGTGTGTTCACAGGTACATCTGTTTAAAAGGTGTCCTGTACCCGTGTTGTGAAAATGCTGTGTGAATGGTGTTTTACTGGTAAAATGCCGGAATGGCAGTGCTTGTGTGAACAGTCTTCGGAACGACTTTAACAGTCGTAATTACCGGAACGTCTGTTAAAGTCGTTCCGGTAATTCTCCGGCAATTTGCGTGAAAGGGGCTAATGAGCAACTGCAGAGAAATCCTTCTTTTCAGAGTCTGTTTCCGCTCCTGATCGCCTCGTAATGTATTATTATTATTGAATCTACGTTTGGTTTAAATGATGCAATAATTGTCAGTCATCTTCTACCGCTTCATCCTTTTGCAATAATTGTAAACAAGATAATTTAACAACAAACGTAACCATTTGTTAAACATTTACTTTCCACTGAAGCCTGAAATGCGTAACTCTGACGGATTCTCCTTCAAACCGCTCTTCTATTCTGGGTAACGTTTCCTCAGAGAGTTTCCTGAAATCCGAGAGCGCTGGTTTTTCTTCTCAGGTCTTCAAGATCAATACAAATCCAACCGAGGTCGATTAGCATAATGCGCCTGGTAGCGTGCACTTTGCGGACCGTCATGCTGCTTGGAAGCGGTAAACTCATCGCGGTCCAGATGTGAACATCTGCCTGAGGCCGGTCAGATGACAGATCAGACCCTTTTGCTGTCGTATGTTTGATGCATTCGAAGAGAGAAGCTCTTTGAAGAGAAAAAATGATGCCTTGTGCTGAACTGCCTTGGAGTTTCTTGGTTTCTTCGTCCTCGCAGCGGTTTGCGTTTGAGGGAGAATGATGCGGATCAGTTGATCTCCAGTCATTTGTTTCTCCTCACGCCTCATTTTTTCTTGGTAATAGCAAAGAGCTACGTAAACCGCTACAACGAGGGTTTTAGCAAAATAGAGATTTGAAAAGAGCAACGGCCAAGTAAAAATAGATAAATGCATCAAAAATACAAATCTAAATTTTACTTGAAAATTTAAAACATTTTTTTCTTCAGTAGGTGTGTATTATAAGTGTAGTTATCTTCCTGCTTGTTTGTAAAAAAATAAATAAAAAATAAATAAAAAATAAGCAAACTTTTTCATGTAAAGAAAACTAATTCTAATTGTTTGGTGGCAGGTTAAAAAAGGTTTTTGTATCACCATTTGACTTAACATTTACATAATTTACATTTACCTTGAATTTAAATATGTTAATAAGTTACAAGTAATACATTTTTTTATTGCTTTTAGTTTGTCCATCACGTTAAATCTATTCATCCATTCATCTCTCTTTTCTCGACGTATGAATATAATGATCTCAATCATTCAATCTCTTTTTATTTGTCTCCCTATCCATCTCTCTAGCACTATAAGTATGTATTTATTATTGATCTATCTGTTTATCTATTTACCTGTCTCACTCTCTCTCATCATATGTAGTGTAGTGAATCAGTGCATTATTGATTCCTCCAGCACTTACAGCTCATTCTTCAGGCTGTATGTGCCAGGAAGAGTCATCCCATCAGTCCGTGACCTTGAAAAGCTGAAGTGAGGTTGTCTAGTATGGCCACTAGGGGCAGTACTGAAGATATGATTTTCATTTAACAATCCAGTGACATGAACACAGACAAACCCGGAGCAGTGGGCAGCCTTATGCTGTTGTGTCCATGGAGCATGTGGGGGTCTTGGTCTGGCTTTTTACAAGCAGTTGTAAAAGCAACCGGAATTGGGATTCTAACTCTGGACCACAATTTGGTTTCTGAAGCACTGTTATAGTTGGCTTTAATTTTGTTAAAGATTTTTTATTTAGTTTTAGTCACAGTCTTTTGAGAAAAAACTCAATTTTGTTTTAGTCCCAATTTAGTCATCTAATTTAGTTTTTTGTTTTAGTCAAATTTTAGTCTAATAAATACCACAACATTTTAGTCGACCAAATTACAGTATTGATTTAGTCAACAAAAATATAGGTGTTAAATATTCTAATATTCTAATTGTTTACTAAAGTTGCTATTTTTAGGAAATCCGAATATGTAGTTAATGGAAAGATTATTTACAATAAAATAAAATAATTATAATTGCATAACGTTAATAAGTAACAAATAAATGGCTGCACAGTGAAAATGTGTCGTATGGCAGATGGCGCTTGAAGTGTGTTGTATTTTTGCCCGTGATTGTTGCTCCACAAACAACGTACAGATTTTTTTTAAGTCGCATTATTTGTAAAGTTAATTTTTTTTTCCTGCCGGGAGAAAACATTTTTAAAAACGCTCGCCTCTATAAACTACCTCGCCAGCCTGTGTCCTGATTGGTTCTCTTTGCGATTGCATTAGCCTTTCTCCACAAGCTCGGATTATGATAGGACGTCGTCACGAAAGGCATTTTTGTTTAGCTTTTATTCGTTGACCAAAGTGTCAATAAATGTAGTTATAGTTTTGTCCCTAAGCAGAAGTTTTTATACGGTTCTTGTTTTGTTTTCGTCAGGGAACAAGTGTCGTTGACGAAGATGATGACAAAAATATTCCGTCAATGAAACGAACACTGTTCAGAAGTAACTTTTTCCTAAGAAGTTTCTTAAATCCGTGTTTAGAAGCAACTGATCATCAAGATACAGGACCATCATCCTCTGTTTCCTAGTGAACTAACGCTCGACGGCTGCATGCTAATAATTCCATACGTAGTTTATTTTGGCGCGACTTTCCCGAGTCACATCCTCTGGACGTCCTTCGGAAGCATTCCAGGATGTCTTGACCTAGTTTTGAACAAGCCACGGCATGAAAAGTGCAGATAAAACGCCTGTGGAAATATCCGGAATGTGGCCGGGGGCTGAGCGGCCTTTTGTTTGGTTTGTAGGTGGCGACGTAATGTAGCCGTCTTTTATCCTTACGTTTCAAAAGTATCGCTCGCTTAAATATTTGTCTTTACATGTCTGAGTGTGAGTGTATCAATAGACAGTAGGCGTGGGAAAATTCCGGAATTACAGTAAAAACCGGTATGACGTTGTGCCAGCATGTTCATTCAGCCGTGTTGAAAATACCGGTATTACGTAACTTTGTTTTATAATGCAGCGGCGATGCTACATTATTAGCATGAGCTGCTCTTGTTCCACTAACAGACATTTGTAATCAAACACAGAAAAGTCTTTATTTTCTGCTGGAGCTTTATTTCTGGGCGAGTAGCGCATGTTTGCCAACAAATTCTTTATGTTGAACCGGGCGTGTAAACGAACAGCACCGGTGAAGCGAGACTAAATTATTCTTATAATTATTATTACATTATTAAAATTATTATTTTGGCTTGCTTTATATAAATAATTTATGAAATAATCATTATACTTTTTATATAACTTTTTAATGTATTTTAATGTATTGTAGATGTATAATATGTAAATAATATTTTCCGGATTTGGTAAGCATTGGGTAAAATAAATTCTATGTACTGTACTTAAATTCAACACTTTATTTTATTTTATTGTTTGTTTTTTTTTAGCTAAAAGCTTTCGACTGTTGTCTGAAGCTTTTCATGTAAGACTGGGCATCACAGGCTTGATGTTTTTTACATGTTCTTATAAGGTACAAATGCGTTAATATTAAACGGGTTGAATTTGTGTCAGATTTAATGATTAACCAGAGTAGCAGTTTTGTACTTTAATAATAATTGACTTTGGCTTGACAGTTGTCATTTAAAACGTCTTCTGCAGATATAAAGCTCCACTGGACTGTGTGAAATGTTGTTATGGAGATGTTCCTCATTGTCTCAGAAAGCACCGGATGTTTAATCTGCAATCTGTCCGCATGTGTCCGAGCTGTTTGTATAAGCGCGGGATTCCGAGCTGGATTGTGTTGGTGTGTAAATCTGTCCTGGTCCGGTTCTTTGTCTTCCTCGCCTCACACAGCAGGCCCAGTTTTTCGTTTACTGTTGGGAAACAGTCTCATTCATGACAAAAAAAGCTCAAGAGAAGGAATCAATGAGCGTAAATGAGGAATAAAATGTGTAGTGATGTTCTTCTCCCAATGTAATGTGAAGTCCTCATGCCCCCGCTAGACCACCATGTTTCTCTGAGTTGAAATGGTTAACCACATGTAAATGGCCCGTAAACCGTAATTAGAGGCTTGAAGGGTGTTGTGTGGTTTTGGGGGGGCTCACTTGTGACTTTGGTGGTCTCCATTTGGACCATAATGATTTACCAGACACGTTTCCATCACACAGTAACTTCACTGCAGATAACAAAAAAGTGTGTTGATAATGTGATGCGCGGGTGAGCAGGTATTCGCTAATATATCACACGAGTCGGTTTATCAGCTGCATTTGACGAATCATTCATAGCCACAAGGGTTAAAATGATGGACATATCAGGGGTTTTTGAGTCTGACTGATCAGGGTTATGGGTGTGGAAGAAACTCAAGTGGAATAATGGAAGTTTCCTATTCGGTATCAGAAATTATTTTTTCATCCGCTCTGGGAAATTCTCTTTTGTGTCATACATTCACAACCTTTGATCACGACAAAGCACAATTAAAAATGTGAAAATAAAATAAAAATAAACCCAAAACCTAAATAGTTGCCTATGTTAAGAAATTCAACACTGACTAATGGTGAATTTGGATTATGGACTCTGAACCAAAGTTTTAAGCTCTATTCTTACAAACGAAGCGGAAACAAGCTGTTATTATGTTATAACATTATATATACATAATTTATTATATAGAATATATACTATTAATATATTAGTAATTGATTGCAGTATTATAATATATGCATTTAAACTATATTATCTTTGTTATTGTATTATATGTTTTATTATATCATGATTATGTTATGACGGATGGTTAATGAGATATTGTGTTGGATATTGTAATGGTAATATAATGGTAATAATTACAGTATTATAATATAATAAATATATTGTTGTTGTTATTGTATTATGTTATTATATTATATTATGATTATATTATAATGTTATTACAGGCCGTTAATGGGAAGCTGATCAAGTTTTATGGGTTCCTCTGGGAAACTCGAGTGGAAAGATGGAAGTTTCCATAAGATCAAAAAACTTGATGTGTGTTATAGTTTGACCAAACGGAATTTTTTGATTATGGACCAAACCAGAGTTTTACTATCTTTACAACCAAAGCCAAAACCAATAGTATATATTATATAACAGAAATATATAACTATTATAAATATAAAACATATTTACTATTATTATGTAATAGTAATAATTGCAGTATTATAATATTCATCAAATGTATTATCTTTGTTATTTTATTTTATGTTATTATAATATTATGTTATGTTATGACAGACTGTTAATGGGATGCTGATCGGATTTATGGGTTCCTCTGGGAAACTCGAGTGGAAAGACATAAGTTTCCAAAAGATCGAAAAAGTAATGCGTTTCAGAGTTTGACCAAACTAGAGCAAATTTTTTTGATTATGGACCAAACCAAAGTTTTACTATCTTTACAACCAAAGCCAAAATCATAAGATAATGTTATGTGTGTTGAGAAAAAAATAATGTGGGGAGAGAAAAAAAGAAGAAAACCTAATTGCGAAAACGATTCTTTTTTTTTTTTTTTTACATTCAGATAATAGAACTAAAACTAGTGCTAAGAATAACAAACTCTAGAGTGTTTTGGAGTGACTTTCGGTTCTTGTTTAGCCTGTTATTCACACTCTTACGGCCCATTTCAGGAAGTGCCGGTTCCGACATCACAAGCTGAGCACTTTGGGTTGCACGGTTTCCCTTTTAAGGGCCGGAGAATGTTTCTGGGGGAGCCAGACCTAAAAATATGTGACTCAGAAATAGTCTGGCAGAGGAACAAACAAGCCTGAGTCAAGAAGACGGACCTGGAGACGTAGTTGAGCAATAGCAGCAGATTCTCCAGCCGCGGATTCACTTCACAAGCTTGAGAGAAGCACAAGGCCCCGTCATGAGAACCTTGACCTTCACGGCAGCTCGTGTGGTCTCCACGTCCAGCTAAAGTGATGCGAGATCCGTCCTGGGAGTGCTGGAGTCTGCACGGCATCACCAGGTTCCTCCATTATCTCTGACGGAGAGCTGGACATCTATTAGACTAATGGGTCTGGATAAGTGGAGACGGGCCTTGATCAGATGCTTCCACATCAGTTTCATCTCATTCCAGGGGCTTCTACAGGAAGTTAGACCTCTAAATGGCTTGGCCTGCACACTTTGTAGACTTTACCTCCATTGGAGACGCTTGTAAAGCATTACGCAACAAAATTGAGGTTTTGTAGCGTCCATTGTTGAAACCAGATCAAACCTGCTTTGAACCGCCGTGTTTGAGGGCATTTTCAGGGGGCTTAGATGGCTTCTGAATCCCCCCCTTGTTTGGAATTATTATGCAAGGTTAATCTCAGATCAGAAAACAAGGCCATGAAAATATTGCGCCGGATAAAGCACATATTGCCACAGACAAAAGCCAAATATTTTTTTTTAGCTGTTGGTTTGGATTAAGTTGCCTATGAAAAAAGACTTCTGACGAGAATTGTCTCAAAGCAAGAGTTTAAAGCGTTTTTAATGAGTTTAATTAAAAGGCCAGTTAATAAAGGTTATGAATTAAGATAAGATAAGATAAAAATGTTATTTGACTTATTTGATTAAATTCCAATTCCTGTTGATGGTTGCCGATATTGTTTTCTCGTGTTCTGTCATTTTCAATGTTCTGCTGACATCCGATTTAACCCTTTGTCTTCTGTGGTGGGCCTTATCTACCTTGTGCTGAATGCAACCCATTATTTAATAGAAAATAATCCTCAATAATTTTAATAGCAATAACAACTAACGTAATGTAAATCTTTGCCCATCTTTACATTTTGAGTTCAAAAGTTCAATTCAATACTTAGAAAAGGCGCATTTACAGATTGTTTACAGTATGAGCGGTATGTTTTCTGGACTTTTAATGTTTTAATGCACTTTTAATGTTTTTATTTAAAAATAAAGTCTACATTAAGTAGATATTGGTTTTCTGGACTTTTAATGTATGTTTAATGTCTTTTATTTAAACAAAAAAATCTTCACAAAAATCACCCTCCTCAAATCTGTGGATGAACAGCGCCATCATGTGTCTACTGTTTATAGTGCTGTAAATCGGCTAGTGTTACAATTGAATGATGCTGGGTGATCGTGATTATTAATGAGAGAGCTGTGCAATTTTTACCCTTTATAATTATTCTACAGTTTTATTTTTGTAATATTGTTTTCGTGTCGTTAACTCATGTCGTTTAACTTCTATAAAATGCGTCCTCAATTCATCACTTTCTCATTTTTGGAGATTCATTTTTTTAATGCTTTGTATTTTACCTTGTAATCACGTTTCACTCATCACTCATCATTTTTACATGGGATTCATCGTTCATCATTCGTCCTCTTTTCAACCCCATCGTAGGAAGTGCCTTTCTAGAATCTTTCATCTTTATCAAGATTCTACAAATCTTTTACATCATTTGAGTTTGAGTTACAGTTTTGGTTTCGTTTTTCAATGTCTCATAACCAACTTCAATCTTTTGTGGCCTTTCCTCGTTTCTGTGTGTGTCTGCTTTTATCACTCCTGAATGTATTATGCAAAGAAATGCAGATTCAGAAAATGATTGGATGATCAGTTTTAGACAAGTGTGACCTGCTTTATCAATTGTTTATTCAGAAATGTAAGGATCTAGTTTCATTCCAGCTCATTTTCAAATGTATTGTGCATTTCCAACCAATTTTGTGTGTTTTAAACGTTTTTTTTTTCTCCATGTGTTTGTGTGTATTACAGGTGAGCTGCTGAGTCAGCCCCGCCCAGAAGGCGTGACCGAAATCATCTGCCCCAGGAACGGCTCGGAACGGGTGGACGTGGCACTGGTTTACCCCCCCACCCCCACTGTGGTCAGCCCCTGTCACAAATGACCTCACGCAGCCCCCTACTCCAGAAGGACGGACCGCAGACGTCACAGAAGCTTCCGGTCACCAGCTACAGGTCAGAAGGTTCCTGCTAGCTCACAGTGTTCAGTGTCGTCTAGATACTCAACACTTTTAACTGGTCACTTTAACGAAACACTTCTGAATCACTTCTGAGTCCGGTGTTTTTTTTACGTTATTTGGTTGTATTTTTTTCTTGATAATTTTGTATTTTTATTCATATTTTATCTTTATGTACTGTATTGTATTTCTATTAGTGCTGTCAAATGATTAATTTTTTTTAACTAGTTAATCGCACTCCCCCAACCAAATTAATCTCGATTAATTAGTGTTTAATCACAAATAATATTAGTAAGGTATTATTAATAATTCTGTAGTAATATAACAATTATTAATAACATGAACAAGTATAGAATCTTGTATTCTTGAATATTGAAGTGTAAAATATAAATGAATGTAAACACAAAATAACCACTTGTTTAAGTACTGTAATATACCGTTTTGACTAAAGACAACAATGGGTAAGCCGGTCATAATAATTAAAAAAAGAAAAAGGTAATTTTTTTTTGAGGAAAAGAGACAACAGATATGTATTTGTATATTTGTGTGGCAAAAGTATGGCACTGATCATTAGTCTAGCTGAAAAGACTGATCAGACATTTTGAACTAAAGGAAAAAAAAAGAAAGTGCGAATAATGGCGTTAATAAAATTTGATGCGAATAAACACATTTTAATCACACGACTTAACGCGTTAACTTTGACAGCCCTAATTTCCATTCTTTATCTTCATTTTATAGCATTTCTTTTTTGCACATTTTATTTTATTTCCTCCATCCCTGTGTTTAAATGGTGGAACGATCAAAAACACATTTCACTACATGTTGTAACACGGATAATATGTATGTGACTGATAAAATTAGAATTTTTTCGCCGGCTCTCTCATGCTCTCCTCTCTTTCTTCAGGTTTTTGAGCTCTGACTGCCATCACGAGACAAACCGACGGGATTATAGACTGATGTTGTTGTTCTTTGGATGTTTCCTCAAGTCACTCTCGGCCTTTCCACACTGAATTCCAGCTGTGCCACAACACACACATCTGGACCGAAGCCACGTCATGTGCTGCTGTGTCAATCCACTAGAAAGCGCTTTTTTTTTTTTTTTACTTTTAATATCGGGACGGACTTTGGTGAAAAACCTTCTTTGTGTTTTTTAATGTTTTTATTCCAAACATGTGCAATTTAATAAAAAGGCTGAATATTTTCTATCAAGTACAGACAATAATTCGGGGTGTGAATATCTTGAACAGATATGGTTTTGGATTATGATTGTGGAACCATTTCAATTTATTACAAATTATTACAAAAAAAACATCTAAAATGGTAAAATCAATGCATCCACAAAATAGATAAGAATTGGGTTTTTATGCTTGTCTGTAGAAATATCACATGCTTCTCTGTCTGGAATATTAATGTACATAAATCATATCACTATATGAAATTATCTTTTGAAAGTGAAATGAAACTTTCAGGCAAAGACTGTGAGAATTTATGCATTTGTAATTTGAACAAAGATGGAGAGGTGAAGCGTTTAAAGTTAAATCATCACATACCTAGTCTGTGCATGAGATGAAGCAGGGCTTTTGTGTACAGTTGAAACCCTTTTCTACAGAATATTTTATTTTTGTAAACACAATTCTCATTTACTCCTAAGTGCTTGGCTACTGCGTTGGACCTTTTTATTATTTATTATTTCTCATTGTAGGAGCACTAAAGCACCAAATGGTTGATGTCATCATTTAATTTCAATGCGTTGCAATAAATAAAAAAAAAATAAATAAAATGCACACATATTTTTTTACGATTTTTTATTAATATTTGGTCATCTTTTAGTATTATGTGTAGGGAGTTGGATTTGCCACACAGGCTTTGCAGGTTCGCATCCCGGTCCGTTGGGGCAATTTTTACATGTTGCTATATTAATTTATAAAGTCACGTTAAATATCAACATAAAATTCACTCAAGTTAAATATTAATATAAAAGGCACTTTTAATTCAAATGATTGAAATAAAGGAATTAATCACCTTGAACTGAATACAATGACGTAATGTGGAAACGATTTAAACGAAGCGGAAACATCGCGAGATTATTTATGACGTCACAACCCGAACTTGAGAGCAATTGGTCTTGTGACATCAACATTATCTTATTTATGTGTTTTCTAAAACGAACAGAGCAGAACACTGTAGGTGAACAGTCTTGCGTGACATTCCTTTTTCCATTCATTTTATTTCAGTAATTTTATGTAAATTTTAACTCACAAGAATCAGAATTATATTATTTACTTGAACTTCGTCAAATGTGTCATGCTTGTGATCACGATTCGAGCAATTATTTCAGGCTTTCAGACCTGTGCTTCAACAAACGTGTTTATTAGCAACTCAAACAAACATGGAATCTTTTCCGTGTAATATTTACACAAAACACCGAATGGAATCGGTTTTAAAATACTGCCACACAGCAACTTTACACCGGGCAAGGATTATAAACCGCACATCCTGACGGCCGTTTCCGCTGTCACGTGGCCTGAAGGACGCGTCGCTGGACAGTTTAATAAATACACACAAAACGACATTTAAAGACAAAAATGAAAAGAGAATTAAACCAAGCTGAGGAAGATGATGCAGGTCGTCGAGTTTTAGTCGTTGTCATAGATACAGTCTGAAAAGACAACGTGTTTTTTTTTTCCTTCCATTTCAACATTGTTACATTTAACTCAATAAAAGGCTAATTTAACTGAGCTCACCTTCTCCAATATCATCGTAGACCTCCTCACTGTAAAAAAAAATCTAAATTAGTTATGGATTTTCAAGCGTTTAACAAACAAACAAACCAAAAACACGGTTTCTTACTCTGCTTGAATGTTGCTCACCAAGACGTAACCAACTGTGAATAAAAACAGAAAAAATACTAAGTACATCAAATATTTACTTATATGAAATATTAATATTAAAGAGTATTAATAATGTTGGTTCCGGAATGATTGAGTGGCTGCAAAATTCATTTAAGATAGACAGATAATTTTAACAGATAATACAGATTGACAGGAAGGCAAACGGATGGATGGACGGATGGACGGATGGACAGAGAGAGAGAGAGAGAGAGAGAGAGATAGATGGATGGATGGATGGATGGATGCATGGATGGATGGATAAGTGGGTGGATGGATGGATGGATAGATGGATGGATAGATAGATGGATAGATAGATAGATAGATGGATGGATGGATGGATGGATGGATGGATGGATGGATGGATGGATAGATAGATAGATAGATAGATAGATAGATAGATAGATAGATAGATAGATAGATAGTTGGATGGATGGATGGATGGATGGATGGATGGATGGATAGATAGATAGATAGATAGATAGACGGACAGACAGATAGATAGATAGATAGATAGATAGATAGATAGATAGATAGATAGGTGGATGGATGGATGGACGGACGGACGGACGGACGGACGGACGGACGGACGGACGGACGGACGGACGGACAGACAGACAGACAGATAGATAGACGGACAGACAGATAGATAGATAGGTAGGTAGGTAGGTGGGTAGGTAGGTTTTGGGTGGGTGGATGGATGGATGGATGGATAGACGGACAGACAGACAGACAGACAGACAGACAGATAAATAGATATACATATAATGGATACATGAATGGATGACTAGCAAGTTGACAAACAGAAAGATGGACAGAAATGTACATTCATTTTAAACAGACAGACAGCCACTTACATTTCCCCTCCTTGTTCCTGCAGATGTATTTCTCCGCATCAGACTTGTGAATGACGTCCAGCAGTTCTCCGGCCTGCACGCTCAGCTCTTTCCCGCTTCCCTTCTTATTACACGCCACGCTGGCCTGGTGAAGCACTCGGATCTCACCCTCGTACTAGTCAAGTCAAACATCTCACAACTCAGCATCCTGAAGGCCATTGAGACGTCACACAGAGTTCCACATCCTCTACCTTAAACTTCTTTCTGAACTCTTTCTCTTCTTTCTCCAACCTCTTCTGCTTTTTGGGGTCCTCGGGGGTCTTAGTCGCCTTGGGTTTTGATGCGCTGCAAGGTATTTTTGACGTATTGTATTTGTTTATGTGTTGTAGGTAATAATGTGGTAGTTATTAATATTCATGAGTATGTTTACCATAACATATTAAGATAATAAATAAATACATTTACCATAATAACATGTATGACGATGTAATGACGATTAATAATAATGAGGTTGTGAAGAACATGGCTAATAATATTATTACATGATATTATATAATTACGAACACACTGTTCACAAACTTTACAAAACAGATTGTTAACATTAATAATAATGAGACAATGATGTAGCTTAATCATGATTAATAATAATGAGTAAGTGAAGGTCATGGTTAATAATAATAATAATAATAGATATTAATGAGCATGTGAAAGCCAAACTTTACAATAACAGATTGTTAATATTAATGAGGACCATTAGTAATGATTGATATTAATGAGGTAAAGGACTTTTCACCTGATGGGGTTGTTCGGGCACGTGTCAACGTCATCGTAAATCTCCTGTGAACTTCCTGTGACATTCAGACAGACAGTTTTAGCACGTGTGTGTGTGTGTGTGTGTGTGTGTGTGTGTGTGTGTGTGTGCAAGTGTGAAATTGACCTTTGTTTTCGTCCTGCGTGAACTGTGCAGGAGGAGGGATGCTGAAAAGTAGAAGATCAATTTATTTGATAATACACTACTTTTGAAATACATCTTGACAGAGAGTTAGTTAATTTCTATAGTTCGATTAATCTCAAGGAAAATATGGATTATCACAGAAGAGAGAGAGAGAAAGAAAATCTGGATTGGATTGGATTGGATGTAAATGATGTCACGTGATTGGCTTTGAAAATGAAATCATTTAGGGGAATAATTAATGTAATTTAAGGAAGAGTTATGGGAAAAGAAGGTAGATACTGTTGTCTGATTTCAGCTTACTAATGTAAAAATTACTCATTGTGTCGGAGTTGACTTTTTTTCCTCTCAATTGAACTTTTGAGCATCTCCATGAAGTGGCGCTGTTTCACCAAAGGCTTTTGTTCTCCTGGACTGTAGTTTCAAACGATGAAATAATATTATCAATGTTAAAGTGCAATATTAATATTTGCTAATGGTAGTTAGAAAGAAAGCACGCACTCAGTTAATATAGTTCTAGATATATCTAAATATCTACGGTATAGATTATAATAATTACAAATTAAATTAATAACATTGCATTGCAAACATATGCATATGCATTCACTCGATTGGTATAATTAATATGTATGCTCAGTTTTCATATATGTACAGTATATACTTACAGCATTTAACATATTGTTATGATTTTAAGATATTTCTATATTATATATTTTAACTAAAGTTTAAATATAACTCTACTGTATATGTACTGTATTCCTATATAAACACATCTATATAAAAATAAAAAGTAATCATTTAAATAAGTAAATAAACATGCATAAACGAGTAAATAAACTAAAGTAACACTGCAAAATGTAAACGTATATACACTCTTCACTATACTTTGCTCTCCAGATTCGGATGCGTTTACCTAATTGGGTTGGAATCTGGAATGTCGTCATATACGTCTTCGTTGTCGTCGTCAGGTGGTGGAGGTAAAACTGTGAGCAGTAGGGGGCAGCATTAGTTACTAGTGCATAACTGCAGAGTAGGACAGCAATAATGGTTACACCTACATATGGGTACCGTTAATTATACATGTACCTACCCCACTGACCGTTCACGCTTCTGCAAAAGAAAAAGAAATGTAAGTACATTTTAATGCATCACTTAAATACAAATACTTAAACCAACCATGTTAATATTTGTACGTACATTAATTCATATGTTTTATTGTGAAAGAAGTTCTTCTACTACTGATTCTTCAAATTTCAGCTTTCAATAATTTTCTACACTTTCAAGTTTCTTAAAGAGAAACTTTAAAAAACTATTTATATTTGGTTACATCCTGACTTGATGTAGTCGGGTTTATTCAGACTTTAGTCCGATTTTTTCAAAGGTTTTCTGTTTTTGTACTCTGATCGTGTGTTTTCTTACCCTTTATCATCTCGTGATTCCACATCATCGTACAAATCTTCGCTTGGTGCCGAAAACAGGTTTTTGCTTTTCAAACTGTTGAAGTCGATCTGGACCATTTCCGTCTTAACAAAGCCAACTGAAACGTAAAAAGAGCCGCCATCACACTGCGAAAATTACTGCGAAAAGTTTTAGCTTTTATTAACTAATATAATAATTAATATTAATAATAATTAATTAATAATTAATATTAATTATCGCAAAAAGTTGACAAAAAACGACTAGACTGTTGTAAATGTTATCCAATCTTAAGAATTGAAATGCTTTTGTTGTCTACATTTGAAGAAATTGAACTGCAGATTTTTGTCAAGTAAGCAGTAACGTACAATTAGCATTTAGTAATTTAACACATTTAACTCAACTATTAGTTGAGTTGGTACCAAAATTTAGTAAATTCTGTTGAATTTATTGAATAAAATTTAATTCCCCTAACAAAGTCAAGTACATTTATACACTTTCACCATTTCCACTATGAAGAAATTCCCATCTTGTATCTTATATCCTTTATTAATTAGTCCAAATGTGAATTTATGAACCTTCAGACCTCATCTGAAATCATCTACGTAGTTTGAGTCAGTTTTCTCCAGGTTTGGTTGTCGGAGCATCACTCACAGCATCCGTCCTGATTCCGGCCTAACCATTTCCCCTCTGGATTATCGCTGATGCGGATGATGTCGATGGCGTCTCCCTTCTTCAAGCACAGGTCGCTTTTCCCTGCCTTGCAGTCGGCCTTGGCTTTGCCTTTCTGGAGGACCTGCAGGGGCTGTGTGAGCTGAAGCAAGATCCCACAATAAACCACCAAACTCACCAACAGCTGCTTGATAAGTGCACGGTCAGTCCTCTCTTACTTTAAACTTCTTGACGGCTTCCTTTTCTTTCTTCTCTCGCTCTTTTTGCATCTTTAGGTCGTTCTTTGTCGGCGGCTGACTGAGCTCCGCTGCCGAACTGATAAACGTGCGATTAATAAAAACGGATTATTAATATTAATGGGGATGTGACACATACAGTTTACAATAATGGTACTGCTATTAATAACAGAAATATAATATTACGTTTGTTAAATAAATAATAAATAAAACATTTGTGAATCAATGGAGATTAATGATGATTATAAATGCGGACATGAAGAACAATAATGTCATTATGATTGAAGATGTGAAGTGAAATGTATCAGTTAATTATAACTGATACTGATATTCACGAGGATGTTTACAATATCATATTAAGATAATAAATAACCATAATAAAATGTATGTAGATTTAATGATGATTAATAATAATGAGGTTGTGAAGAACATGGCTAATGATATTAATAAATTATATTCTATAATTACGAACACACTGTTCCCAAGCTTTACAAAACAGATAATAATAATAATAGAAAAATAGAATAATACTAGATATTAATGAGCATGTGAAATACAAACTTTACAATAACAGATTGTTAATATTTATGAGGACAATTAGTAATGGTTGATATTAATGAAGATGTGAAGAACACTGTTAATCTCATAATTTTCATTATTTTAATTGATTATTAATTAAGTGTTCTTATTGGCTGGGCTTCACAGAAAGCGATGGAAGTTTTTCCCATTCTAAGACAAGCAGGAAAAGTTTAAAAGTAAACAAAATGCATATTTTAGTTTTTCTTTTTTAACACGGGTCAATTTCACTAGAACAGTATCTTTGTAACATAAACATGTAGCATAGTGTTACAGATATGTGAATGATGATAACACCATATAAGCCAAGCAGAAGTTTCAAAATGAAAAGATACTTTTATGTATTATTTTCATTTTTTTTTTTGCACATTTATGTGTGTGTGTGTGTGTGTGTGTGTGTGTGTGATGTGTTGATCTCGCCTCTTTCAGGAAAGTGGAAGTGATGGTGAGATATATGAGGATCTTGATGAAGTGAGGTGAGACTTTAGCTCTAGTAATCTAGAACAATTAACCCTCCTATTATGTTTGAGTCAAACTGACCAGTTTTAAAACACTTTAAAATGTTTGGATTATT
>MU204205.1:4741597-4764298 GCA_017309775.1 Paedocypris sp. Pulau Singkep
GGAAAAGTTTAAAAGTAAACAAAATGCATATTTTAGTTTTTCTTTTTTAACACGGGTCAATTTCACTAGAACAGTATCTTTGTAACATAAACATGTAGCATAGTGTTACAGATATGTGAATGATGATAACACCATATAAGCCAAGCAGAAGTTTCAAAATGAAAAGATACTTTTATGTATTATTTTCATTTTTTTTTTTAATAATCCAAACATTTTAAAGTGTTTTAAAACTGGTCAGTTTGACTCAAACATAATAGGAGGGTTAATTGTTCTAGATTACTAGAGCTAAAGTCTCACCTCACTTCATCAAGATCCTCATATATCTCACCATCACTTCCACTTTCCTGAAAGAGGCGAGATCAACACATCACACACACACACACACACACACACACACACATAAATGTGCCCAAAAGTTCTTCAGTTCTTACCTTGTTGTTCTGACCTGCAAGAACGAAACACGGTTTATTCTTCATGTAAAATGATTAACTTTTAATATTATATACATTTAATAAAACAGCGTCACCTCCAAAAGGGTCCGCGAAGCATTCCACGTCATCGTAGTTCTCATCCTGAGTCCTGCTCGGGCAAAACAAGGTCGTGACCTTTAACCTCATGCCAATAAACGAACACTAGCTGGAAGAGTCAGGGGTCATTCTGCACTACTCACGGGGGTCCGCTGGGCCTCGGGGGCAGGCTGGGAGGTAACGGCTGGGTGGGCGGGGGAGGAGCTTGTGTACTGGGGTGAGCAGCCGGGGGAGGAGGGGGGCTCGCATTCTTCTGTTGGGAACCTGCGAGAAACCAGATTCCTGTCACGGTTCCTGCATCAACCTGACGTTTTTATGTTCTTTTAGTTCATTTTGAAGTTTTTAGATTAAATATAAAAAAAAAATCTAATAATGTATTCCGTATGTCTTCTATTAGTGGCCTGTCTCTTTAAGACGCCCGTCTCCAATAAATGCCTAGCGTGAAAGCAAACCATATCCATATCTCCAATAGTAGCCTGTCCTCCGTGCAAGCATATATATATATTATATATAAATATTATATTATTAATCGGCCGCTTTATTGGGCCAAATCCTAAAGTCCCAAAACAAATTGTATTGCATAACGTACATTCACAGCACTTTATTGGGACAAATTTGAGGGAGAATGGGAAAGATTTGCCATAAACCGTCTGCGTTTAAGATGTTGTGACAGATGTTGTGTTTTTTTGTGGACGATAGTCGCTTGTGAAAAATCGTTTTTTGCTGAATACTAAAATGCATGAACTCTTTAAGACAATAGTGTGAAAGATCAATCAATTCATGTTCTTAAGTTTCTTTATCCAATTCTTTCTCACACATATGGGCAATTTTCTAAACTCCTCTTCGGGAGTTTGTGGGAGAAACCGGAGACTCAGAGGAAACCCATCCAAGCACAGGTCATCACACAGAAAAGCCCTACATGGAGTAATCTCTGTATCACCCTAGTGTGTTTTTTGTGTGTTGATAAGAATCTGAAAGCCACAAGAGCA
Organism: Paedocypris sp. Pulau Singkep; assembly: GCA_017309775.1. Classification (NCBI taxonomy): domain Eukaryota; kingdom Metazoa; phylum Chordata; class Actinopteri; order Cypriniformes; genus Paedocypris; species Paedocypris sp. Pulau Singkep. The sequence goes on from MU204205.1 coordinate 4,743,114, forward strand.
TGAGAAGAGCAAGAAACCACACAGAACTTGGCCTGAGGCTTGTGTCACCTCCTGAGATCACTGTCATCAAGTCACGTGACCACAAGACCACTTTGTCAGGGTTATGGACATGTCCAGCCACATTTTTTGCTTATTGTTGATTGTTTTCAGCTGTGTCTTGTTTCCTGTGTGCTATATATGTAGATCTTTGAGATATTTTTGAGATATGTAGATCTGTGTTTTTTCGCTGGGTGTTTGAGCTTGAGTTGAGTACTTGAGTTGAGTAGAGTTTGAGTTGAGTACTTTTTGGATCATTAAACCAAAGTTTTTTCTCTTACGATGGATTTTGTTCTGTATTTTGTGCGCTTGTTTTTGTACTTTTTGTTCTTGCAGTGTTGAAGTGACACACTTCAAATCTATTTTAGCTGTGACCAGCATTTGGATCTTGGTTGCCAACTTAAGATACTGATACATAAAAATAAAATACATTTGAACGAATGAAAAATGTCATCCTGAGTCATGGAGAACCGTCAGGCCAGTGTTGCTCAACCATTCATAATGAGGCCATTTGTAAATATACTGTCGGTTTCATTGTAAACAGAAAAAAGAAACGTATTGACGAATATATAAGCATTCCACTTTTCAACGCACAAAGTAAAATGACCATTATTAGGCGAACATAAGCACTTGTGACTTTCTTGGTGTTCTGACTTTCCAGAAATCTGAAATTTCTGAATAAATACCCAAACATAACTTGTGACTCACAAGTGAAAAAGATAACGACACTGCAGTTGTTGCTAGAATTGCCAAGACAGACCATCAGAAGCTCCATTAAGTCAGCAGAACACGTGAATACACTAAATTTCAATTCAGCGCTTTCATCAAAGCCATTATCAGCAGAGGTCGGTTATCAAAGCACAAGGCAGATTTAGACTGGTTACCAGTGTTCGACAGATTCTAAACCATGCCAAGTTAAAAATGAAAGCTGCCCTTGTTGTTCCTTTTTTAGTCCGGCTTCCCTGTTTTTATTTTCTCTGACTTCAGCTCTTGAGTGCAAGGAACTTAAATGAGGAAGTTTTCTCGCTCTGTACAGAAAACGCAGAGTTTCCTATTTGTGCTTATAGCGCTTTGTTACCATTTTTGTCACCGGATATTGTTTGCACTTCTGGGGCATTTGAAAGTTGCACATCAAGAGAACGGCAGTGTGTGTGTGTGTGTGTGTGTGTGTGTATGTGTGTGTGTGTGTGTGATCGAGAACAGCAAACCGCAGAAGCTGCAGCATAATGTGTGTGACATTGACAAATAACAAAAGCCTATAGATCAATGTTCAAATGATACAGCTCTAACACATCATAAAGCATAATAAAAGTCCTCACCATCAGCCTCAGCCTCTGAGTCCCTGTACTTCTCCAGATTGACCTTAGGCGGGCGGTTTGGCTTAGCGGGGGCACTGCCCAGGGCGTATGTGTTGGGTAAAGGCTTCTTCTTGGGGGCCGATGGGTCGTCGTTTCCTGCTTGAGCTGGAGGTCTTTTGGGGAAGGTGGGCTTCTGAGTGGCTACTGGTTTCTGAACTGGGTCTGTATTTCCGTCCTCGGCTTTGCTGAAATTATTTTGAATCCTGAAACTTGGTTTCTTGTTCAGTACCAGAGGTTTTGCCGAGTCCTCGATACTTTCACCGAGCTGTTGGCGTAACAGGGAAACGGAGCTCTTGGGTTTATTGGACGCGTTCATTTTTGGAAGAGTTGAGCTCTGGTTTGCATTGTTGTCATCGGATTTTGTGCCATCTCTGGCCCAAGCGGGCTTGGCGGAGGCTGAGGGCTTCGGACCGAGAGTTTTCAAATCGCCTGCCGTGATGTTAGAAGAAGGCTTCTGTGGTGGAGGCTTGGGGAACAGGACTTTTGTCTCAGGCTCTTGGGATGAGTCTGGAGGTTTAGGTTTCACAGGGACTTTAAAGTTGACTTTATTAGTCTCCTGTGTGCTTTCAAACCTGCTGGCGAGATTTTTTTGCCTGGTGTGTCCGTGGATTTCTGGAGCGCTTAGAACCGGGTTGACGCCGCTTTTTATGAAAGGTTTTGGTGTGGTTGAGGTGGTGGTAGCTCCACCTGAGAGGCTGGCTTCGAGGAGAGGCTTTTTAAAGGGCACGGACTGGCCTGAAGATAATGTGGGCTGGATGGGTGGTTTCGGACGGACCCCTGGAGTACCTGATGCTGGTTCACCTCCGGTTTGGAACCGAGCCATGATGGCTTTTACATCTGACTTGTCCTGCAAGAAAAACAACATTAAGCGACATTGAAATTAAAAGCAGAAGTGTAAAGAGTACCTGAAAAGCATACTGGAGTAAAAGCACAGATATTGTACTGTAAAAATGACTCCATTACTAGTTGCAAGTCACCAATTCCAAGATGAGTAGAGTATCACATTTTTGAAAAACTTAAGTATTATACTCCAAGAAATGAGAAAAACCAGCAACTCTTTATGAGTTTCTTTTCTATATTTTTCCACAATAAAGTAATGTAGCACCACAATTTTGTAAAATGCAGAACAAAAATACATTAAAAAAAAAAAGTCAGTCTCATTCAAACTCAAATGGGCAAAAATGTTCAACCACTAATTCACGTTCACATGATTTTTCTCATAAATAGCATCCAGTACCTTCTGCATCCTGCAGATGGCAGTATCGCCTTTTTCGACCAAGAAATTAACTGCGAAAATTAACTAAACAAAGACGCTGACTTTCATAATCACAATGTAACGAGTAACAGTAGGTGTCCATTCAAATATAGTGGAGTAAAGAGTACATACATTCTGATACACAGTACAGTACAAGTACAAAGTAGCCAAAAATACTTAAGCAAGGTAACAAAGTCTATATACTCATGTACTTTACACTACTGAAAAAACGCAAGCTAAACAATTCAAATCTTCTTGATTACGTACACTTTTAAAACAATGTGGATATCAAACTCACACTTTTCCCAGTGCGGTCATCTACTACTTTTACACAGTAAAGAACTTTCTTTAAGCCGATCACGTGAGCTATGGGAACTGATTCAGCCACATTGGTTCTGTGTTGGAGAAACTTTGTGGCTTGTCAAATCAAGTCTTCACTTGGTCATTTCTAGGTTGCGCAAGTAACAGGCTATAAAAAAGTAAAAGGCTTTTACACACTTAGTTAAACGTTGCTGTCAGATGTGGACACGCGTGAAACACATAGAATATTGCATTTTTAAAATGGAACACATTTTGGTCATGAAATATTTGTCACTTTATTTTTTTTAATCTTTCGGCTGGAATTTTGTAAACCTAAAAAGTTTAGATCCTTTTAGTATAGCCTTAACTCCTGTGCATTTTATCTCCAAAGTCAAATCTAAATCTTCAGGCTTCAAACCATCATTAAAACAAACATTACCTCTGATTCTTGGTCTTTGTTCATGGTTCGTCCTTTACGGTTCTAAGTTCTCACTGCTCTAAACCTTGAAACTCATCTGTGATCACACAGGAACTGAGCGCCTTTATCATATCAAAGTAGCAGGAAGTGACCAACCACTTACAATTGTGCTACAATGTTTGTGTTTTCAATTTATGAAGATGTGCCATTTGAGCTCAATAAATTACTTTAAAACACTGAATTACCATAAAACAAAAACAGCAAAATTCAGTGTGCTAAAACAGTAAAAAAAGAATATGTTGTGTTTTACTGTTTTAGAATCCTTCAAAACTGTATTTTAGATTTTTTTTTTAAATACTGCAAAACAGTACAAAACATAGCACATCAGTATGAACAATAAATACAGTAAACTAGTGCAAACCATACAATACTCTAAAACAGTAAAGCACTGTGCTGGAATAGTAAAATATGTTGCTCTGTTGTAGAGGAATCGTTTCGAATGGTGGACTTGTATCAATGTTTTGAATTCCAGTGAAACGGTACATTACTGTAAAATAGTATGATACCATGCTGTAAAGCAGGAATACTTTAATGGTGAAATAAATCCAGACATGATTATCAGGGTTGGTGCTTTCTGAATTCGGACAGACATTTCACCAGGAAGAAGTGATAAGCAAAAGAGAGGCATTCTAATGTGACGGGAACACCGTGTTCTGACAATTTACGGTTGACCCCAGAAAATTATTTCTCGATCATTGATCCACGTGTGATAATTTCACGACTCTGATGAACAGTCACACTGTGCGGACATTTCCTACTTAAGGTATTTACTACTCAAACTGCGTCCCCTAGTGTTGATTTATGGGTATTAAACTCTTATGGTCGGGGGAACTTTGACCTGTTTGTTTAATGCAACACAAATCTACACATTTTGTAACTGTGATATTATTGTAAGTATGAAACCAACGGTCAAAGGTTTGGACACACCTTCTTCTTTAATCCTTTTATTTTATTTTCATATTTATTTACATAGATTCTAGTGATAGATTGACTGGGCGGGGCAGTGGTGTAGTGGTGAGGACGTTGAGCTTAACGGCATTCTAAATTTGTATCTTTTTGGAAAAGACATTTTTAGAAAAAACTCTATAAAACCGAGTTTCTTCTCCCTGTATTTACGTGGGTTTCCACCGGGTCCCGGTTTTCTCCCAACAATATTCTAAGTTCTAACATATGATCAGGAATATTCGAGTGTCAAAATCAGTCAGTGTGTGTGTGTGTGCGTGTGTGTGTGTGTGTGTGCCTGTCTGTGTGCTGCCCTGTGATTGGTTATTCACTAATCAAAGTCTTCAGGCCCAGAGAAGCCAAAATTGCCTCCAGCTTCTCAAAAATCGAAAAAGCTATTTTCATGATAATTGGAAATGAAACTCTAATTTTTCAAAAACGTCTTTGAATTTACAATTTAAATCTAGAGTTTTCCTTTGTATAGTTAATGTTTTTTAAAGGTATTATTTACACAAACCGCTCAAAAAAATAATCAATACTTAAACAACAACCCAACGGTTTCCACATGCAAAGCGGCCAAACAGAAAACCAGTGGTTTTATTTTCCAGTTGGATGAGTCGGATCAGCGTTTAAAATATGACATTTCCTTTTCAGAAATGTGTTGAAATTAGTTTAAATTAGGAAAGGTCAAATAGATGGACGAGAACCTTCACTGGAAGGAGATGCAGGTCTTTGACTCTCAGGTTCTGTTGAGTTTGAGCAAGTTGCTTGGCAACAGAAACTAGAAGCTGGTCATTTATAATAAGCTCATAATAGTTTTACACTGCAGTTTAAAAGAGGCCAAGATGCTTTTGGCGAATAAAACCAGAAGTGAAAAGAGTCTGAGAAAAGTTCAAGTGTTGCTTAGAAGAAGAGGAACTGTGCAGCTGGAGCAAAAATCTTCACGTTGCTCAATCCTTTTTACGCCATCCCGAAAACTAAAAAAAATCCCCTAAAAACGTTGTTAATCAGTCGACAAAAATCTATATGTTGATTATAGTACAACTTGAGACCTTCCCCGATGTCCTTCAACACATTTGGCCTACTAAAGCTTTTCTTTTGCAGAAATGAAGTAAAAATACTAACACACCGTCTGACGGCTACTTGTAAAAGCCAATTACATGCTGAAGAAATTGCTTTTTATTTTACAGTAACTACCTTTAAATATAAATGAAAGATGTAGATAACCCATAAACAATAGTTTATATCACTAATGCATCCATCACTGAGCAGAAATTGTCATCCATGTTTAATCTCCTTAATGTTTTACATCAAGAACATGGTTTTAAACAGATTTAAGACAAATGATTTTCGAACTTTCCGTTTTAGAATGACTCTTGCGTACAAATTGCATTTCTTTACGACAAACATGTCAGAAGAAGCAGCACTTACCATGATGGTAAAGGCCAAGAAGTGGTGTTGGAGCTCTTGTCATGAGCTGGTGGTTGTTACTGTATTGGTCGGGTTTTGGTGACTGATAAAGCCTTCCTACTTCAGGCTACTTCCCTTATCCTCCGGCCGACAGCCATCACAGGAAGCTCTATCGCTCCTCTCATCTAATGTATTTGCCTATCCCATACTACACAAATACTCTTTCCACACACTCCTCTATGTTTTCCTCTCCACCGCTCATACAGTGTGAGGAACGTTCATGTCTCTGATTGTCTGGGGATTCAAAGGTGAAGCTCTAGAAAATATGGTTAAAAATACAGGGTGAAGAAAACTGAAAACAGAGTATACAAAATGGCAAAAATTAGAAAAAACTTGTGAAATTGTAAAAAAGTAAAAAAAAAAAAAAACGATACAAGATTATCCAAAAATGCTCTAAATCATGTTTAGAAACGATAAACACTGCTAAATTAAATGATGCATAATTACCTGAAAATGCAGCAAAAAACTGTAAAAGTAAAAATAATTCCTGTAAATTCATAAATGTAAAAAATTACTTGAAAATAAAACTATAAATAAAAAAAATATTGTTAATTTAATTATGAATAAAACGTAATGCATAAATATATATATTTAGCTGTAAAGTAAATATTACCAAAAAAATACAATTTGAATGGCTGTTTATAGTGTTTCTGGAACTACGTATTGCAGTTTGCAACCTTATACAGAGAAAAATAAATGATGCTATTTGTGAAACTAATCTGATCATAGTTTTATTACACAAAAAGAACGTTTTAAAGCAGCTTTTTTCATTATTAAAATATGAAGATTTTACATTTCACATTTCTTTGTTATACATTATATTAAAATGGCGTTTCTTCTCCCCAACATTTAAAACTCCTTCTGTTTTACCCACATTTTATCAGCATTTACAACTTGAAGATAAAGCAGATACAATCCACAGGAAACTCTTATATGCCCTAATCTATTTATTTGCCCTTTTAATTAATATGTAAATGTATGCAGAATGGTCCTGATGTTCCAAAGATCTGATGTACTTTTCCACATACTGTATATTTGAGGCCATAGAGTTCAGTATTGTTCCTGAACAACAAGGTCCTGTAGAATTTAAGCCACGAGAATAAAACCATCTCTACAGATTAAAATCTAAGAGACTTGGATTTGGAGGCCACCAAGGTAACGTGAAAGTCCACCGTTCCTCCAGAAGCAAATCTAGAGCAGTTTAGATGTTTCTCAGTCTTCAGATCGGTGGTACAAGTAGCTATCTTCTATCTCCTCGGTGTAACCGTGCCGTGTGCCGCTGTTCTCCTCTGGACAGTGGATTCCCAGAGTTTGCTGCAGCTTCTGCTCCTGCTGACGTAATTCCGTAGAGTCCACCAAGTCGTAGATGCTTCCCAGGGACCATATTGGAGAGGTAAACCAGGCCTTGACATCTCCATCTTTTCCCACCACCAGCATGCTGAAGTAGTCCCGGTTTATCTTTAACTGGTTTCTGAGGTTCTCCACCACGTCTGGAGTGAGACTTTCCTTCTCAGTTTGACTTTTTCCTATCGGAAGTTTAGGAATTTTAGCCTCAAACTGGTTGCAAGACATGTTTTGTAAGGATTGACGTAAACTCACCATTCAGTGGATAAAACTCCACGCTTCCTGAAGATGTCGGCCCAACGCCAACGATGGTCAGTGAGGCAAAATGACGGATTCCTGTTGATTTAAATCTTAAGATCATAGTGTCTACTGAAGATAGTGAGCTGGGAGAAGGTGGTTCCTACCCATCGGACACTCCTGTCCATTGAGAGCCTGAAGCTGCTGATGGAACGAGTAGTCGTCTCCATTGGGCGCTGATATGATCAGGAGTCGTCGCTTTGACATGAACCTGAGAAGATGTGAGATCTGAGGAACTTTGGAGTCCAGCAGTGGCGGACTGTGGAATTTAATCGATATTCTCAAAACTAATTCATGGTCATATACGCCATCTAACATACTCAAATACAGTATAAAAACTGTTTCTTTACTTTACATTACTTTACCTAATCGATATTCCTACTTTACTCAATCTTAGAAATTTGGCATATTTATTCTTTACTTGCTCACTCTTTTTTCGCTTACTTTTTATGTCCATTCCTTTAATTATTATGCAAATATCTGTGCATTCTACTCCTTACATTTTAAAAATAGTAAGTTACTCTTGTTTCCTTTTGGTTCATTTTAATTGTGCTGTCAACGATTAAAAGAAAAACTATCCAGATAAATATTTTCACACATTAAATGAAATGCATTCATTTTCGACGCAATTATATGCGACATTTTAACATAACAATATACAGTAGTTCTATACCAGTAGAAATGTCATTTATTGCCGCATTTTTTTTACCTTGCATTACTTTACTTTTACACTTCAAGTAGTTTTACACTTTCAATCAAACCAGTACTTTTACTTGAGTATAAATTTGATAGATACTTGAGTTGATACTTTTACTCCCACAGAAGTCTTTTTTTTACTCTGGTATCTATACTTAGTATCTACACGTCTACTGGAGTAATGAATGTGACTACTTTTGACATCACGGGGGGGAAGGCGGGGCTAGTTTGACTTTAACCTGCATGGTAACAAGCTATGACTGAAATCTGATTGGCTACATGCTCTAATTTGAAAATACTACTCTGGTTGTGGTGCACACATATAAAAAGCTATGAAATGAGGCGGACAGACAAGTATATTCATTAACCAAATACTGTACGCATAATTGACATTTAGTTGTGATTCAGATATTTTAAGGCCTTCAGAGGAGATCCTGATGACCCGTCATTGCAATCCAGTGTGGGTTTTACCTCATAAGTGAGTTTTCTTCCTGGTTGTTTGTTGCGACTGATGAGCAAGATGATGCCGTCTTCATCTCGGTCTCGAGTTCAGGCTGACGTGAAGGAAAGTCATCGATGAAATCTAGCAAGACAGAAGGTGCCGTTGGCTTGCTGAAAACCCTGTTATGCTGAAAAAATGTGGACATTGAGAAGAGAGTTTAGTTTCTTCAAAACTCAAAGATCAGACAGTGTGGTCTCACCGCAGGCTTGAAGTCGTAGTCGGTTAACGCCATTGAGAAGTCTTTGGATTGAAGGCCGTACTCGCTGCGGATCTCGCTAAGCAACACCGGGTTGTTGAATTTTTCTGGTAATGATGGTTGTGGAGATTCAGTCTCTGGTAGGAAGAAATTCAAAATGATAAACCTTCACACCAGAACAAATATATATCTGATCCAACAAAATTACACTACGTTAATTTTGAAGTAAACTTCCTGGTTGTATTGAAGATTAAAGTTGATATTGTAAATTCAAGGTCTGCTGTTTGAGCTGCAAAATGCCATTTTTTTTTATTTTCCAAATTAATGAACTACAGTATTTCACGTCAATCAAATAATTAATTAACTTAAGAACATTTTAATGTAATTTATGTTATTTAATTACGAGGAAAAAAAAAACAATGACAGTTTTAGCTTGTTTAAAAAACATGTAGCTTTTAGCAATAAAGATGATTAGTCATTGGACTGGGGGATGTTAAATAAAGACTATTCAATACAATTTCACAATATTATATTTTGATGTGTTTTAATATTCCATTTGAAATAAAAATATTGACGGCTATTTTCTGTTTGTAATTTCACTTAAATTTCTCAAGTCGAATTGTTCACAAGAAAGAGAAGATTTTAGTATTCTTGAGTTAATTTGTGTGCTTTACCTTTCTGGTAATGTTGAACGTGCAGAGAAGGATTGTGTTCCGAACCCAAAATGGACAACACCGAGACTTTCCTTTGGGAAAAATCGCAGCTATGTCGCTCATTATCATCTCGCTGTTTAAAAAACTGAGCAGAGATCTCGCTGGAAGACGATATCACCTGTGCCAGAAACACAAAGACGGGTCAAATACTGCTGATAGAAGCAAAAGCGTTGATGATTGACCTTCCTAAAGAACTTACCAGAAGCCTCCTGCCTTGGAGGTTCTGCATGAAGAGCTTCAGAGTTGCCTTGTCTTCATCATCTGCTTCTCGTTGGGACTTTCTCCTCCCTCCTTTTCCTTTTTTCTTTCCTTTCCCTTTCTTTTTGGAGTGTGAATGTTCAGCTGTCTGCGTTCCTGTAGGTTCCTGAAGGTCCGATTTAGTGCTTGATTTATCGTGTTCAGATGTGTTGTCTGTTCTCTCTGGCTCTGGAAGGCTTTCGGTGGTTCTTGTGCCGTTGTGGTGCTTCAGCTTCTCCTTTCCAGCAGGTTTTCTTGCTTTTTCTCCACCAGGACTTGCTGAGGTTTTACGTATCACGAAGCGTGAGCGTCCACTCAAGATGTCCTGGACTTTGTTCTTTAGCGTGGCCTGTTTGTCCTGATGCATTTTCTGTCTGAGGATGATGGAGGTGGTGTTCCCCTGGTTTTGTGAGCTGAAGACTTTCCGTGTGATGGTCCCGTGTTTCTTCACCAGCCTCTTTTTAGTGATTTTGCATTTAATAGCCGATCCTTTCCTGGCCACTTTTTCCAGCTTGCGCACAGGCAGCTGATCGATGGCTTCGATGAGGGCTTCCTCACGAACCGGATACGGGAACCTCACACTGACCTTCATGTTCTTCTTCAGAATCAACATGGAGAAGATTGGCTCCTCCAGCTCCAGGTAATGGAGAAGTTTGCTCACCATTTCCGAGTCCATGACTTCCACTGAGGCTTTTCCTTGCAAGGACGTGCGTTGGATTTTGCCCTCCATCATGGCGTTCTGAATAATAGTGACGATGAGAGTGTCTCTCTCTGCCAGTCGACAGTTGAGACCTCCAGAGTCCTGGATCTGCTTCTCCACCATCTGGAGGTAGATGTCATTATGGGATGGAGCGGTGATCACCCACAGACGATGTTTGCCCATAAACGCAGCCAAAAAGTCAGACTCTGATTGGACGGCGCTGTCGTGACCTCCATCGTCCTCTTGAGAAGGTACAACATTGCTCTGGTTCTTCAGCTGGTGCTTCTTCTTTCCTTTTGCAGAGCGCACTGAGACGTCGCTCCACAGCAAAGGCAGGAGCAGGAGAATCCACAGACGAGACATGTTGAAGTGGCTTCTGGTTCACATTAAATGTCAAGCTTTCTGCAGGAAATTCCCGGAATGTGAGCTTCAAAGCCTGTGGAGCTCGTCTGATGGCTGAAGCCGAGATGTTGTTGAAGAAGAACAAAAGGGGAGGAAGAAGCCCCGCCCTCTGTGATTTACATCAGACTTTACTGGCTTCTCACCTGCTTGAGTCGCTATTCTATGAATGACGAGGAATCCCACATTCTCTCTATACATGTCTGGACTGATTGTTTATGGTTTTAAAAAATTATTTTTGGTTGAAATGTGTGTTAATAAAATAAAAAGTGTATAATGCTGGTGATTTCTTAACTTTACACTGTTATACAGTCAGACGTGTTTATTGAAAGCAAGTTGTGAATTGCTTCGTAAAAATGAGACTAACAATTTGCTGTTTCAGAAGGTTGAAGTGATTTCTGAAAATATATTAAAACATAGTTTTTGCATAGTTCAGGTATTTAAATAATTTAATAAATAATTTGAATATATTGTTCAGTAAAGAGTTTACAGTTCAGACACAGTCATACACAATGCTGTTATCCAGGTTCATTTTTATTCCTATGCAATATTATTTCTATTGATTTATTTACTAAAATCAATTTTGTACTAGTATTTATCTTGTACTAGTTTTTCTTTTTTGTTGGTTACTACTTTCATTTACTAATATAACGTTTTTACCCATTAGTTTTTTTTCACATTTTGGTTTATTTTTGTTTTAGTTTCACTTACAAAGATTTCTGTTTACTTACTAAGATTCATTTTTGTTTATTTCATATTTTGTTTATTTTTGGTTTTGTGTCTTCCTACTAGGATTCGTTTTTTTACTCATTTATTTTTTTTAATGAATTTTATTACACGATTATAAGATTTTTCTTATTTTTACCAAATTATGTTCATGTTTACTAGTTTACTAGATTCATTTTTACTAAATAGTTTTTTTCTCAAAAAAAGGTCTGAGAAATTGAAAAACATCCTAAAAACCATTAAAAAGCCTGTTTCTTAGTTGCCAACTTAAATGAACGCAAATGAAAACTATCATGAGGCAATAAAGAGAGGTGAAGGTCTGAAGTGTGAGTGTGAGTAAGTGCTTCAGCAGACCAGTGTGGAACTCTAATGGTTAACAGCTTTGCTACTCTGACATTCCACAACTGGATTTAGTTGAACAGAAACATATGAGACGCACAGAGAAAATCACATCGTGCTTCTTCATTTCATTGAACATGCAATATTCTCTCCAGATCGCGTTTGCACACTGGTCGTTTCATCTAAATGCAATCTCTATGTTTTTTATTCCACAAATCAAATGTGGATGTGAGTTTCACAATTAATCCAGCTATTGGTGGTTTTCGTTTGTAAAATGTCCTTGTTGGAAAAAAAGCCATAAACAGTTCATGTGGAGCATGAACATGGATTAGGACCCCTGGCTGGAACACACACATTCAAAATCCCACTCACTCCTATGAGAAACTTTTCTTTTCAAACTAATTCAAACTTTTGACCAGAGACTCAGAAGAAACCCACAGGAGCACAGGGAGAATAATGCATAAAAAGGCCCTGCTTATGTCTCAAACTCAAGTCTCTCAAGATGGGTTCTCCTTGCTGTTACAGAGCTACCCACTAAGCCACAGTTCCAGTATCCTAAAAGTGTTGTGTATACGTACTACCAGCATATATAATGTCATTCTTTTTTTTTTTGACAGAAAAAGATTATAGACGCTCAAAAATTCGGTTTTGTTGTGTGATGTGGTCTATAGCGCCCTCTGCTGGATATAGATATCTAGACTCATTTTGGATAAAACAAATCACATACGTACTGTACTGTACGCTACTATACGTATATATGTTTGCAATTAAAAAGAATATGTAAAACTGTCGAGAACTCTCATCTATATACTTTGTAAGTAAAAGTTTGGTTTCAGTGTCCTGTAGTATCATCAATGATGGTGGTTCCCTTATATGGGGCCAGTTAAAGTCAACAGAGGGATTGTTCATGTGCCCCCTCACCGCACTGTCAACTGACTTAAACAGATAAATTCAGTAGGAAACGCAGGTAAAAGTATTAATACACATGGACGTTGCAGACGTCTTTTACTCGGTGTAAAATGACAAATCTTCGAAACACATATTTTGAATCAGGTGGTCGCATTCCTGAGCGCATGCGCGGTGCGAATGATTGACAGGCCGACGAACCCACTGAGCGCGGGAAGCTCGATGTGAGCGGAGCACGTGACGCGTGTGCTTCCGGCGGCCGTGTAAAGCTGCTGCGGTGTGTCCCTGCTCACTCAGAGGTCGCTCATAGATGCTCTGGCTTGACTCGGTGAGAAATCAATTCTTCATTGTCCATCTCCGCAGCTTTGGCGTTTAACCGCAGAACTTGCACTAGAAAACGCGACGGTCTCGTTTACAAACACAAAAAAGTGATTCCAGCATTGCCTTCTGCTTAGCCGTCATGCTAGTCGGGAAAAAGTGCCCGCCCTCTGTCGGCCGACCGGTTCCAATCCTGCACGCTGTTTATTTTAATAATTTGTAATAATAACTACGTGTTTTGTTTTTCCACGGAAGAGACTTTTAAACGGAATTTCGCGTTGTTAAAAACCCGCGAAAGTCCCGCTTCAGGGATTGACTTTCTCGCGCACAAGGGCACGCGCCGGTAATTCGACGAATCAGATTTTTCCAATCAAACCTCGGCGATTATAAATCACTGCGATTTATTCGTCGAATAATTCCGAGCGATCCGAGTCTTGTGCTGCACGTGCGCCGTGCTAGAATTGGATTGTCGTTTGCGGGATAATCCAATAAAACGGCACACGTTTAATTCAACTCAAGTTTGTTCGGATTGTCTGTTTAGGTCTTTAAACACGACCACTGGTGTTATTAGTGTGTACTAGTGTTTCCGTAAGACATTTATGAAAATGCTTACTGACTGTTGTTTTTGTTACTCAAATTTGCTTGAAGTACACATGACCAATTTTTATGTTTTGTCACTTTCATTCTGTGACATTGAGTGTCCCGTAAAATATTTATTTTTAATGTCATTAAGGCCTTAGTTCGATTTAGATATGTTTAGACGATAATTGGATTAAAATTATAAAACATTATTTCTCTGTAGCGTGCAGAATTGTCGTGTTATTGCAAGTCATTTTCTTGTGATGATTTAGTATTGACCTTTTTTCAACTTTTGAAAATTGCACAAATATTTGTTTTGATTTACGTGATTTACGTGATTTAAGTCTTTTTGATAGTTGACCACAGTTCATAACCTTACAAATATTTTTAGACTTAATATAAGTGTTAAAAATATATTAATAATAAAAGTTATATTTCCATTGATTTATGCTAGTTCTGTTTTACTAGGATTCATTGAATTCTCTCTACAAACTAACAAAAGTTTTTTTTTCCGTGATTGTTGTCCTTGTTTGACCCCAAATTCCTCAGACCAGTCTTGTTATGGATTGTTTATGGTGTCATAAATGGACATGTAACACAGACTTTACATGTGTGTGTGTCTACCGTGTGAGCTCCAGTCTCACTGAAGCATGTCATAAATGAACCTGTTACTCACACTTTACTTTGCTACCGTGTGACCTCCAGTTTCACTGTAAATATCCCTTATCACGTCTGTGAGAGACCCTCACCTAAACAAATACTGACCTCCACACCATCTCCTCTCTAGTCCTGTATATAGCAGAGCGGTGCCTTTAATGGAAACTCATAGTTATAATGGTTTTGATTATTAATCGTCAATCAGGAATTATCTTAACAACATCAGACTAAAATGACGTAAATTGTCTGTAATAGTCAATTAGTTTTTGAATGCATTTTTAAAGGTGTTATATTTATATTATGTGTAAATATTCTTTTTACTTGTATAAATAAAGTATTTCAATTTCTTTTACATTAATGAAGAGAAATTCTAAAAATAAAAAAAATGTCTTAAAATTAAGCTGGAAGAGTTTGTCTCTTGTTTTGGATTAAAATGCTTTAATTTGTTTGTTTTAGCAAAGAACAATCCATTGTATAGATTTATTATTAATAGTATTATTATTTTTATTAATCAATGAATTAATATTAATTGTAGCATATTTTTCTATCACACTTATCCATTTATTTATCCCAATAAAATCAAGCTTTTATTTGACGGGGAAAATCAATCGGGGTTACCATCAAAAGAACAGTTTTTTTTTTTTTTGTTTACCACATGGACAATCCTAATATATTCAGCATGAATGCCCAAATGTTTTATTTTACATTATTTTGTAGTAAAGTACATTGCTACTTTTTCAATGATGACTTACACATTATATTATATTATATTGTAAATCAATGCAGAGTCAGACTATAACAAAGAATATAACAAAATACTTTAATTCTTTTAAGACATGTAATTAAATATTTAATATAACAGAAAATTACAAAACATTTGCATTTGACAACAAATTCTGTTGAGACAAGCAATGCAAAGCATCAAATGCTATTGAAAGTTCCGGAAGAAAACAAATGTGGGGGAAAGTGAGCTTGCGTTGTGTAGGGAAGTAAAAAAAAGCAAGTTTCACCTTGGAAGAAAGTTCTGTGGTGTGTGAACAGCTGAGCTACAGTGAGAGTGGGGCATTATGGGAAAGGTCGGTTCACTCTCTCTCTCTCTCTCTCTCTCTGCAGGAGGAGGGACGTTGCGACATCACAGCTCCTCCTTGTGTCTCCGATGGCGAGTCTTCTCCGTGTGGTAGCGGGCAGCTGTTCCAGTCCCCTGTTCTCTGGGCTGGCCAGTGTGCGGACAGTGAAGACGCCATGTGTGCGCTTCTTTAAGACCCATCAAGCGCTAAGTCGCCTCGCTAGTCCAGGTAAAAACGCTGTGCCATTTTATTAGTTCCCACCCAACACGTTTGACTACATTTTTGCTGTGTTTATGCGTAAACGATGTGATCTCGAAGGATTCTGCTGTAAAATGCCACAAGATACCATATTATTAAAACTTTTCAATTTCAACAATCCGTTCTGCTGGAGTTTATGAACTGAGTGAACTTCAAGGTCAGAGTGTTCTGTCGTGATCGCGTCCAGTCAAGGTGACCGGTGCGACGTGCCCTCTGCTCGGTTCCTGCCAGTCTGCGTTGGCATCCAGCCATTAATGGCAGACATGTTTTCATTTGGCATTATGGGACCAACAGCATAGGCTATTTCTGGCCTGACAGCTGAGAAGACGAGATCATGACGTGAAACTTCCTCAGACTGACGTCCGGATCTACACTCGGTTTTAAATGAAGTTCTTAAATTGTATTTATATTTAATTCACAACAAACAAATATAGTGGTACTCTGACTTATGAAGTTAATCCATGCCGACCGCAGTTCTGTAAGACAAAAATTTCATGACGTTTTCATTTGTCTGGACGTCATATGTACATTACCTAACAAGTGCCAAGCCCATGTAAATTCAGAATTTTTTTTTACGTATGTATACATTTTATGTATGTACAACATGGTTTATAACATTGGAAAAAAATAACATAAAAGGTTACTGTACTACTAATGTAAAAGAATAAAAAGTCAGTTTTTATACAATGTGTAAAGTACAAAAAGTACAAAGTATTATACAATAAAGTGAACGAATCATTTGCAGTAGGGTTGTGACAATATCGCGTTCTAATAGCGTTCTAATACTCTAACCCTAATATTTCGCGATATTTTGATAAATCTGCCACTTCCTAAACAATCTTTGCAACATCTAAAATTATTAGCCCCCATAAAAAATACGTATTTCAAAAGTTAAACAGACCTAATAATTGTGTCCTAAATTGTACATAATACTGTACCTTGTTTATTTTCATTAAGTGTAATGGTAATTTTTTTTTCTTTACTTTTATTTTTCATTCCATTTATTTAAATTTAAAGCAAAGAGTAATACGTGTTATTATATTGGTTTGACATTCTGATTTTCTGGGTTAAATACTTAAAAATAATAACTAAGACTGGTACGGCTCCATGCTACCTCAACCTCAACGTAGTCTACGATCTGAGAACGAATGTCGGATAGTAGTCCCTCTGCAACGCGGTTTGAAACCTCACAAAAACCTTCTCTTGTTTTCTTGGCTGTCTGGTGGAACTATTTACCCATCCCTGTGAGAAAGTCTACAACCTTCTCAACATTTAAAAGCACTAAAAACTGAGGTTTTTCATCTGCATCTTAACACAAAAAAAGTAAAAAAAAAAAAAAAAAAAAAAAAAGGCTTGTGTTTTTGTATTGTGTTCACTGACTGTCATGCGATTCTGATAAGTAAGTGTCTTTATATCGCCTCTGTGGACATCTACTGTAGCCTATTTTAGACAAATTGCTTCACTTGCTGCTTTTTGTAAGTCGCTTTGGATAAAAGCATCTGCCAAATAAATGTAAAGTATTCTAAGCAAATAAATCATGATTCTCATTTTATCCAGAATTGTGCAGCTCTAGTATTGGTACCTATTCACGCCGATTTCGATAATATACACCCAAACTAAAACCACAAAGTTTAAAGTGTGACAGGTTGGAAGGAAAAACCTACGGGTCGAACCACGAGTGGCTAAGATGAAGCTTCACGTGAAAACACCTGCAAGACAAAGTCTAATTCTACAGATTTACACCTGCTTTTTAAAGTTCTGTTGAATTTTAAATCAATTTCATAGCTTTGTAAATACACTCGGTGACCCCTTTGACCCTCGGGTTGAACTTATCGACTGGGTTGAACTATTTTGCATGTCCACCTGTTAGAGCCATTCAACACGCGGCGCTATTCGATTTTTGCGACGTTTCCAGTCTGACTTTCACATTAGTCCGTCTTGTTATCTTTAGATCAGGCCTGTGATGACCTTCGACTTCCTCCAGCGGCTGGATGCGTTCAGCATGTCTCGACCACATGACATTGTCGTGTCCTTCAACAAGACGCGTAAAATTCATTAGCGCCGCAATGTCCTCCAAAGCAACTTTACAGCTTGTTTTTCGGGCCGGGACGGTTTTCCTAATTTAAACAGAAGCCGAGCTGTTGAAAAGTCACAAATTGTTTCTTTCCGTGCGAATGCGTGCAGCTGTAAAGCAAGCCGTTTCCTGGAAGCATAACTCAGATATTTAATGTAACCTCGGACTTCCACGGCTGTAAATCTACGGCTGTTTATGACTCTTATCTTTATTGGAATGCTTTTCACTTGACCTGACGCTTACCAGGTCTGAGAGGCTACAAATGGCTGATTAGTGCAGAATGGCTGTGTACAGTGAGGAGCCGGAGCTAATAAGCACTTTTATTTTGTTCGAGTGAGTTTGAGCAATTATAAGAAATTATAAGAAAATCTTTCTTGATGCTTAACACTTTGTTGAAAGTGACTTGATGTATCTTTACGGTCATTACTTGCATTTATCACACGCTATCTGAGTCTCACTCTCTGTCTGTCTCCTTAATTTTCTTTCTCTCTTTCTCTGTTTCTCTTTTTCTCTCTCCACTCTCTTGTTTTTCTCTGTCTTTATCTCTTTTCTCTCTCTCTCTCTCTCTCTCTCTCTCTCTCTCTCTCTCTCTCTCTTTGTTTTATCTCTCACTCTCACACAAATCTGTCTTTCTGTCTGTCTATATCACACTCTTATACCCACTCACACAATCTTTCTCTCTGACTCTCTCTCTCTCTCTCTATCTCCATCTATCTATCTTTTTACACACACACACTTTCTAATCACTAATATACCCCCCAATTCTCAAGTTTATTCCTGATAGGAATTTGCGGCATATTCCTGATTTGAATTTTTAACCACACTGACCACAACTGCGTATAAAATGAATTATTTATCATTTATTTTGTGTAGAAAATGCACTACGTGTTTTCAGTTGTGGAAAAATATCTATTTTTAACTGACTTATGTAGGTTTTATTTCTGTTTCTGAATCTGATTTTGTCATGAAACTGAAACCTGGAGCTGTTCTACAGCAATAAACTTTAAATTGTCTAATGGTGAAGTAATTATACACCTTATATTATTGTATTTCTTAGGCATCCCGTACAAACAGCTGACGGTCGGCGTGCCCAAGGAGATCTTTCAGAATGAGCGTCGCGTGGCCATCTCGCCGGCCGGCGTGGAAGCTCTCATCAAGCAGGGCTTCAACGTGGTGGTGGAGTCCGGCGCCGGAGAGTCCGCCAAGTTCTCGGATGACATGTACACAAAAGCCGGAGCCACCATCAGGGACATGAAGGACGTGTTTGCTTCTGACGTTCTCCTCAAGGTACCGTTCTTTATCGTTTCATGTTCCTGACCGTCTCATCCCAATCCCATTCTTCTCGTCGCAGGTACGCGCCCCCATGTTGAACCCAGCTTTGGGACTCCATGAAGCCGAGCTCATGAAAGATGGAGCCACCCTCGTAAGTTTCATCTACCCAGCTCAGAACCCAGAGCTGATGGAGGCACTCTCCAAGCGCAAAGCCACAGTTCTGGCCATGGACCAGGTGCCCCGTGTAACTATCGCTCAAGGATATGATGCCCTCAGTTCTATGGCCAACATTGCCGGGTAAGATAAGCAAAGTGGAAAGCGATGAATACCTTCCTTTACATCGGGCTTCCGTGCTTGGCTGGTGATGATTGGCAACACTTGAAACAAAATGCGCATTCAAGTTCAACCAAGTTTTTGATTTTTATTAGTGGTGAAATTGCAGACTGCCACTTTGATGGCCTCAAAATCCTAACAGTTTATTTATATTTTATGGTTTATTTTCAGAACATCACAAATAACTTCCAATAGAGGTAGAATTATGATTAGAATCTCAATAGCCAGTTCATCTGGTTCTTCACAATAGCTTGATCACTTCATACAATGCATTTTAATCTCTTGCAAATCAAAGCCTCTTTTTTGCGATCCTGCAAAATTTTTCAAACTGCAAAGGAAAAGCTGATAAATCAATTTTCCTAAACATAACATTTGAACAATCTAATCAAACTGTATCTCTCTCCTCTATTTCATTCTAGAAAATAATTTTACGTGATATGTGAAATACATAAAATATACGTAAACTATAATATACGTCTAATTGAAGATTGGAACTGTTGAGCTCAGCAACATGCGACTGTCAAACTGAAACTCAAGACGTCAATGTCTAACTGAAAGCATTGCATCCGGTAAATCTGCGCTAACGGCTAGCAAGTCCACATCAGAAGATACGCATCAGAAGAAAGAAAGCGGTTCAAAACGAAGAACACTGGATTCAAATCTCGGAAACAAAAACAATCAACGCGATCTGTCTGCTACACAGAGCAAACCAAAGCTGTTCTGTTCTGATATTTATGTCTGACAGAGACACAGTCCAGGATGACTCTGGATGAACGAGTCTCCTCGGCGAACGACTCGTTTATTGCGTGACAGCCAAGCCGGTTTGAGCATGCTCTGTAATGAAAAGAATCATTCGCAATTTGTTCAAATTAATGTTTTCTGATCGTTTGTTTATCCGTTCACTAATCACGCGACAGCAGAGCATCAGCGCCGATTCCTGTAAAAAAAAAAATGAACCAAATGAATTAGTGACTCAAAATGAATCGCCTTTACTGTTTGAGAGTTAAATATTTGAGTCAGTTAAAAGAATTGAATTTCTCATCACTAACTAATAATTCTAAAACTAGTAATATTCAAGTAAAAACGATATTAAAGTTGTATGGGTCACAAGTTTGGTCTAAGTAAAGAAAGAAAAATAGTAATTTAGGAGAAAAATAGCGCTATTCTTTTTTTTTTTTCTTAATTATTTTGTACCTGAAAAATCAGAGTGGGTGCTAATCTTTGCATAAAAACTGTAAATAGTTATCTTTTTTTGAATATAGAAACTACCTTCCAAAATTCTATAACGAATAACAAAACACTTTTAGACATTAATCACATGCATGTTTTTTTTTTAAATTACTGATTTTAGACCAAGTACCATTTATTTATTATTATTTTTCTCATGTTGTACATCAACTTGTGGCTATTTTTCTTAATCTTACATTCCCTGTCTTCTTCCCTATTAAGCATAATATTGGTCCAAATAAGAAAAAAAATAATTTGGCCTTGTGTGTTAATATTTGCTCGAGCTCTTTAGGGTTCCGTCCCAATAAGTTGCCGGTCCAATTAACCGCAACTAACCATTTTGCAGAACGTTGTGTTTTCCAGTGGCTTATCCATGTCAGTATTGCAATAAATGGAGTCTACTGTACATTGAGTCATGCATATTTATGAAATATAGAATTTCCCTGGGTTTTTTCCTGCTTTTCTAACTAATCCCAAACAAACAGACGGTGTTTGCAGTGACCAGT
>MU204205.1:4764323-4859260 GCA_017309775.1 Paedocypris sp. Pulau Singkep
TCACCTGTCTTGAGTGTCATTAGCGTCAGAAATGTTCGCGTCCGTCACCAGTGTCAACATTTGTGGTTGGCGTCTGGATTCTGGCTTCTTCTGCGGCCGCGACTGATGCGCTGCTGTTTTCCTTGGCAGTTATAAAGCCGTGGTCCTGGCAGCCAACAACTTTGGCCGCTTCTTCACCGGTCAGATCACAGCGGCCGGGAAGGTTCCCCCGGCTAAGGTATGTGCACTGGCACGTCGGCGCACGCACACGCTGTTTTTACTAGGCTTTTCTTGATTCATTGCTGTGTGTTTCTCACATTAGCTGCTGGAAGGCATCTGTGCTGTTCTTTAATTCCTCCGAGCTTTCTAACGGGTTGTTCTCGTCTTCAGGTGTTGATCATCGGAGGTGGAGTGGCTGGTTTGGCCGCTGCTGGATCTGCCCGGGCTATGGGGGCTATCGTGAGGGGCTTTGACACCAGGTAAAGAGGAAATCTGGTGGATTGCTGCTAAACACTAAATGTATTATTGCTTTGTTTGATGGGTAATAGGGGTGTAATACCGTTGACTGTTTTGTCACATTTAAAAACAACACTCATTTTTTTTTTTTTTTTTTTTTTTTTTTTGTTTTTTTTTTTTTTTTTTTTTTTTTTTTTTTTTTTTTTTTTTTTTTTTTTTTTTTTTTGGAAAGTGTTATAAACTAAGAGAATCTAGTATTTACTGTATCACACATTGATAATTTTATAAAAACGGCTGATGTTAATTTAAAACGTCAGTTTAATTACATTTTTATAATACTTATATTTAAAAGCTGATGTTTATTTAAAAAGTTTTATTTATTTTGTTGGCCATTATGATATTTTTATAAAGGGAAATATAAATACATTAAGTACTATATGTTAAGCATCATGACAAAACTTGAAGAAAAAAACCCATACATTATGAACAAATATCATCATCATCAGAGCATATTTTGTATTCTTGCTGTTTTGTATATTTATTGAAACGTTCGAACTTTTGCCTTCATTTTATACTAGATATATTTAATAATATATTATCTATATTCTATTTTATGCAATGTGTGTTTATTGTAGATTTTCATTTTGATTGTTTTGATTTGATTTTGATTGCCCATTTCTTGCATCAAACAGTAGTATTCCCAATTTCATTGTAACCATGGGATACAATGACAATAAAGACATTCTTCTCTATTCTATTCTATTTTATTCTCCTTGGCTTATGGCACCATTATGACAAAATTTGGTTTGACCATTGTATTGTATTTAGGTCCTTCCATTTAGTTCTTTTATATTTTCAGATTTTATTTCTATAATTTGGGAAATGTTATTGTTATTGTAATTGTGCCTTTTTTTTAATGTTATACTCTCTTATGTAGTGACCTGACTTATGTATGTATGTAGTTACAGCAGACTGTAATGTGTTCTTGAGAAGTAATTTACATCTAAATTATAGAACATATTATTATAGCATGAAAGTGTCAAAGTGTAAATATCGCCACATTGTCTGTTGTTTTATATTAGTTCTCAAACGGGTCAATGTTTCTCATTGGTACAAGTCAAACAAAAAAGATCATTGCTCTCTCCACATGGTGGCAGTATTGCACTAGTTAACATCAACTTTCACATCAAATACAACAATGACGTGAGCTCACCCTCTTCTGACACTTGATCAAGTGTATTTTGTAACACATATCTTTATGTTATTTGCCGTTTCTGTGAGAATGCTATAATCCTGTTTCTTGCATTCCTGTTCCCCAGAGCGGCTGCATTGGAGCAGTTTAAGTCCCTGGGTGCCGAGCCACTGGAGGTGGATATCAAGGAGTCGGGAGAAGGTCAGGGAGGATATGCTAAAGTAATGTCCAAGGAGTTCATCGAGGCAGAGATGAAGCTGTTCGCCAAGCAGTGTTTAGACGTGGACATCATCGTCACGACAGCGCTCATCCCTGGTATGCACTGCAAGTCTGCAACGACAAAGGTTGCGCTTTAAATTCTAGTTTGAACTGATCAAAAATCCTTTGTCTACTTCGTGTTATAAAACATTATACACAGTATTTACGCAAATATAAGCACATCCTTTTTTTCAATTTTAGAAGCTCAAAAACTTGAAGGGTGCGTATATTCGCCGATTTTAGTAAATGCATGTAAATATAAGCGTCCATTTTTACGTATTTCAAGTCAGGAACAATCACAAATAAACAGAACCACGTCTTTAAAACAGAAGTAAAGAAACATTAGTCACGCTGCGACACTTCACAGGAACATAATAATGTTGGAAGAAGTAAGATTAAACTAAATACAGTCATTAATATTACAACAAACCGAGACTACAAACCACATCCGGCTTATATTCTCGTAAATATGATGATTTTATATATAATAATTTATGTGCTCATAAGCTATTATCTTATTAGTTCATGTTCATATATTGTTTATTCCTAAAATTAATTTCTGAAATGAGTTTTGAGTGTACTTTTTTGTTTATATTGTTTGCTTTTTCTTTAAACACTTATATTAACCTTATTATGACTTAATTTGAATCGCAGTCAAACTTTGAAAAAACTTTTCTTGGGAATCAACCCAACAACCTTGCTGTTGTGCAGATGGGCTTTGGGAAAACCGAAACGTTCCATTTACTGGGAAGATAGCGCAAACGACTGTTTAGTTTTGCGAAACGCATTAGTCAGGTTTTTCTTGAAGATCTCAAGAGACTTGTAAAACGTCGGATTAGCCAGCAAAACTAATTAGACAGGATCATTAGAAAATAAGGCGCTCTCACATCTGCAGACGCGCTTCCTGTTTTTTCCCTGTTCCATGGCCTAAAGCTCAATCCACCTTTATTCAGCGCTGAGTGTTTCCCTACAGTCACTGGATCTGGATTTAAAGATGTCTGCTTTTCAGATCCACGCGCTCAATCCGCTGTCGCTCGAGTGCAGCTTCAGGTTTCTACCACCTACTGTGGGATTTTCTTCTCGATGGCTTTCAGCACACTTATATTAGCAATACGCCCGCGATCTGTTCCGCATTTCTGCGCAAAGCACGTTTTTCTGATTTCAATCCAACGGCAGATTATCTGTGTTTTAGGCCGCGCGGATGAAAGGCGCATCGAGGAGACGTATTAAACGCGCATCAGTCATGGTTTTCTTCACCGGTCTCACTGTGCTGAAACGTTCCTGCAGGTCGGAAGGCCCCAGTGCTGATTACGAAGGAGATGGTGGAGTCCATGAAAGACGGTTCAGTGGTGGTGGATCTGGCCGCCGAGGCTGGAGGAAACATCGAGACCACGGTTCCTGGAGAACTCAGTGTTCACAATGTGAGTTTGACCGCATTTCTCTTCTCTTGTCGTTTTCTGACTGGTTTGCTTCTAGGGCGTCGTCCATGTCGGCTACACTGACATTCCCAGTCGCCTGCCCACTCAGGCCAGCACCTTGTACTCCAACAACATCATCAAGCTCATTCGGGCCATCAGCCCAGACAAGGAGGTGTTTTACTTTGACGTTAAAGAAGACTTCGACTATGGCACGATGGATCATGTCATTCGCGGTTCTATAGTCATGAAGGTAGGTTTTGTGGTTTAAAAGTTAATTCTGAGATGTTAAATTGCTGTTAAAGGTCTTCATTGGACAAATATCAGTAACGTTTTTTTACTTTCAAATACGAGTCTGTTGGTTAGATTTTTGGTGGCACATTTTTACTTGCAAAGATGGTAATTATTCAGGGATGTGTGAACTATACACTCTTGAATTTAGATAAAATTAGACTTTAATAATAACAACAACGTGATTAAACAGTACAACAGAGGCCGTAAAGGCCTGAAAGAAAACGCAAGCAGTATTAAATAACAACACTACACAAATTGGTATTTGGAAAATGAAAGAAATGGCGATAAATAAATGGTGCAAAAAAATACGAAAGTACCTTTTATAAATATATTATTATATTTTCAGCATGTCTTTAATTATTTTCCTTTGTGTTCCTAGACCTCCATTTATCGCTGTTGTATTGTTTAAGCCACAAATTTCCTCCAACATTTCGCTCAAACAGCAATAAAGCGAGTGTCTGCTGTGCACCCAAATTTGGCCTGCGCAAAATGGGCTTTTATGCGGTCCGGCCTTTGCCTTTAAAAGAGTTTGACACCTCTTAGCGCTAAGGATGTGAGCAGTTTAAAATTTATGACTCAATATCTGTCCGACTCTTATTTGGTTTTTATGGAGGTGAGTAGAGGTGTTATTTGAGATTTGGCTCTTGACATCGCTCGCTTTTCCAGGACGGAAAAGTGCTTTTCCCTGCACCGCAGCCCAACAACGTTCCCGTGGCAGCACCTCAGAAGCAAAAGTCTGTCCAGGAGCTGCAGAAGGAAAAAGCAGCTGCTATATCGCCCTTCAGAGCCACTCTCACCTCGGCCGGGGTTTACACCGGAGGTAAATCACCGTCCTTTTCCTCCGGGGTCTCTTTAGGTTAATATAAAAGCGACTCCTCGTGACCTTTTAACAGGGATAAACGCCTATCCTGCTTTGGTGGTCTCTGTCGTTTCAGTTAAGAAGTCATTGTGGACCTATACAAGGCAGTGATGGGAAGTTCGATTCTTTTAACTGATTCGGATCGTTAATTCTCGAACAGTAAAGTGAACTAATCATTTCAAGTCGTTTGTTCATTTTTTTACAGCATGCTGTATAAGACAACATGGTTTGCTTCAGCGGACATTCAAAACACAAAATGCCAAAAAACTATGGCAATTAATCGAAAAATAGTCAATCAAAATTATAATTAACTTATCAACTAAAAAACAACTATAATGCGTTTTAAATGAAATACGAATATACTGGAGTGCTGCTGCTAGTTACAGAACCTGTGCGGCTCGGCTCTCACGTGACAGATGAACGAGGAACCGATGTTCCGTTTGAACAAATCACGGACAAATTGGAGTAACACTGCTCGCTACTATTATCCAATGAGGGTCACGAACTCGTTCATTCAGAGTCATACAAAAGATCTGATCTTTTTGTACGAATCGTTCACAAGCGCATCACTATTAGAAGGGTCCGTTTGTGCACATTCAGCTTTTCTCTTCTAATCAGCAGTGCTCGAAAATCACTAAACAGCAGCACGTGATGCTATTCGCCTTCAGAGCTCCAGCATGAATTCTATTGGTTGCAGACTCGCGAGGAGAGGCTTCACATCAAAGCGCTCACTTCCTTTCTCAGACAAGCCACAAATACAGCTTAGCACGTAAATAAACACCGGCTGATAAACAAACATGCAAATGACATCTTCCTGTCCTTTCAAGGTTCCTGTATATAAGAGTCGAGGTGCCTTTTAAAAACCCCGACCGCAAACAAATGAGATGCCTTTAATCTCGACTTCTCAAGCCTGTACCCGAGCTGAACAAATCCCACCAAACTCTTCAGGAATATCCCAACATCATTTTTACTCGAAATATTTTCACATATATTCTGCAGTGCGTAAAGCTGACAGATGGCAGAAACGGGCACCACCACAAATACATTGTCAATTAGAACGTCAATTGAAGACAAGTGTGGGTACATTTGTAGCATCTGCATTTTGAAAACAATGTTTCAAATCAATGAAACGATTAAGTTAACAAATAGTACAAAATACTATATACTGTTTTTGTTTTTTAAATAATGATTTTTATTTTTTTACTCAATTAAAATGAAAAATTTTGCAATTTGATCTTGCTAGTAATATTCTAATTGGTGTTCTATTTCAGTTCATCGCTTGTTAGGAAATAATTTGTCACGTTCTAACAATTAATGACAAAGTAATTGATCCGTTGAAAAAATCAACCGACAATTAATAATATGATATATGTCACAATACTTATCAATATGAACAACTTACAGCTATGAAAAAAAGTTGTGGTCATTTATTTTGTGATCGCCTTATGTTGGCTATATTTAAACTATTTAAGTTGTATGTTTATTTGCCTCTGTACTATTCTTTTGTTATTCATACTATTATATCATTTAGACCAATCAGGACGGGAAACAAACGTCTAAAACAAATGCCAGAATAACAGACAAGCCAAAGTTCTGATGTGAAGGTTTCAACTGTCTGTTCTGTTTCTCAGGTTTGGCATCCATGATGGGATTAGGAATTGCTGCTCCCAATTCCGCCTTCACCCAAATGGTTACGACGTTTGGTCTAGCTGGGATTGTGGGATACCACACAGTGTGGGGAGTCACTCCGGCTCTTCACTCCCCACTCATGTCTGTTACAAACGCCATCTCTGGTGAGTAAAACCAGGTGGAATCATGCTGTTTGACACCACAGTGTTTTTCAAGCAATCACCATCAACTTTGAGTAACTGCATTAGTAAAATTGATACAGTGGTAGCCTGACTAAAGGAAATAATCCGTGCCGAGAGCTGTTTCGTTTGGCGATTTAGATGTAATCCATCTAATCCGTGCCATGACTTTATAAATTCAGACAAAATTTGTTTTTAAAGATAATAACATATTGTTAATAAATGTTACATAGCAGTTGTTTATTTTGCCCTTTGGCAGATGTTTTTTAAGCTGCAGTATGTAATGATCATACATACTGAATCATCGTTTCATCTCACATGAAACGTTACCGCCATCTTGAAATTACGTCGTGCAAATCCCTGAGATTTCCGTAACCTCGCAAGAACGGTGACCAGGCGACATCAAATTCAAGATGGCGACTCTAAAGGAGAGAAAAAAGAATATCGGCATTCTGGGAGAATACGAGCTTGTTTTATAGTTTGATGGCAAGATCTCTGAAATTAACCAGTGTTTTTTGTTGTTGTTTTTTGATGTGCAAAGAAGATTAACTGTTTTATACACGTCTGAAATCTCATCTCCATGCATGATAGCGTTAAGAAAAAGACGCGCTTCTTTCGTAAAGGGAAGATATTTCGGAACTCGGGACGACATTTTTGCGGCGATGCATTTTGTTACTCAGGATTTTCGTTATCTAGGACATTTGTAAGTCGGGCTACCACAGTGTTATATTCTCTGGCTGCGGATATTCACACATATATATGATATTTACACACTGATTGTATTTCTGTTTTTCTTGGTGATGATCGCACATCTCTTCCAAAGTTTTCTGTTTGGTCTTTCCAAGTCTATATTTCATTAGTTAACGTGTGAAAATCTCCAATTCTGGTGTGTTCTGTCCAGCACTCGTCATCAAAGCCTTCCGCTTTCTTCCATCTTTGCCCCTCAGCTATTGGGTTTTTGAGTGGGTGTGAATTACCCACTTGCTTTAAAGAGCAGAAAATGTCACCTAATTGTTTTCTTCTTCCCACCACCACCTTAGTGTTTGTGATGGGTCGCGGCGGCCCACCCGTTAGGTGAAGAAGTCTAGACGTGAAGGCCTTTCCATCAGCGGCAGGTCAAGGACGTCTCTGTGTTTCATTAGGCTTTGATTCATCTCCCTCATCAGCCTGATAGAGCAGGAAAAGGTTTCGTTTTTAACAAGTCCTTGGTGGTCTTTTATGTTTAGGGGGCTATAAAGTAAACCAAAGTCAATTAGTTTTGTGCTTTGACCTACTGCACAGTTCCTGTGGATTCATTCGTTTGTTTGAGGTGGTACACGTCTGACACTTCTTGACCTGGTTGCTTCGCATTGCTGGAAATGAGATTTGAAAATTGTTTTTTTTTTTTTCCTTTTTTTTATCACCAGTTAGTAGTAGTAGTTATTGTTATTACAGCAATGGGGTACAACAACAATATGGTAAAAAAAATTAGATATGGTAAAAAGATAGAGGGTCGCTGCACAATTAGTAATATAGATGAAATAAATGTAATATTAATTGCCTCAAACTTCACAACCAAACTTGTATAGGTCCAACTTGCTTTGATACTACGCCACCGTGCTCCCAAATAGTGCAATCTAAGAAAATATTTTATTTTTGTTTAATAGAACAAAATATACATTTGAACAATTTTCAGCAGTTACTAGAAATTAAAAGAATGTCAATTCAGATAATTTTACCGATTTGATGTCTATGCAATATTAAATGATTAACAGTGATTCAGCAGGATGAATTAAGTTTATATTATTATAAACTTATCATATAATTTTTTTTGAAAATGTGAGTCTTTTATTGAACTGAATTTTTTCAAAATTTAAATTTCTGTTAGTTGCATCAAGAGAAATTAAGTTTTTAAATAATTATTTTAGCATAATGAAAGCGTGTAAAGCATAATTATAGCCTTTATATTGACGTGATTTTTCGAAATTTAAGTCGGAACAGCAACAAAGTCTTTGTAGGTTTTATTTAATTAAATGAAAACATTGAAAAGGATAATTGTTTTTTTGCCGCACAGCCATTGTAATGTATGTGTAAATCCTTATAAAACCTAATAAATTCTATCTATAAATCATTGTGATGGTCATCAGACTCCTGCATCTTTTCTGTACAGCAGATCTCCAGACTGGCTTGATGTAAACCTTCATGGCCACGAAGAAGCAAATAAGTCGTCTGTTGCCTTTCCTGCAATGTTGTGGTGGTGCGCACTTGGCTGGAGAAGTGAGTCTGTGATCAGTGGATGCTTCAGACGTGAGAGGAAACGCTTAAGAACAGTTACACACTTCACTGACCAACACGGCCACCTCGGTCAGTCTATTCTGAGCTTGTGATGCTTATCGCTTCCCTCAGTTGTCCTCTGCCATGGCTGATGTGGTGCGGCCTTGCTTGAAGAGCATCGTATGTGATATTTCTGGTTGAGATGTCCTTGATTAGGACTGAAAGAATAGTCGATGTCTTGTTTCTCATCTTGTGGAGAAACTTGCAAACAGATGCCGCTTCCACAACCGGAGAAATGCTCCGGCTTTTTCCGTTCATGGTTGGTTGGTCAGTAATGGAGAATGCTGTAATGCTGTTACTGTGCTATTTGGCTCTCCAAGTCATTTTCCTTGAGGACTAACGCCCGATTGTTTTTTTTTTTTTCTTTCTTTTTTTAAACTTTACTTTGTTGTTCTTTTTTTGCCATTGGTACAGTTTCCATTCGTTACACTTGCATTACCATTTCGGATCTGTTTTGTGTTGGAAGACGTTTTTTTGAACCTTATTTTAGTTCTGGAGCTTTTTCAGCCACTGATCATGATGAGCTGACCATGAAACGCAAACTAGATTTACTCAGATGCTGTATTTTCCAAAAACTCTAATACAATGCCACAATGGCGTCGTTTTCTATGCCACTTGTTTTATTTTTGGGTCACAATCTAGCAAATCTAAGCGAGTCTGGGACTAAAAGTGAGAGAAGCCTATCTATCATTTATTTTTGAGAAACACTATACAAATGAACTTAAAAGTTATGTTTCTACACATTCTTTCGATCAATCAGTGTTCACATTTTTTTAACCTTTGGAACAAAATGGAGAAAGGCCGTGTGAACTTTTAAAAAGCCTGAATTACCTGGACAGGCCTTGAACTTATTTGTTTATTTAACTTGGTTCCCATTTGCAGTTTTTCTGAAATTTCTCTCTCTTTTCACAGAATGAAACATCTCGCAATCAATGAAACACTTTAAAAAATCACAATAACTTTTAGAGTCTGAAGCTTGGAAGTCAAAAAGTTTATAGACAAGCCACACGTCTCTTAGAACAAGCACGTGAGGTTTGAATGTGTTCTCCACACTTGTTGGTTCCAGGTCTGACTGCAGTTGGTGGTCTCTCGCTCATGGGTGGTGGGTATCTTCCCAGCTGCACGGCCGAGACGCTGGCGGTTCTGGCTGCTTTCATCTCCTCCGTCAACATCGCCGGTGAGCACCAAACACACTATCCCACGCCTGCAACCGCAGACCTTTACATGTCGCTAAAGTGACAACGCTGAAATTGGTGTAAGGTTCCATACGCAAACAGGCCGCTTACAGAGAGTGGCTGCTGCCCTCTGGCTGCCCCGCGTCTTGTGTTCGTGAGAACGCCCCGCGTATTTAGTTCCAACCAGGTGGAAGAGTTTAGGCCCGAGTGGGGGGGCAGGGGGGCCGCAGACAAACCTCTCACCTGAAGGAGAAAATGTCAGCGCAGCAGTTTGGCTTCAAAGAAGGTGCCGTCGTAAATCTCAAGCTCGGTTCTCCAGCTCCAAAAAGTCATTTAGGGAGTAAAAGAGGCTAGAAAGTGGCTTCAAGTGGCAAATATGACATTGTGGTTTTCGTGACTTTCACCTCGCTGAACTGCACCGGCGTATTTAGATCAACGCGCCAAGATTCGGCTCATCCAGGTCCAGGTTAAAGGGAGCGTACGTGATTTAATACCCGACTACTAGAGTTTTACAGGCATTTTCATCATCCTATAATAACAGCTTTTAAATGTGTTCCAGTGCGCATAAAGTCTCCAAATTTATATATTTATCTTTTCACGGCAGGTGTTTAATATCATTTGGGGTTTTTTTCTTTTCTTCATTTGCTGCTTCCATTCTTCATCCAACAGTCCCATTAAAAATTTGTGGGAAATGCTGACAGTCGGGTCCATTTTCCTTTCCTTCTGTTTTCCAGTTTTATATTGTTACAAGTGCATAGAATGGGGAAAAAATAACAATTACACTTTCCAATTTAATTTCAATGAACGTATTTTATTCTCTGACTCTATATTTCCTTCGTGTTTAATAGTCGTTTATGGGAATTCCGTATAAGTTGCGTTGAAGTTTGAGTGATAAATCACTAGGTTGCTCAGAGAAAGGAAATTAGATATCAGTCCGAGTTTGAAATGAAAAGATTTAGTTTGTTTATATTCCTGTTATGTTGCTTCAGCGGGTCAGCACAAGCCAGGAAAATGGATGTATGAGGAAGAATTGCACAGTTTGATGAATTATTTCAGTCCTCCTGACTCTTATATTTAGACACGTTTCTTGCGTTAAACTGTGAAATGTGTTATTTTCTGTTTCCAGAGTTTTCTTAAAGACACTTCATCATTTTCCTCAGACGCATCCTGAGATGATTTGAATTCACAATTGCGTACTTGTGTTGTGACATGCTGTTTGTTTGATCAGGTGGTTTCTTGGTTACTCAGAGGATGTTGGACATGTTTAAGCGACCCACCGATCCTCCAGAGTACAACTACTTGTATCTTCTTCCTGCTGGTTTGTTTGTTGGTGGTTATGGAGTTGCTCTTCAGAGTGGCTACAACATTGAACAGGTAGGATTTTGCTGTTTGTGTCACCTTTAAAGAGAAGACTATTATTATTAAATATACAGTTATATGTAGATGCAGTTAATAGCTCTGTCAACTGTCTATACGCGGCTCACTTTTCGGACCACTTAAAAACCACAAAAAGGTTTTTTATTTGTCTGAAAAATACACTAAATAGGATGGATGGATGTACTGTATATATGAGACTATATAATTATAAATTATATTAGGCTTCATTATTTTTTTAAATGTTGGATATTTCTGTTTAACAGCAGCAAACATAAACATAAACATAAAAAATAAAAGGATGCAAATGTATTTGTGGATGGATTGATAGACAGACAGCCAGACAGACAAATAAATTAAAAAATGCATGGATAGATTGATAGATGGATAGATAGATGGAAAGAAATAGAGATGGATGAATTGAGATACAGTAGATGGAAAGAAATAGAGATGGATGAATTGAGATACAGTAGATGGATGGATGGATGAATAGATAGTTTGAAAGAGATGGATGGATAGGTAGATATTTTGAAAGAGAGATGGATAGGTGAATGGATTGGTAGATGGTTTGAAAGAAAGGTGGTAGACAGACAGACAGACAGATGGATGGATGGATACAGTAGAAACACGAAGAATGGATGGATGGATGGATACATTGGAACGGATTGACAGACAGACACTGTAGATGAATAGATAAATTAGATGGATGGATAGATGATATATGGATAGCCTTTATTAGTCCTACAGTGGGGAAATTCAATAACATCCATATAAATCTATAATTGAACATCATGTTTGAAATGTGAAGCAGCAGAAGTGTATTCTGGGTAACATGCATCTGTTAATGATGTCTTTTGTCTTGCAGATGATGTATTTGGGCTCTGGCTTGTGCTGCGTGGGGGCTTTGGGTGGTCTCTCCACCCAGTCCACTGCCCGTCTTGGTAACACCCTGGGCATGATTGGCGTGGCTGGTGGGATCGCTGCCACCTTCGGGGCGCTGAAGCCGTCTCCTGAGCTCCTGGCGCAGATGAGCGCTGCCATGGCAGTGGGTGGCTCGGCAGGTGAGTGCTCGCGTGTGACTTTGTTCTTTAGTCCCGGGCCTTTGAACCTAAAATGTGTTGGGAAATGACCTTGTGGTTTCCCCGCAACCCCAGGTAATGGTCATCAGGTCGAGTGAGTCACACAGCACGGTATCTGGTTTTATAGCCAGTCATGTCTAATCTAAATAGCTAATTATTCCTGGAAACCTGCTGGAACCTGGTTTAAACCATTCCGACCAGCCACAGTTCAAACCAGAAGTCTGCTCGTTTCCAGATGCTTTCACCCCCAGGTCCAAACCCGCCCCGTACTTGCCCCCATACACACCCCAACCTCACGACAACACACTGTCTGTTCACCAGCCAGTCTCTTGAAATCTTTCTGAAATCTTTCTCTCCGTCTTTTACAGGCTTGGCCATCGCTAAAAAGATCCAGATCTCGGACCTTCCCCAGCTCGTGGCTGCTTTCCACAGTCTGGTGGGCATGGCCGCCGTCCTCACCTGCGTGGCGGAGTACATGGTGGAGTACCCGCACTTCGCCACCGACCCCGCCGCCAACCTCACTAAGATCGTGGCCTATCTCGGGACCTACATTGGCGGCGTCACCTTCAGCGGCTCTTTGGTGGCTTACGGCAAACTTCAAGGTCATTTCAGTCACAAATGGCTGTTTTATGTTAGTGTTATCTATCACAGTTATTAAATATCACAGAGTTATGGCTTTTCCCCCGCAATTTTATTTAAGAAAAAAACAAGACTGAAACATGAACATGTGTCAGAATGTGGAATCTCAAGACAAGTGCAAAAATAAATAAAACTGCTCACTTTTAGCTTTTCTAGAGGAAATGTTAAAAAGGACTCAACCCACTGCCTTTTTAAAAGAATACATAAAAATAAGGTTTGAGTTTAGATGCTCTATTACAAGGCAAAATTGTATGTCACAGTAAAAGAGTACAACATTTTCTTTTGTTTTTCAAAATAGGATGCGAGCTCCTCAACTTCTTTTTGGTGCTTTAAAAGAAACATTACACATTTATAGAATATTTATTTTCATTTAGTTTTTATTGTTAGATCAAATCTTTAAAATACACAAAAATACTTCTCAAGCATTTATTAATCTCCTGTTGATGCCTTATCTAATTAATATCAAATGTCTTAAACTATTTAATAACCCAGAGTAGAACAGCAGTATTTTTTATATAAACTGATTTCGATTTGTAATTTATTTAAACAGTCACTGCCAAATAGACATCTAGTAATATTACTAGAATTAAATAGACCTCTTAGTAGATGACCCGGAAGCGTGTCTAGTATCGGTACTGTGGGGCCAGAGTATTATATCCTTTTCAGATTTTTACTCGATACTTATCAAAATATCACCATTTTTTTACAGTATTTCATTAAAAGTTTGGTTCCAGGCTTGTTTGTCAGGGTCATCTTTGTTTGCTGCACTTTTGTTAGTAACTTGCAGCGATGTCACATGCCACATGTTTAAAGCTTGGCCAGGCGGAACCTCTTAGAATTCAGCACTAATTAGCCCCTCCCCCTCCAGTCATTTTCCACTTGTCCCTCAAACCTGGAAAACATTAGGTTCAGGAGCTTTCCCATCTCGCCACGATACGGCTCCGGGCCTGTAGGCCAGCACTGATAAAGCAGATTAGACTCTCCGTTTGCCCCTGTGAGTTTTTCTCCAGTGGAAGCTGGATGAAGAAGCTGGTGTAGAATTCGGGGCGTAATTGGCCAATTCAAATGGATCAGTGAGTTTTCTGCTGTAGATCCACAATGGCTTTCGGAGAGACCCGTTGTTTCTCTGAGCATACGGGATATTTCAATTAATTATAAATATATCCTACATATCTTACATCTTCTCATTTGGTGAATGGATGAGTTAAATGAGTTTCAGGGAAAGTTTTGTCTCTTCTGATGGTTTTCTTTGAACATGGTTTTCAATGTATTTTATTGAATGGGAGTTGTGCATGAAAATGAAAATCAGTAACAACACTGACTGTTAAAATTCTGTGCAAAAAGTGAGGAAAACTTTTTTTTTTTAAAGGATAAATATTCCTATCAGCAAGCCATTTTAACGACAATGCCCGAATAGACCCTCGCCTACTGGTGCCAGTTCACAGTGTTATGTAATAAAGTGTGTGTGAGCTTAAACACTGAAGTTTTACTCTGTTTGCTCTCTCTTCACACAGGCGTTTTGAACTCCGCTCCTCTGATGCTTCCTGGTCGTCACGCGCTGAATGCCACCCTTATGGCAGCCAGTGTCGGTGGCATGATCCCCTTCATGCTGGATCCCAGTTACACCACTGGTTTAACCTGCCTGGGCTCTGTATCCGCACTTTCTGCCGTCATGGTAAGGCAGACCATGACCTAACTTTAGTCAAACTTACCGTAAAGGTCGTGGCGTTCTGTTTTTCCAACTTTTCCGTCATGGTGGCCTTCTATTAGAGGGTGTAATGATGAGTAAGCCGGTCATAAATTAAAGAATATAAATGTAAGTAGAGAACACCGATCACACATTTTGTATATGGCAAAAGAAATAAATGCGAGATTAATGATAATTAATCGTATGCAATCTGTATAATACCTGTATAAAAACATCCTTCTAATAGAGGTGGCCTTTTGATTTTCAACTCTTCATGGTGGCCTTCTAAAGACTAAAAAACTAAAGAAAACAATATCTAAGCTGGTCATAATTTAAAGAAAATAAACGTATTGATGAGAAAATAACACGGATCACACGTTTTGTATATGGCATAAGGAATAATTGTGAGATACATGTTAATTAATCATATGTAATGTGTACTGTATATTACATGTATAGAAGTGGATTTTCAACCCTTTCGTCATGGTGGCCTATTTCAGGCGACCTTCTATTAGAGGTTTTAGGGTCATTTAAAAGATGGAAAAACAAGTATCCGTGCGTTTAAACCTTCCACCATTTGTCAATAATCGAGAACCGCAGCTCGTTTTACATATGTAAATGTTACCAAGCCCGCAGTGATGCTTCTCAAGTCTCCATATTTGCCTTGTTCGGTCAGGTTTGTTGACCTCATGTGGTGGCTGGCTTTGTTTAGCTCTTTTCCCAGAGGAACTTGTTTAGCTGAGATATACTGGGCTGATATCATGGTCGGCTGAAATGAATAGTCTGTTTTGACAAACACCTCTTGCCTTAATTGATGCCCAATGCAACCAAATCCATGTGACATGAATGGGATCACATTTCCTGTTTGGTTCATCGCAAAGTGTGTAAAGGAACTGGCGGGTTCTATTAAAGCCAACATGTATTGAGTGCTCGTACCTCCGGCTTTCTGTTTAAACGGAGGAATTGAGTTACGGCTCCTCGGCACTGTAACCTTTGATCTCCTCACCCTCCTTCCTCTTTTTGACCCCTTGTAGGGCGTGACTCTGACCGCCGCCATCGGAGGGGCCGACATGCCTGTGGTGATCACAGTCCTAAACAGCTATTCCGGCTGGGCTCTGTGTGCCGAGGGCTTCCTCCTTAATAACAACCTGCTGACCATTGTGGGCGCTCTCATTGGTTCCTCTGGAGCCATTCTCTCCTACATCATGTGTGTGGTACGTCTCCAGTCTCCATCAAGACTTTGTTTGGTCTCACAACTCTGACGTTAAGATGCAGTTTGACGGATTCATCATTTATTTGGATTTTTATCCCGTTTTGTCAGTTGATTAAATGTTGTTTTTTTTGTTTGTTTTTTTTTAATAATATTTCAGCAATGACTGAAGTCGTGGGTAATAACCTAAAACGTCTTTAAATACATTTTAATATTTTCATTGTGAAATTTTTATTTAGAATTTTATTATTTATCTCCCAATTTGTCGGAATTGGAATAAACGTTTTTTTTTTATTCTTTATCATTGGGCTACAGGCCTTACATTTAATCTAGAAGTTTTGAAATTTATGGAACAAAGAAAGTAAATCCATTTTGTTTAGAGATTTTTATTTCCAAAAATGTTTTGAAGTTGACTTCTTTTCACAATGGGCTGGATGTCTTTCATTTATGTAAAGCAGCACAAAACTTTAGAGCAAATTATTGAAATAACACATTTTTGGGAAACAAATTTCAGTCAAATTCTTGATTCATATTTTTCATAATATATTTAAAATTGTTAAAATATTGACATGTGAAAGTTTTATTGGAACTGAAATTGGCCCAAAAATTAATCCCTAAGATTATTTAGTTGATGCTACAGAACAGTTTCATTTTTTTGGAAATTTAATTTGAAACGAAGGTATATCAAGTTAAAAATGCAGCACAATTTTAGGATTATGGTTTTAACACCAGTATCAAGACTCTAAAGATCATGATGAATATACCGTGAGACTTGATTAATATAAAGCTTTGAGAAACATCTGTGCACAGCTGTAAACCGTGATCACAAAGACAGGATGTTCCTGTCGTAATGACTGTTATGTCGAACCCAACTGAGATGAGCTTTGAAAGGTGAAGCAATGCTCTTCCAAAATGACCCGAGTGCATCACGATTGCTCCCCGCTGGTTTATTCTTCACTCACATGCAAATTCCACTTAAGTTGGTTTAGCTCTCAAACACATTTCTTAATTTCCTTCCTTTAACAGCTTAAATGCCACGTCTTTGTGCATTTTCCTTCTATCGTATTTAGGTGAATATAAGCACCCGGTTTTTTTTTTGTTTTTCCTTCAATTTTAGACGCTCAACTGCTTATGTGCAAATGTAAAAAATGTTTGTAAATATGAGCGCCCATTTTCCTACATTTTAATTCGGGTGCAATCACAAATCCTTTTTTTTTTAAATTCTATTTTTAATTTAATAAATAATGGTTTATTAAAATTTTATGGTTTATTAAAATCATATAAATAAACGCAAAATGAATTATAAAAATAATTTAATTGGAACATTTTTTTTAATCTATTATTTGAATAAAACGACATTGAAGTGACACAAGTTACGTTAAAAGAAAAAGTATTAAGAGAAGTATTCAGCCTGAAATCTTGTTTTCTTTATTTATTAATTTTTTATTTTGTGCCTTAATTATCAGTGTGGTGCTTCTTGGCGTTAATACGGTTCTACCTGTAGATCATATTTGGGTTTTTGATGGATATGCCATTGCTCTGCTTCTATTGCTCCTCAGGCCATGAATCGTTCACTGGCAAACGTCATCCTGGGAGGCTACGGCACCTCATCCACTGGCACGGGCAAGCCCATGGAGATCACAGGCACCCACACGGAGGTCAACGTGGAGCAGACGGTGGAGATGATCAAGGAAGCTCACAACATCATTATCGTTCCAGGTAATGGAGGCTTTGTTGTCATTGACATCTGAACCTTCTTGTTTCCAGCCAAGTTTACTATCAGCACCTTTTGAACAGCCGTTTGTTTGGACAGTTAAACCAACCTTGCTTTACCTCCATTACATCACTGAGGCTTTTCTGACCGTGTGAGGCCTGTTCAGGCTTGTCTTTGTGGAAATCCGCCGTTCTGATGTCTGTTTGGTTGGGTTTCTTCGTGGAATGATGTGGCGGGCCTTCCATGGCATTGTCAGAGTGAGATGTCAAGGTTTATCTGTTCTGGCAGGGTCGGATGAACATGTACGGTGGAACGATCAAGACTAACTTGAACTCCCGGCGATAAAAGTTCAATTGGCTAGTGATCCAGTTGCGTTTTCGGGAAGTTGTGAGTGTGTTGGCCTGTTTGCTGTAGGGATGTTTTGCAGTAGCGTCCACTTTGTTCTCCACAACAGACTGTTTTATGGTCATGTTTTATGGTCTGACTGAAGGCAGAGAAAATCAAGACTGTTGGATGAGACAGGACAGTGAAAATAAGAAGTGATAAGACACGGAGTATGAACTGAAAGGCAAAGAGAAGCCATGATAAACACCAACATCGAAAGAAAATAAGACGCCTGGCCAAACAGGCATCTCTTTATTTATAAGAAATGACTGTCCAGCAGACTCCGAGGCATTGTGTGTGTGTGTGTGTGTGTGTGTGTGTTACTGTTGCTTAGCCAAGTACAGTTAATTCTAACAGAAAGTGGCCTACAAATATCGATTTTAAGCCTCAAATCAGTGTTTTTTTATTTTATTTATCTATATTCATTTTTTATTTAGTTTTCCTCATTACTAATACTAAAAATGAATACATAATTGTGTACGTTTCAATTAAGTTGAATTTTTGAATCATTATTATTTAAAAGAAACAACATTCTGTTTTAAACATTCAATCAATTTAATGTGAATAAATATAGTTGTGAGGTTCATTCATATTTTTAGTCTGAAATATTTGACTGCGTGTGTATTACAAACTTTATTTTGTTTTGTATTATTTTATTGTACTGTTTTATTTTGTATTATTAAACGCATGAATTTATCCCATAATCAAAATTTGAATTTGAATCTGATCTTGATTCTTTTAAGAAATAGCATTTCATTGCCATGCTTAACTCTTGTTTTCCTCACTCTTACACCATCGTTGTGCTCCCAGTTTTTAAACTGGTGTTTCAGCCTTGACTTCTCTGCCCTCGTGCTGAGTGAGCACAGGCCTTGTTTCCATTTCCGCATGTCAGGTCATTTAGCTAGTCATAGTCACTTTACTTGATTGGCATCTACAAAAACATTTAGCCTGTTTTTGTTTAGAATTTTAGTTGGCTAGTCATAATTGTTTTGCTTAAAGAAAAATGACCGTCTTAGGTAGCTGGAATTGAGCGTCGGCCCTCGAATTTTTTTAGAAATGTCAGACGTCCTCCATCGCCGTGTATTAAAATAGAGAAAAAAAGAAAAACGGACGTCACTCGACTTTGTCATTTAGCTTGAAACATCATTGGCTGATCTGATTGATGTATAAATATTACTGAATTGTAGAAGTTGCTTATGAAGCGACAACTAAACTGTTTTTTCCCCCTCTTTTTTTATCCCAAGGTTATGGTCTGTGTGCAGCTAAAGCTCAATATCCAATTGCTGATCTAGTGAAGTCCTTGACCGATCATGGAAAGAAAGTCAGGTAAGAAACTGACTCATGTCTTTGACTTCACAATAAACTGTTTGAATACTAGAACAATAATTGTGCATCAGACAATCCTATTCATTAAATAAAATTAAAGCTGTCACAATAACCTTCACAATGTTAACTTGCAACAAAAGCTTTTTCCAATTATGTTGTTGCATTTTCTTTTTTTGAATCTTTATATTTTTATATTCTTATTTTTTTATTTTCATTCGCTTTTAATTAAATGCACTGCGTTTAAAGAATTGGACCGTAGGCATGGGCAATATTTTGATAACAATTATCTCGTTTTATCACTACTACAATGACGAGAAATATCATCTATATTGAGCAAAACCGTTTAAGTGTTTTTCTATAATTAGAGATTTTTGCTTTCTTGCTGCTTTAATACGCCAAACGTGTCACCACAAGCAACTGAAATCTTAACATAAAAACACTCGGTATCAAGATAGTGTTTGTCTGATGTGATGGTGCTCTGATTGTGCGCGGCTGGGCTGCCCATACATGCCGAATGCTGGTTTTCCAGGTCA
This sequence comes from Paedocypris sp. Pulau Singkep, assembly GCA_017309775.1. Lineage (NCBI taxonomy): Eukaryota > Metazoa > Chordata > Actinopteri > Cypriniformes > Paedocypris > Paedocypris sp. Pulau Singkep. Next base: position 4,784,019 of record MU204205.1, read on the forward strand.
TCTTGATGGACCTCTTCGTCAAACTCCTCCATTTCAAAGAGCGCTTTTGAATATTGTCATTCAGTGGCTCCTTTGTGCGGGGCTTTGGTTGCTTCTCCAGTGAACGTGTAATGCCCTGTGATGTGAGAGAGCAGTGTCCCCTCGGCCTCCCAGTGCTATGAAAGAGCCGGTGAAGAACAGGATGACAGGTGCAGGCTACGCAATACTTTCCACCGTCCCCGCGATGCCTCTCGTGTTGCAGGGCGTGGAAAGGCTCCGTGTCGCACCCTGGGGACCTCGTGTCTTGTCTGGGTTTCGTGCACTTAACTGCTTCCCAAAGCCGTTCCCAATGGCAAACTGGCAATCGTGTTATTTAAGAAGACGCATGGATGAGGGGAAGCTGTAGAGTTTGAGTGACCGAAGACGATAAATGGTCATGTTTGTTTTTGGATTTAGGATTTTTTTGTCTTTTTTGCTTCATCTTAGTAGGGCTCAATTTTAGATGGATCTTTAAGAGGTTGTGGAATTGTATTTGCAATTACACGCGAAAATGGACAAAATTCAAAAACTAAAGGGAAATCTATATAACGACTCTTTGCGCGATCGCCTTTAATACGAAACAGACAAAATTGAAATAAACGAAAGCGGACTCAATTTAACCACTCATTTTGCAAGGTTTCCTTTGATACAAAACAAACAAAATTCAAACGCTTTTTGAATTGAGTATTTGTAAGGTCAGTTTACAAAAGATTTTCTAGTAACCGAATCAGAAGATTTGTTTTAATGGTCAGTTTTCAATGCATGCCCCGCAACATTGATGAATTATTTTTGTGTGTACTTTATTACAGTTAGATGTGTTGATCTTTCTCCTCTCTAGTGACTCTCGCAAAATACTTTGTTATAGGAAGATTGTCCGTATATCATTATATACTGTACCTTTATAAACATCTACCAAATGGAAAATAAACAACTGCTATGTAACATGTTTTTAATAACAATATTGTATCATTTATAAAAACAAATTGTCTGAATTTATGTAGTCATGCAATGATTTCTTTGCCAAAGGATTGCACAAAATGTGGCTCGGCTAACGAAATTTTCGCCAAAGGAAACGGCTCTCGGCATGGATTATTTTCGTAAGTCGGGCTACCACTGAAGTTGTGATCATAGTTATGATTGCACCATTCCATAATGCAAGTTTCAAAGTCGACGTGCCACTGGGTGGATTAGCCGTCTTGTTTCATGCGGTTGCCACCTTGTCAGATTCACCACACTAAACCCGATCGTTCCTAGAGTTGCGGACACCATAATTGTGGAGGACGGACTTGAACCGGAAGCTTGTGCAATTTTTGCTCATTTGTTTGATCTGAAGGTCCAACAGCTGCTGCCCATTACAGCATTTGCAGTTGATTAGAAGGGGAGATGGGTGGCCAAAGAGTGGACAGATTAGGCGACGCCCCCCTCGTTCTCTTCAGGGTAATTGGCCGGGGTCGTCTCTCTGCTGTTTGCGGGCAGAGCCAACGCACCGTCCCCTTATCATCCCATGTGTTTCCCTCCATCTTTCCGTCTGCCTGCCCATGAAGAGCGTTGCGTTTGTTTTCGCTCCAGGGTGGAGTTGGAAAGGATTTGGTTCACTGAGAGTTTGGCCAGGAAGGCAGCCCGGGTCTCCTATGGGCCATAAGTTATCATGGTCAAAAACAAGCACGGCTGTTTGTCGACATGTGGAGAGCGTGTGTTAGCGCAAGGCTGCTAATGGGAATAGCAGAGCGATCGACTGGACGGAATGACCAGTGTGGACCGTCTGTCCTTCCAGAGCGCCACAGCTGGGACTTATGTAAGCTCTTCCCAGATGATTGACAAACTCCTACGTTTTCAAGCCCTGTAGATATTTATTTCTGCTTGGTTGATTGGCGAGCATTGTTTTTGTTTTTCTAGTTCCTTGAAAAACGGGTTTAAATGGAGACTGATGAACAGATGGGGAATCGAGATCGGTCCTGATGGGATCCTTCCGGTTTTTTTGAATCGGACACGACAGTTTGTTTGAGACGCGTCCCACCGTCATGGGCGGTTTTCTCTCCGGCGGTCTCTTGTTTGTTGAGAAGAGAAAAAGCAAGAGAACAAAATAAAGCGAACGTGATCAAATGGCGTTTCACAATGTTTATTCCGACGTATTCCAAACTACAGTGCAACTGACTTCCTGTGTCTGTCCTAAATCTGTGCGCTGTGATCTTGTGTTTTTACAGTAGAGTCGTAAAGCATGTGCCCTCCGGTCTGCTCGTCTTCCTCCAGTCGTTTCCCTTGAGCCTCATGCCCTTTACTAGCACCAGCATTAAAGGAGATACTTTCAGTCTCTGCTTTCCTTTCTCTTAACTGTTTACCCCATACCTAACAACACTGGATTTATACTGTACTTAAAGCTATTTTGTAATTTTCTCGTGCTTTTTTAGTGCACAAAAGTGCAACCACTAGTACGTGTTCACGTGATTTAGCATCCAGTACCTTCAACACCCTGCAGATGGCAATATCGCCTCGTCCGTTGAGAAAAATTTAATAGTTGAAAGTAAAAATTGCTTCTGTTTTTTTACTTGTACTGAGTATTTAAAATGGAAGCAAAGTAGCCAAATTACTCAAGTACCAAGATCCATTTCCTCAAGTACTTTAATTGTAATATGTAAATGTAATCATAGAAAATTATCTGAAACTTGCTTTTAACTTTTTCTTCTCTACACAACAATCTTCCAGCTTTATGTTCATGTTTAACGTGAGAATTTCGATTTGCATCAATGTCTGACTGTTTGCAGGGATTTTCAATCAAGTAGTTTTTTTGTGATGTGATGAAAATGTGTGTTCAAATGGAGTGAAATCACCTTTTCTCTGCGTTCAGGTTTGGCATCCATCCCGTCGCGGGCCGCATGCCTGGCCAACTTAACGTCTTGCTGGCTGAAGCTGGTGTCCCTTATGACGTCGTGCTGGAGATGGACGAAATCAACGAAGACTTCCCTGGTTCGCCCCTTAAATTCACTTGTCCTTGACAGGCACGGGTCGTGACCTCCCCTGCCCTGCCAGTGCTCATTTGTGTCTCCTCCTTCCAGAAACCGACTTGGTTTTAGTAATTGGAGCCAACGACACGGTGAACTCTGCCGCCCAGGAAGACCCCAACTCAATCATTGCTGGTATGCCAGTCCTGGAAGTCTGGAAGTCCAAGCAGGTAAGCTCCTTATTAGTTTACAAAACCATGAGTAACTACATCTAAACGCCAAACTGAGGATTGCCCGGGATGTGTCGGTGTCCTATGCACATCCATCAGCTGTGGGTTCAAGGCTTGGCTGGAATGAAAGCCAGGATCAGGAGAAGTACCCTCAGGGGCCGTAATAAAGACCATCCCTCATTCTTTTCCCACCCAGAATGATATGAAAATTCCCATCCTATTCCTACAACAGCTGGTTCCCGCTGTAATGGAGCGGTGGTCCAGGTGTGTCTCCTGCAGGACCACCTCATGCTGCTTTCATTACCTCAGACTGGCTTGTTCTGGAATGATGACATTTCAAAAGCGTTTGACTGATACTTTCCCTAAACCTATGGCTGGTGCGCCTCACCACATGACAAGCCCTTTGCGGCCAGACATTCTTTAGGGAAATCACTTCAAGTACCTGGGCCGGACTCTGCGAATGTACAACGTGAGTAGTTGCACGTGGCCTAACCTGTTCCGCGATCAGGCTGGAATTTACAAGCCCTTCCCGATGTGGATGTGCAACTCAAATCAAGACCAGACCCGACCCGACCAACCGTGTTGTGGCGCTCTCGCGATACCAGATCGCGGAATCTGTTGCCCAGTTGTCATTCTTGGTTTTCTAATCCTGAATCTCATGCAACATCTAGCCCGGCTGATTGCTCCCAGCTTTTCAGACGTTTGTGTGTGACCTCGGCCTGAAATGAAACCAGCTGCTTGCATGAATTATTCAGCAGAGTGATGTTGTGGTGTCCGGGGGGATGCGGAGCCCGAGTAAAGTGGTCTCCAGATCCTCCAGGCTCGGTGTGTTTAAACAATTTACTGATCAAGGAGGTGATAGCCAACGTCTGCGGGCTTTAGTGCAACAGATGATGATGTTCATTTGAAGGGCAATTTTTGTCCCGAATATTCTTCGCCGTATTTCAGAACACCAAAGCTAGACTGGCGGCCTGGCTCGTCCTCTCTGCTTCTACTTATTCAATTAACAAGTGTTCCTCCTTCCCAAAACGACGCCAGTATTCCCAGAAATGGGAAAAACCTAAAAACAAGCGTTTCAGACGCTAATGACTTTTAATTTTGCCACTTAAATAACCATTACAAGATTTACGGTTCCCCGATCCATAGGCCGTACGCAGGTGTTCACAGTGTTGTTACGGGTACGAGCATGTTCTCTACAGGTTTACAAGGGTTTTTTCCCACATTACAAAAACTCCGGACATATTGAGTGTGAATTTGTGTATCCTGCTCTGTGATTGGTTGACTACTATTCGCATTGTGTTCCACCTTCAGGCACAGTGTTGCTAGAATTTACCTGAATTAAGATTAACAACACTTCAAATTAAAATGTATACTATTTTTTTTTTTTTTTTTTTTTTGCACAAGTAAAGACCCGTGCAAGATCTGACCCTTTAAAAACCACTGTAGATTTAGTTCAAACTGATAAAGTGATGGAGAAAATAATCAAGTAGGATTAGCATAAGGATGACAATTATTGTGAGTTATGTTGTCATGGAAATGTATGTCATGTTTTCACAATGTAATTCAGAGAAAGCTAAAATAGGATGAAAATAAGCGGACCCAAAACTGAACCCTGGGGAACACCAGTAATCACTGAAGAAGTTCTTGATGTAAAACTTGAATGGATTGTTCAATTTAATTGAGATATTAATTTTCGCCCAGGCCTGTGTGTGTACTCATGCATGTTGTTTTTTTCCTCATCAGGTTGTTGTAATGAAAAGATCTTTGGGAGTTGGCTATGCTGCAGTGGACAACCCGATCTTCTACAAACCCAACACAGCCATGCTTCTAGGGGACGCCAAGAAGACCTGTGACGCTCTGTCTGGAAAGGTCCGAGAGGGCTAGAGAAGACCAAGCCATCTGAACTTACTATGGAAGAGAGATGATGCGAGGATGAGATGAAGACACCAACCAACACACCCACTAAACCCCTAGATTGTACAGAGCATTAATAGGTTAAAGCTCCTAACAGCACAACGTCCCCATAATTTGATTTCAAGCAATTTGTCAAGCACATTTCAAGCATATTTTTGACCATAAAGGAAAAGCATTGCAAGGTAGAAGTTACTCTGTTATTGTCAAATGGCTATTCATTTTAGGTTTGTTTGTTTTTTTTTTTTTTATTAGTTTTAAGGAGCTTTGTGGCTTAGATGAATTGTATGAAGACGACTAGGTTGTTTTAAAGCCATAAGCTCACATCCTCCCGCTTTATTTTGTGTGTGTTACTCCGTGGCTCTCCAAGTGACATTTCAGGGCGGCCATTTCAAATAATCTCACAGATTGAAGGATTGCTGCTGATATGAAGGAAAGTCCTACCGATTTTCAATGGAAGATTTATGCGCAGTCTTACTCCGAACACCTGTGGCTCCTCCGTGAAGCCTTTATTCCCCAGACGCTCTTCATTCAGACCAATGTCAACACTGCTGCGAGGTCAGGTTGAAAAAAAAAAAACCGCTTCTGCAAGTTCCCGCCACTAATCCAGCACAGTATTTGACAGGGTTGGAATAGATCTTGTGTTCTTCACCCAAGGGAACCCTAAAGAAGTAGATCCTCTGAGACCCAGGAACCACCACAGTCCATCCCAGATCCTCTTCTCCACCTCGCACTCCTGCTGGTGGTCTCCTCCATCAGCACTGTTTGATTCCTGAAGTAGGAAGGTAGACTTTTGCTTCATGTTTGCCAGTCTAGATGGAAAATATCAGGGTTTTTTTTTTAATGTACTAGGGAATGAAGCGCTCCACGGGAGTAGGGTCGATATGGCGTTCTGGATCTTCTATTTTCGTAGAGTTCTTGAGGAAACGTGGTGCTCCCATATTGGTGTTTTGGCAATAACGGTGAGGAACATTTCATTGTGCCATGCTGAGATGTTAATGTCTGTGAAATGTTTTTCCTCGTTCTCCACTGTATCGATTCACATCCCTCTTAATAAAAAGCCTGATGAGTTAAACGCTGGCACGGAAGAGCCGTCATTTTCTCGGGATTGCATGACTTTCACCTTGCGGGCGCCACAATGCTCCGATTGAAGACCACTTCACATCTCCTGTGCTCGCTGATTAGAACGCGTCCTGCACAAGTGATGGTGATTGCTCCTTTCATTGGTCTACAGCTCAGGATGGAGAAGCTGATGTGGGTTCTTTCACCTCCATTGTGGCCTGATCTTATCTCAGAGCACCTTTCGTGATCTTGGCGTAGAAGAGCGATCTTCAAGGGTTGGATTGTTGCACGAGTCTAGCCAGGAATTCCTCACGGAGTTGTCTGGATGGAGAAAACACATTCCAGCCAATGCCAGCGCTGTCGTTCTGGATGAGCTAATCAGATGGAGCGTTTTATGAGCGTGGCTATCTCCTTAAGTGTCCTAGATGTTTGCGGCTGCGCTAATGTAAGTGGCTGATGTTCCTTAGGTCGGCATGAGTGTTTCATTAGAAGGAGAGTTATCTGCTGAAAAACTCCAGATGAAGTGTGCGGAACCGACGAGGAACGCTGTGTTCCTTCACCGCCAATGTGACCGTTACAATGTGCCTCGTCTCAGTGATCTCAACCGTGCTGTTGTCAACATTGAGTTGATCTTTCAGCGAGCATGTCTCTACCAGATCCTGATTCGTCAGATCTTGATTCAGTGGGTTTTGTTATATTTGCATTTGTTTGTTCGTTTTCCTAGTTTTTCAATATATATATATATATATATATATATATATATATATAATTTTTTTTTTTTTTTTTTTTATTATATTTTTATATGTTTGATATATTTATATATATATGAAAATAGCAGGAGTAATAATGAACAGGTAAGGAAAATGTAAGAAACAGGTAACAGAAATTCATGCATATGTATATAAATAATTTTGAGTAGCAATACACACATATTCCGGAACCTATCCCGATATATACAGAGTTTATACTGTTCATATATACGTGTATATATGTGTGTGTTATGTATACACAAATTATTACAGCATTTGTGTTGTTGCATTAGATTAAAATGAGCTATTAAGAATCTAATACATATTCTTGTTGATATGCATGCACACACACCTTTATATACGTATATGAATTGTATGTAATCTTCCAACTCCATTTTAGACCAATTTTACCCCATTGTGCCTATATCAATAAATACATGAATGTATTAGATTACGTATAGCTAATTTTAACCTAATGCAACTACATAATTCATGTAACACATGCACATTTGCAATTAATATTTTAATTACGCCCTCACATTATTTTTCTTGTTTTCGATAATATTCCAGCTCCATCTTAGACAGTGATCCACTGTAATTCCGTCACCACCTATTAGGCTTTTTTTTTTTTTTTTTTTTACAATACACATAATTATTTGTGTCTTTTATAACTGACTAAGTTAAGCTGTAAGACCAGAAGATTCTCTTAATCCCGTCAGGAAACCAGGCCTGCGTGAAAACCTCCAGACTCATCCACACGGCCATTTATCCTAACGTCCTCTTCCCAGAACCTGAAAACCTCGTCCAGTCCATCTCACTCTTAAAATAAAGATAAATGTTAACTCCAGTTACCACGGCTGCGCTATTAGGCCCGACATTTAGGAATACAAACCGCTCAAGTGTCCTTTTAAGATTCCTTTATTGTCCGAGCTCTCTGGATGTGCGGCCCTGTTTAATGGGACGCTTTGTGCCAGATATATTTTTTTTTCTCTGTTCTATTGAGGCTTCGCAGAAGATTCCTGGCCTGCAGTTCAGAGCGAGCGTCCAGTAAACAGAGCTCTGCATTTGGCAGCGCTGTTATCAGCAATAGGGTGTATGTATGATCGTTTACAGGAACCCAGGAGGATATTACATGCTACGCTACATGTTTGTGAAAGCGGCCGATAGCAGATCGTCCTTTGAGTGGTAGCTTTAATAAAATGAAAAAAAAAAACGAAGCATTTCATATAAACACACTTTTTTTTGTACTGATCTTACGATATACGTACAACGATTTCTAAGGTAAAGGTGGTGCAAGGACAGTTGTGGTGTTTCATATTTATTCTGAGAATAAAAATAATTGCAACACTTAATTTTTTTAGTGGCTGTAACAGGTTTTCATATTCAAATCTATCATACAGATACGAATTCATTGGATGCAGCTATGAAGCTGTCGGGGTTGTTTAAGGGAAGTTTTTAAATGGAAATCTCGACAAAATCAAAGTTATCTGCTATGTTGAGTTCTTTTAAAATCAAAGTTTCACTTGGTTTATGTGGTAAATGTCTATTTGCTATGATTAAAGATTAATTTAAAGGATATGCTAGATGAATGTATGCTTTAATATAATACTACATGAATACACTACAAGAAAAGACAAAATATTTATATACTTTTTTATTTGTTGGTATTTAATTTTTATTTTCTCCACATCCTAGTAGCAATTGCATCTTACTAATCTAAAGCATATTAATGTCAAATCAGTTCCACCTTTTCACCAGCAGGCAGTGCTGTTTCTGCGCTTCTTTCGACCAAACGCTTCCTCTGTATGTTATCTGCTAGGAAAATAATCCAGTGTTTTCTTAACGGTTAAAACAAAGTCTGGATTGAGACATTAGTGATGCCGCTTTAGAACCCTGATAATCACCTGCTGCTGAAGGACACGGAGCCCGAGTGTGAAGCCTTCAGCGTGACGCAGCACAACCTCTGTCAGTGACGCGCTGTCTATAAGCGCTAAAGCAAATAAACGCGTCCATCCGTGTCCCTCAGAAACTCTTCAGGAAGACGTTGAGATGACGTTTATTCACTCTGTTTGCTCAACATTTGTCTGCTTGGCAGAAAACACTCTCGTACGAAACTTTTCATCAAGGCCTAATGAAATTATTCAACGCTCTCAGACTGAAGAAACATCGGTAAATCGTGGAAAGTCGTCGTGTCTTATGATGTCAAAAACACAAAGCAATATAGGATGCTCTGTTTTTTATTCTTTAAGAAACTCTAACCAAGGATTGTTTGAAAATATACATTTATTTGTATGTAAATGCGTCTATGCATGAATTTATTTATTGGTGGCTTTGGTTGGAGATGGATGAGTGTAAATATGAATGTGTGTGTGCGTGTGTTCTAGATGTCACGCCAATTGGTATATTTCTTATTATCTTGTTAATTTGGTATAAAATTGTTATTAATTTATATAGACGTGATTTATTCTGTAATGCCAGTTTGAAAATGTCACAACAATACATGCACTGAAAATACATTTAATTTATTATTTACTCATCAAAATCTCCTAAAAAAAAATGAATTTTTTCTATACTATCCAATCATTTATCCATCACTTTTCTTTAATGAAAGATGGTGGCGTGAACTATTGGGTGTGATAAGATTGAAAAGAAGGTGGATGTCATTCTCTCAAAGGGTCAAACTCTCTCGCTGACACCAAATACCGTACTTATGTGAATATAAGATCCCGCAATTACAAGCACACCTCACATTTTTGAGCATCTAAAGTTAGAAAAGGGGGTGCTTATTTTTATATTTTTTTTATATTTTTTGTGTAAATATGATTGAGGGTCCGTGAGCATCTGTGGGGTTTTAGCAAGGCAACCGGCTTCATTTGGGCATGTTTGACTTATTTGCTGTGGAAATGCTCTCAGCTCAGCTTATGTCAGACATATTTCCCCTGCTGCTGCATATTTACAGAGGCCATTGGAAGCTCCTCAAGGGCACGACAGGAACCTCGCAAAAGTGAATGTGTAGCCTTCAGCTTTCTGTAATTTCGTCCCTGCCCAACTTCAAAACCCCAGTTGTGAGAGATCAAATTCAAAAACTGCTTTGGCATCGCTCAAAATATCCGCATATCATTGAAAATGCCCATGGTTGTGTATGGCTCCTTTGTGTGTATTTTTTAACTCATTCTGGAATACCTGAATACTAAATCGTATTTTACATAAACTTCAAACATGAGCTGCTTTTCCATTTTTCAACGTCATTTATAGGAGAACATATTCATTGTAGGAGGAAGAAAAATCTCGTCCGACAGTCTGATGCGGTTACGAGTGTGTGGATTGTGAAGTGTTAAGTTGAATTTCTGAAACAATGTTTAGCATCATGTTTGATTTAAATAATAGCAGTGGCAGTGCCCAAAACATTAAATTAATCTTGTAGTGTGATGCAAAAACACTTATTTAAAATCATATGTAAATAAAAATTGCAAACACACACATACATTAACATTTTCATGAACGAGATGGCCTGGGCCTGGCTGACCAGGCTGGCTTGACGAGGCTGGCTTGACCAGGCTAACTTGACGAGGCTGGCTTGACCAGGCTGGCTTGACGAGGCTGGCTTGACGAGGCTAGCTTGACCAGGCTGGCTTGATGAGGCTGGCTTGACCAGGCTTTTTTTTTTTTACAGGTTTATTCCAATTTCAAGGCTAGCTTGACCAGGCTGGCTTGACCAGGCTGGCTTGATGTGGCTGGCTTGATGAGGCTGGCTTGACCAGGCTTATTTTTTATTTTTACAGGTTTATTCCAATTTCAAGGCTGGCTTGACCAGGCTGGCTAGATGAGGCTAGCTTGACCAGGCTGGCTTGATGAGGCTGGCTTGACCAGGGGTATTATGTTGTATATATGCGTATATCTCTGGCTGACTTAACTTCAACAAGCAAATCATAATATTTGATATTATATAATATAACATTGAATTGTGATCCACTTACATTGTGTCACAAATTGTAATTTGTAAAGATTCTGTAAATACAATGTGTGAAAAAATGAGATAAAATGTGATTTTAGTCATTTATTTCACTGTGATTTCAGTTGTTGACATTGTTTTATTAAATTACTATTAAATACTTATATTTTTGATTAACATATAGACAATGATTATTAAACAATGACCAGCTAGATTTTCACAGACTAGCCAAAATCTTGGCAAACTTGATCTCTTTTTAAAAACCCATCAAACTATTGATGATGATGATGAGTATTACCCGATCAAAAGTCAAATACGAGCATCTTCATAAAATGCGTGAGGCAGGATTTACATGACACGATAAAAAAACAAGTGACTAAATTCGTCCCGTAATGATTCAAAATGATGCCAACGCACAATTGCAATCTGAAATACAGGACGGTTTCGTATTTCAAGGGACGTGTGGCAACTTTGAGATAAATGCATTTGATAATTCCTGAAATTGTCACCATTCTGAGATTTGGACCCCCATGTTAAAGAGATTTGGACCCCCATGTCGAAGAGACCCTAAAGAAATAAAGTCCATGGCTTGTTAGACGTGGCGCGAGATTAATTACGATCAACATTCTTGAACATTGTGCTCATTGCAAAAATCCACCGCGACGCTGGATTCCTGCGGTCAGAAGAGCTGTGAAGTGTTTAGCTCTTTCTAGTCGACGCCATCACTCAACACTGTCCCTCAGCAACATCTCCGCCGCCCTTATCTCTCCCCCTGACATGGCAGCCACTTTGGATTGTCAGGAGAGGTGCCTCTTATCAGAAGATTTCCGTGAGAATCCCTCAAGAGTTGCCCGAAGAGAAGCCTTGGAATGGAGTGGGAATCCCGTAGGAATTATTAGCTGGAGTTGTGTTGTATCTGAGAAGCCTGGAGAGCCCAGACCCTTCGTGTCTGTCGTTGAGATTGAGGTTGAGGGTGAAGACCAAAGCACAAAGGATGGTGGGATTTCTACTCCCCACGGTTTGTACAGTTTAGTGGCGCAGTTGGGCTTGTGGCCATAAGGTTGCAGGTTCATACTCCAGTGGTGTAAAAAGTACTTGAGGGACTTTTCTTACATCTTTGATACTCAGTACAATAAACGTAGCCATAAAAACACTTAAGCAACTTATTTTCTTTACCTGTTGATTGAGTGCAAGTACTCTTTACTCCACTACATTTGAATGGACTCTTATCGTTACTCGTCACGTTGTGGTTGAGCACGACAAGTCAGCATATTTTTCTACCACGGTTAATTTCTTGGGGGGGGGTGAGGTGATATCGCCATCTGCAGGAGGCTGAAGGTACTTGATGCTGTTTAAGAGCTAAATAACGTGAAAGTGAATTAGCAGTTGCACTTTTTTCCACATTTCAGTTAGTCTGAGACTGACTTTTGCTCTTTAGTATTTTTATGCTCTGTCATTTTGAAACATCGATGTGCTAAATTTCATTTCTATATTAAAGAAAAAAACCTCGGAAAAGAGTTTTTGTTGTGTTTTTGACTTTTGTTGTGTTTCTGAGCCTAAATTCAGTACAAGTAAAATACTTGAGTTCTTTTAAAATTTGAAACTTTACATTTATTCCAGTTTTCTTGGAATAGATTACTTACTTGTAATGGAGTAATTCTTAAAGTAAGGTATCTGTACTTTTACTCAAGTATGATTTTTCACCTAAGTAAAGTACTCTTAACACCTCTGTCAGATTCCAAACTGAAGAGTCCTTGAGCAAGACACTGAACCAGATCTGCTCATTCTGAAAGTCAATTTTGACAAAAACATCTGCCCAATAAATCTCAAGTAATGTATAAAAACAAGAGCTTTGGATGATTCAAACATGGCTTTGCCCCCCGAACACACACACACACTCCCCCCACACACTCACTTTTAACATGGATTACTCACTTTAAAAAGGTGCTTTTGTTCAAACATGCTGATTTCTCATTACGTTCATGGCTTTTTTTGTCCTAAATTGAAGTTCAGCTGGTGCATTTACAGGTTCAGCTTGAACTTTGGTGAAAGCAAGTTGGTCATTAACCTGTCCAGGACGCTAATTTATTAGCACTGACTTTTTAGAAGGTTGTGTAAGTTTGTTATTAGTTGGTTTAAAACGGTCGTTATCTGGCCTTTCTTTGCTAGATTAGGGTCTTTAGGCTTTTTGTTTTGATGATTCCAATTTCGAAACCGTTTTAAGACCATCGAAGATCATTGAGCGTTTTCGCTCATAGGCCTGTTCACAGCATGTGTTTTTTTTTTTTTTTTTGCTTTTTTTTTGCTTTTAAAATTTAGACTTTAGCCTCTTGCTTTGCTTTTTTTATGACTTGGTCATTAGACAAAAAGTCAGCAACAGCAAAGGATGTTGGTTCGATTCTTTGGCAAAGCAAGACGTTAATCTGTAATGTCATTCAGTTTTAGATAAAAGTGTCTGATAAATCCTGAAATTCTGTCTTTAGTTTTTACAGAGATTTGGACTTTTCCCAGACCCCCAACGTAATGGTGAAACCCTAAAGAATTTAAGTTTATTTAAAGAATAAAGTTAATTTTGAATGCCATAGACGCATTTTGTCGTTATAACTTTTAAAATTGTTCTGTTCTACATTTACTTCCCGCAATTAGCACCCCATCATTCAACATTGAGCGCCAACCAGCGCGACCACGCTAATGTGGGAAAAGCCATTGTTTTAAACGTCTACTTGAGTTTATTATACTTAATTTCGCGGGAAACAAAACGACCCAATGGGATCAGAGCTTTTGTTCTCCGAAGTAACAAAACACAATTCGGTTACAGCTTCGGTGTGAACACACACAAAAAAAAAACCCGCCTCGGAGAGACAAGCAGACAAGCTGAATGGAGTTTGTAAAGCATCAAGCTCTTGTGGTGTCAGAGCAGCTTACTTTGTGTTCTCCAGCAGGCCCTGAAACCTTTGGTGAGGTGCTTCATACAGGCTAATGGAAAGGTGATGGAAGTACAAAAGAGCCAGAAAGCAGATTCTCTTTGGTGTCGGGTATCAAGAGGATAACCTCTGCTGTGTCAAAGGCAGCCACCATTGGCCGACACAAAAGAGCGACTGACACCAGAAAAGAGGGATGAGGTTTCAGAGCCCGGGCATGAAAAGGAAAACATCACTCTCTGTCTGTTTTGTTCACAGGCCTTGAAAGAGCGTCGACTCCTCATGCGGGTCATGGTGTGACAGCACTCAAGGAATCTCCTCTGATGATCTGCTCTGAGACGGCCACCATAGTGAGTGATTGGGTCCATTTGTGTCGCCTTTAATTGAAAGGGGCTGTTTTTGCACGAGTCGAGGGCCCAAGACGAATCGGTGAGGGAGGCTGGCCCAAAGCAAAGCAAACAACAACACTTGTCAGCGCCATCATCACAGCCCAGCTGGTGCGGCGCGAGCTGGGAATCACGCCGGGCTTGTGTTGCCCTCATCATGGGTGTCTTTATCTGACAGCCTCTTTCAAAGGTGGGGGGCGGACAATGGCGTTTCGTGCCATGGAAGGAAGCTGTAGGATTCTGGGTCTCTCTGAACATGCCAGGTTCCCTCATGAACGCAGCCCAAAGGAATGAGAGCTGGATTAACGCAGGCACATCCAAAACACGTGTCCATGCCAAGCAGCATTATAACGGAGTTTGTTTATGATCCTCTGTTGCCAATTGCTGATTGTAACCACAACACGAGCTAATCAGACTCACTTTGCTAGCTGTCCTGTCCTGGCACCATCACTCCCTCAGAGAGAATGAGAGGAGAGCAGAGCAGGGTAGGGTATGGTAGGGTAGGGTTGGGTTGGGATGGGTTTGTCAATATGGCAACCAAGTCCCCTACCACTGGACCTCAACTCCCCACTTAAAGCAGTGGTTCTCCACCTGGTGAGAGATACGGAACTCCTTAGGTTCACCAAAGTCTTCGGGAATGGGGAGAAATGGCTTTTTGGGACGGAGATCTGTTTTCAGTCTGCAAGCTGAACCATGTGCACAATAGAGCTACTCAAAAATGAGAACCAGAAGCATCACTCGCTGAGAACTGACTGCACATCGATGTGACTGCTGCTGTGGGCTTGCGAAACAAGTTCAGAAATCAGTGGCTTTGGCAAGTGCCGTTTCACTTTCAAGTGTAAAGTGTAGTTGAAAACCATAATTGAGAAAAAGTGCAGGTGCCTTACTGTAAAGTTACTCCATTACAAGACACAGGTCACCATATCCAGGAAAACTCATCCAGTAAAAGTCATAAATTATCACATGTTTTAAAAGAACTCAAGTGTTTTACTCATGTGAAAATAAAAGAAAATCTGTATTTACGAGTATTTATTTTCAAATATGGAAATTAAATTTACCACATTAGTGTTTCAACATGGCAGAACAAAATATATAAAAAAGAACAAATGTTAGTCAAATTTTTAATGCAAATAAAAGTGCAACCACTTATTTACGTTTATTACGCAATTTAGCTCATAAATAACATCTAGTACCTTCAGCATCCTGCAGATGGCGATATCCACCCCAGAAATTAAACGTGATTGAAATGTAAGTGTCAAGAATGTAATTGTCCAGACCTTTGCAGAATTCCTTAAGTTTTTATCAAGCACAGGTTTTGAAACACTGATTTAAAGCATTACACATTTTTGCCCAGTAAAACCATATCTTGATGTGCCAAGAAACCATATCTGACTGACAAATAGTCATAAAAGAGTTCCATTTGGCTCAAGGCTGCTACAAAGGAGCTCCTCAAGGTTCCAGCAAAAGACCTGTCAGATTAGTTATATTCAGAAACTGTCTACGTTGCATTTCTTAAAATCAAATTTGCTTGATCGTTTACATGAGTGGTTGGTTAGCTGCCTTAGTTGCCGACTAGCCAAATGCCAAAAGTGTATTCTAGAGTTGTTTACACTAGCTATTGTGAATATCGCTCTTAGATGTCTGAAACAACATTACACACTTTTCACAAAAAAAACGGTGAAATGTGGTGCCAGCCCAACAAAATCAATCCATTAGGGTCTTGACCAGAGAGGGTCCACATTCCTGTCAACCAGTAGATGTTCTTCAGCTGTGATTTGGAATGAATCAGCGAATTTAAATTGTATTCATACCGTGACAGAGAATTAGTCTTATTCCCATCCATTCCAATATCACGACATCTGCCGGTCTCTGTGATCACGCTTAAACCAGTCTGACTGATTATATAGCGAGAGTTTGCCATTCATATTTAAACAGGCACCGAGTCAAATCAAACACCAGCGAGCGAAAACACTGAAGGCTTATGTTTGCCACGTTGTCCCAGAAATTTACTTCAATGTCAGTTTTATTAAAGTGCAGATGTTTTTGTTTCTAATCCACTCGTTTTGTAGAACTGTAGAAAAGCGATTACTGGCTAAACTATCCAGATCCACGGAAATATGCGAGCGTTTGGATTCTAGAGTCCTTTGAACGATAACAGTAAGTTGTTTTCTCTCTTTCTTTTGGTGTTTTAAGTGATGCACGTGCTTATTCACTGCAAGTTGTTCAAGTAAAAAAAAACTTGGTGAAAAAAAATATTGGGTGGAGGACGATTTCTCTGTAGATTTCTGAGGTGGGCACAACCATCAGTGGTGTAAAGTACTTGAGTAAATGCACTTTGTTACACTACTTGAGTATTTTTGGCTACTTCGTGCTTGTACTTAGTATAAAAAATAAAAGCAACTTATAAACTCTACTTGACTACATTTGTGATTGAGTATCTGTACTCCTCCACTACATTTGCACGGACACATTCAGTACGTACATCATTAAGGTACTGAATGATATTTATGAGCTAAATCTCTAGAACGTTTTTTTTATATCTCGTTTTTTGCACGTTTACGTTTAACTGAAACTGACTTTTGTTCTTTAGTATCTTATTTTGTTTGTTTGTTTTGCCATTTTTAAACATCAAGGTCTTAAATTGATTTCTATATAAAAAAAAAATCCCATATATGACATAAAATCTCATAAATAAAGCGTTTCTTGATTTTTTCGAGCCTAAATTCAATACGAGTAAAATACGTAAGCTCTTTTTAAATTGGATACTTTACAACTTTTACTCAAGTCTTCTTGGAGTTGGTGACTTGTAACTTGTAGTGAAGTCATTTTTACATTTATACTCAGGTAATAAGTTGGAGGTATGTTGACCCAGGTGTGTATGATGGGTTTCTTCTGGATTTCCTCCCACAGTCTGAAAGCATGTTCGGCAACTCTGCTGAAATATCCATAGCTGTGATTGGCTCCAGCTCCCCGTGACCCAGAAATGAAAAAGCTGATCAGAAAATGTATCTCCAGCCTTTTTCAAATCATCATTTAGCCGGAACGTCCAAAGCGTGGAGGCATGAAACCCAGCATGTTTAACGAATTACCATAATATTATAGTTTG
Source organism: Paedocypris sp. Pulau Singkep (assembly GCA_017309775.1). Classification (NCBI taxonomy): domain Eukaryota; kingdom Metazoa; phylum Chordata; class Actinopteri; order Cypriniformes; genus Paedocypris; species Paedocypris sp. Pulau Singkep. Next base: position 4,801,293 of record MU204205.1, read on the forward strand.
GCCCGTAATCCAGATGATTAACATGAATATCACATCACGCAGAGCCAAGTGCTTTTTAAATGCGCCGTCTAACACAAAACACACAAGTGACCCTCCGTTTATCAAGCGAAAGACGAAGCGTGAGTTAGTATTTCAGCATCGTGAGGTCATGTGTAGCTTGTCTTCTTCATCGCTATTTATGGCCCTAGGTGAGTCTAATGACCACAGCTACCTTTGAAATGGAGCCCATCTCTCATCAACTACAACGTTATGGATTTTATACGAGAAAATGGGCGATTCATCATGAACGTCACGGAGATGTGCTAACGCATTTGCTGTGAGGAACACACAGGCCTGGATAAAAGGCCGCGAATCGCGGCCTTTTATCCAGGCCTGTGTGTTCCTCACAGCAAATGAAAGCAGATACGCAAAATGGCTTCAGAACCTCTTTGGTTTTGGTTATTCAACGGGAATATTAGAGGATCGCGACCTTGGTGAGCGGACGAGATGGATTGTTCTTGCTCCTGCGCTTTCTGAATTCATCTCCTTACTTATTCTTCAGGTGAACAATCACTTCACGTTTCCATTCCGTGTTGAACATAGAAGAGCCTGGAACGTTTTCTGCTTTGAATTAAGTCTGGTAGTTCTCTCTCTCTCTCTCTCTCTCTCTCTCTCTCTCTCTCTCTCTCTTTCTCTCTCTCTCACTCTTTATCTCTCTGTGTCTCTCTCACGCTCACTCTCTCTTCACACTCTTTCTTTCTATCTCGCTCTTTCTCTTCTCACTCTCTCTATCTCTCAGCCAATCTCTCTCTCGCTTGCTCTCTCTTTCACTCTCACTCTCTCTTATCACTTTTTATCTGTCTCGCTCGCTCTCTCTTTCACTCTCACTTTCTCTCACTCTTCATCTCTCTCTCTCGCTCTCTCTTCTCACTCTTTCTCTATTTCTCTCTCTCTGTCGCTCGCACTCTTTTTCTTACTATCTTTCTCTCTTTCCCTCTCTTTCCAAGTCTCTCGCTCTGTATCTACCTCTCTCTCTCATCCATTCATTTTTATTGGCTTTATTGGTCTGTTTTTTTAGTACTTGGTTTCTCTCATTCTATTATACAGTACTCTCTTTTTTGTTTATTCCTCTTATTTATTTTTGCTGCTCTGTCTATCTCTCTTCTTGCCTTCATAAACTTTCTCACAGCTTTCTCAAGATTTTGTATTTCTATTATCTATATTGTGCTAATCTCATACTCGCTTTTCTATTTCTGACATGTTTTGTCTTCTCCTTTTCATCCTTCTGTCTATCTTACACACTCGTTTAGCTTCATTTCTAATATTCTTTTTTTTACTTTCTTTTTTTTTACATATACGTATATAGACAGAGGCCAATACACACTGTGTGTGTGCGTGTGTGTGTGTAACAAAATAAAACAACCATAAAAATGTTGATTAATGAAAAATAAGCTGACAAATGACTGTGTTGTCGAGTGTTTCTACATTTCACGCACTGATCTTATCACATTTAAAGCTTCCGTTGTTTATAGATCTTGGGGAATAGAAGCACAATGTTTAGGCAACACGTCTCACGACGCCGCAACGCCAACCTCGGCAAACCATTACACACTGGTTCCCACAAGTGTTTACGTGTCCGGCGTGAGTCATGGGACGATGTCCAGCGCTGACCGCCTGCTACTGCTCAAGCTCCAGCCTGATAAAACACACATCACACATGCATTAGCGCTACGAGGATTAGGACTCCACTAATGCTCTTAAACATCCAATCCTGCTTTACAAATCACCTCACGGCCACAGGATACCTACTAGATATCGATTCTGAGAGTGTTTGAGTAAGTCCAGCTCGACTTAGTGAAGGAAATGTTCATCAAGCAGTAGCTGAAAACACTCACCTTGATCGATAAAGCGGCGGCTTGCAACACCAAGGTCGTGGGTTCGATCCCCGGGGACATACCTTATTTTTAGAATTATCAAGCGTACTTCGCGATTCCACACACACACACACACACACACACAGACAACATTCCATTTTCTTTCACTCACACAGTCACACACTAAAAACATAAAAAACAAACACACAGTCAAACAGAATCAAACAAACACACACACACACACACACACACACACACCCAAGTGAGTCAAACACTTAAATCACACAAACACTCAAACACACACACAAAAGTCTTTCTCATACAAAAACACACAAACACACACACACACACACACACACACACACACACACACAGACAACATTCCATTTTCTTTCACTCACACAGTCACACACTAAAAACATACAAAACAAACACACAGTCAAACAGAATCAAACAAACACACACACACACACACACACACACACACACACCCAAGTGAGTCAAACACTCAAATTACACAAACACTCAAACACACACACAAAAGTCTTTCTCATACACAAACACACACACACACACACACACACACACACACACAGTCACAAACTACAAACATACAAAACACATTAAACAAATACACATTCAAACAGAATCAAACAAACACACACAGAAAACATCCATTCTAACTGTCTGAACTCAGTCACACACTAAAAACATACAAGACGCACACACTATCAAACAGAATCAAATAAACAAACACACACAAACATACACAATCTCACAAACAAACCCAAGGTTATACACATGTAAAACACTAACACATAACACACTAACACATACAACTTCTAACACACCAATAACACACAAACAGACACAATCTCAAAACACTATTTTTTCCCACACACAAGTCAATTTCCTAATTTTTGAACACAGATACATAATGACATAAAGACATTTTTCTTCTTTAAAGACTATTTTTTTCCATTATTTTCATTGAGACTTTGCGTTGGTTTCGAACTAAGAAAAGTGCCATATAAATAAACATGAACTTGAACACTAAAAACGTACAGAACACATAAAATGAACACACATTCAAACAGAATCAAACACACACACACACACACACACACACAGAGAAAACATCCATTCTAACTGTCTAACACACACACACACACTGTAAATTGCCGCTATTTCAGACTCTGGCACGTTTCTCTGCTTCAGAAGTCTCTCTAAAATTGTTGCCCGTGAAATAGATGAATTTCACGGGCAACAATGTGGAATTCCGTGAAATCACGTACAATGAATATTTGCTTTCTTCACAAGAGTTTCGTTATCTCCAGCATCACTGTGATCCACCAAACTGTTTGTTCTAACTTGGTGCATCTCAAAGTGATTGTCGTGACTCCGCCCATTTTGAAGGAGCCGCACAACGACATCATACTTTGACTGTAGCGTCTGATTTAATGAATATGAACGAATCGGTTTGTTTGGTGTCATTGTTGCCGTTTATATTTATATCTGACTATCATTGTTTTACATTGATACGTTTCTTAAACTATAATAAAATTTAAATTACACAAATTTCGAATACGCAGTTGAACATCAAGAACACGGATGAAATTAAATACCTTTTACAGCAAGAAATAGTTCATTTAAAGTGTACAAAATATTTACTCATTTTATAAAAAAATTCAAGGGCGGCAATAGATTATTTTTTTATCTAGAATAATCTCACTGTAATATTTGAATTAATCGAAATTAAAGTAATTCAATGTGAAAGTCATCATGCCTCGCTTGGTATAGACCAGATCCCAACTCCACTTTGAGATTAACACCGATACATTATTTTTTATTGCGTGATAACAGTCTATCTATCTATCTATCTATCTATCTATCTATCTATCTATCTAATCTAATCTATCTATCTATCTGTCTATGTATCTGTTTATCTATCTATCCATCCATCCATCCAATATAAGTGTAAAATGACTTTGTACTTCAAATTTTACTGCAGCTTAGCATCTCTGCTAACTTTCAAAAGAGTTTGCAGACATCTTATCATCAACATCCAATGATTCTGGAGGTTAGGTGTTGAGGATTGTTCCATACATTGCCAGATATATACATAATGTCCAGCTCCTGAAGAGTTTGTGCTCATCTGTGGAGGTATTTTTTGTGGATGATAACAGAAGCTAATTTTCTCTATTGGTTAAAGCATCTACCAAATACAGAAAAGTAATCTAATCCCGATAAATCAGTAATGTACAAAACCCAAAATCGATAAACAGTAAACGGCTTGCGGTCAAATTAGCGCCGATCATCTACCTAAATCTGATTGTCCTCCCGTGTGGAGAAGTAGATTCTGACTCGAGCAATGGAGGGAAATGAAGTGAACCAGAGGAGGAAAAGCTCAGATGAGTCATGGAGACGGGCTCTAATGAAAAAGGCCTTGATTGATTCACCTTCGGGATTACGCTTTCGCTTCACCAGGTTGCTTAAGACATTTCACATTTCCCAGGTTTGAGAGTCTGTGGAAAACATGTCCTGCGTGTTAACATTCTCCGATTCTCAGAGCTCTGAGCCTATTATAAATATTTAAGGGAAACTGTTGACATGAAGATAACACTGACAAATTGAGTTAACATTTCAGCGATAGATTACTACTTGTGTGGGGGAAGACGGAGTATGAAACGCATAACGGGTCTACACGAGATGCTAGATCTTGCTTCGTTTACCTTTTAATAAATGCAGTTTGTTAAATGGGAGCATTAATCAAATCCAACAAAATCAAAAGGTATAAGACTATAAATAAACAGTCCGTTAAAACGTTCAGAGTGTTTAGTACTGAAACTCATTCTGGATCATTACATCAAGCTTTCGTACGGCGCGGTTCTGTCTAATATCAGCAATTATGTGCTTTAGATTGCACACAACAAGGCCATGGAACAAAAATTGCAATAAAGAAATAAAAAAATAATACTTATCCCGGGTATCAAACCAGTGACTTCAAAGTTGTGAACATGGCGCTCTTGCGACTTCATTCTATGTATTGACTATTTTGCTCAAAACAGCATAGATTTTATTTGGTGTTTTATCAAATAACAAAATAAACACATTCTAATACTGGGAAACAAACTTGTGACCCGTGATTGTGAACACGAAACATTATCACAATAATTGTTGATTTTAGCCAAATCATCATTAATGAAATTACAAATAAACTACAAAAATTAAATAAAAACTAAGTTCAACAAATAATTAAAAAAATCATACTTATCCTGGGAGTCAAACCTGTGAACCTTGTTACAGATATCATGGTAGTTTGTAAATAAATAATGTTTTTTTTTAGGCCGAAATTTAACAATGTGAATGCATCAACAGTCAAAAGTTTCTACTAATTCCAGGAATAGAACCTATGACCTACATGTAGCAAGCATAGATGCTTCTGTTTGGGGTCTCTAAGCATTATCCCAATTGCTGATTTTGATCAAAATGTCATAGATTGAAAAAAAAAATCATACTAATCCTGGGAATCAAACCTGTGACCCAGATGTTGCAAACAACACGTCCAACTAACAAATACACAAGACATTCTCAAAAGTATTTGTTGTTTAGCCAAAACAACATGGATTGTATGACAGTCAAATATTTAATAAAAAAAAAGGCGTAAATACCCCGGGATTTGAGCCCATGACCAAGAGTTTGCAAATATTATTCTCTTTTAATGAAGACCGACAATTTTTTATGTTTGTGTTTGTTGTATTGCTGCAATATTTACATCCCAAATGTACCTTTGTACATTTAAATCTAACTTGGGGAAAATATGTTGACAGCAAAAACTGTAAGAAAAGTAAGCGTTAATCTGAGGGTAAACTTAAACTGTACATTTTTCCTAAAGGTTGTAGGTTTGAGTCCCACAGTAAGCGAGTTGTGCTCATTTGTCTTGCTGTGTCAGTCACTGAGTAAATGCAGAAACAACATTTAAACCTGATAATCCGCAGAAGTGATTCAGCTTTGTTTACGTGGACGTACACGAGCTGCTGAACACATGTGGGCTTTATTTGTTCTTCAGTCCGTCTGTCAATCTGCCCGCGCTTTTAATCAGAAGCCCAGAGTAAATAACCACACAGACATTGTTCAACACACCTTTAGGTCCACGAACTCCATGAGCCTAGTTAAAGCGTCTCCATCACAACATCACGACGACGTTTTAATGTGTGTTTACTCCCGCGATGGAAAGAAACCGCTGGATTACTGAGATTATCACACGTGTCAACAGCTGGCGGCGCGTCAACGGAGACGTGTTTATCGTCATCGCGTCTTAAATCAAACCATGTCGGAAGTTCTTGCCATTTATCTAAAATGAACTTTTTTTTCTGACTAGATTACTAATAAACATGTTCTTTAATGATTAAGCTGTTTCCTTTATGACATCATCCTCCAGGAAGTGACATCACAGCGACACGACACTCAAAACACTGCTTTTTTTTACTAACTTATGCTAATGATATTTTAAGACGATTAACACATGGTTTTGGAAATTGGTTTGGAAATTCTTCTTTAAAACAGTTTTGCTCCAATATGGGATTAGCAAGATTAGCTTAGCATTGCTATCCTTTAGCTATTAGCTCTAGTTAGAGTATTAATACTCTAGTTTTATTCGCTCTTTGGTTTTATAGTTTAAAGGTAAAAACTGTCAATTCTTAGTTCATCACAAAGAGAAGAAATGTAGTGAAACCCAGCAAAAGTATGAGAGGAATTTGCCTCTTTTTGCCTTCACTTCTAAATCGAGATGCTTGAAAAGGCTGTAGCTTTCTCTTCTCCGACCATTTTGAAAGGTTGAGGTGGGTTTTGGTGGCACTTTTCAGTCAGAATGTGAGAGATATCTGGGCTACGTCACTGCCAGTTCTGCACCGGCCAAACAAGTGGCAACTCCAGCGGATGAATTTATGTGCAATTACACTTAAACCCCGAAACAAAAACTGGAACAGCGCTCGACCCCAGAACAGTGAAAACAGGAAATTACGGAAAGATTTTATTGACGTCCCGTTTTCCCGTAAATCCTTTGAAAATGCCATAAACGGGCTAAGCTGTCACAATATATAAAAGCACTTCGCCATGAAACAGTCGTTACACGTTTTATTCCCTTTTACACTTGAAGCGAATCGGTTGAAAATATTTTTTGCTCAGGTTGCTCAGAATGTATTTTTTTCATAAAGCTTTTTTTTCCTCTGAAATTGTGGATGGAGTTTTTTTTTTTTTTATTATTAGCGTTAAATGAAACCTCACTGCAGCTGCAGTTCTGAGATTTTCTTCATTTAAATACATAGAATTCAATCATAAATCAAACGAAATTAACTCCTAAAGATCAAACCACCAACCCGGAATAACTTGCTAAAAGAAAGGCAGATCTCTGGAATATTCCTCAACCGTTCCTCAATTCTCGATTTCCAAATCGCAGATAAAATGACAGTAACTTCAGCTCTTAATCAACCTTGTTATTTCCTCTCAGCGTTTTTCTGGTGGTTTTCCCGCTCTTGATTATGATGGAGGACGTAAAGAAATCTCACACTCTTGCTGGCAAACCATCAGGCGAATACGACACGAGTGATGCCCTCGCTTCTCCTTCTTCCCATATAAGCGCTTGATGACTTTACGTTGGTTTCATTCGCAAATACCATTTTTCAATTTCTCGCGACACATTTGCTCTGATTGTGGTGCGTAAACGATAAAAATCCTGCTCTTTCTGGCCCCAGTCGCCGTTTGTGCTGCAGCTGCAAATAATTTCATCTCAGCACATGAACATGACTCAAAAAATGACTCCATGTATTGTCCCGTAATAGTGAAGGTAGCACCGGGCCGTTTGTTTTTAACAGAGGTGTAAGGTACTTGAGTAAATGTACTTCGTTACTTTACTTAAGTATGTTTGCTTTTGTATGTTTGCTTAATTTTACGCTTAAGTATGGCTACTTCGTACTTGCACTGAGTATCAAAAATAAAGCAACTTTTACTCTCTACTCATCTGCATTTTTGATTGAGTAACTGTACTTTTCACTCCACTACATTTGTATTGACACTCACTGTTATTTGTTACCTTTTGTGCGCAACCAACCATAATCAATTTTTATCGCGGTTAATTTCTTGGGTGAACGATTTTGCCATCTGTAGTCTGCTGAAGATACTGGAAGAGTTTTTGATCTTTATTTTGCTTTACCACTTTTGAAACATTTAGTTCCTATATTAGAAAATAAAACCTCATGATTAGAGTTTTATTGACATTTTATTGTTTTTTTTTTTTTAGCCTAAATTCAGTATGAGTAAAAATACTTAAGTTCTTTTAAAATGTGAAACTTTGCTACTTTGACTCAAGCCTTTTTGTTATAGTGGTGACTTTTGACTTGTGTCGGAGTAACTTACTTAATACAGCACGCATCCGTACTTTTACTCAAGTATGGTGGTCTGGTACTCTGGTTTTGAAGCCTAATCTCGGGGGGGCAGGAGTCGCGTCTCCCATGGCAACCGCGAGAGGTAAAGGCAGCTTCAGCATCTGCTCGGTCAAGGTATATTACACGCCACAGCTGGCCAGCAGATGAATGGAGGCCACCTGCTCTCTTCATCATTTACACGTCCCGCCAATGTACAAACAACAGCCAATGAAAGGCGTCTCAATGGCGTGGAGCGTCTGGTGGCTGTGCACGTGCGTGTCGTACTGTGGTGAACAAACGACTCGTTATTGATGGTCGTGTAAAGTTTTTGAATCGCACGTCCACAACTTCCGAAAGACACTTTTGCGCACGGGAAAAACTAAGCAGTTAATTGCAACCAATAGAAAACCGTTTTGTCCATTGTCGTCATGAGTGATGTGCTTGCTCATTGGTCCTGGTCATAGTCATTGTGATAATCATAGCCAATTAGCAACGTTTGCTTTTCTATATTACTGTTTACTCTGTTGATTGTTTACTCTGTTTATTGTTTACTGTTTATATGTCTACTTGAAACATATTATTTGTTTTATTGAAAACGTTTGGAGCACTTTTTTTGCTCTAATTTTATACTTAATATACTTTATACTAGATATATTTTTTATATTTTATCTTACACAATGCACATTTTCTTACATTTTTATTTGGTGTGTTTTTCCTTATGTTGCACCAAACGGAGAAGTGTTCCTAATTTCGTTGTAACCATGTGTCACAATGACAATAAAGGCATTTTATTCTATTCTATTCTATTCTATTTTTAACACCAATTACTAATGAATAAAAAGCAACAATCCTCTTACAAAAGTGCCTTACAAATGCTCAGAACTTGAACTTATGTCTTTATGAACGATCTCGTCATGAATTGTCAACACAACTTGTTGTCATGAATGATGTCATCACGAAGGATGTCATCACAAATGATTTAATCACAAATGATGTCAACATGAATGGCGTCAACACAATTGATTTCATCACAAAGGATGTCATCACAAAGGATGTCATCACAAATGATGTCATCACAATTGATTTCATCACGATGTCATCATAAATGATTTCATAAATTATGTGGTCACGAATAATGTCATCACGAATTATGTTGCCTTGACTGATGTGATCACAAATCAATTTGTCATGAATTATGTCGTCATGATTTATGTCTTGATGTCGTATTATGAATGTTATCGCAAATGATGTCATCACAAATGAGGCTGTCATGAATTGTCAACTGAAGTGATGTCATCATGTCGTCATGAATTATGTCCTCATGAATGTCTTTACTAATTATGTTTTTGCAAATGATTTCATCCTAAATGATGTCATAAATGATGTGGTCACAAATGATGTTGTCATGACTGATGTTATCACAGTTGATGTCATGAATGATGTCATGATTGGTCATCACCATAGATGTCAACATAATTTATGTCTTCATGAATGATGTCGCAAATAATGTCACCGCGAATGATGTGGTCATGAATTGTCAACACAAGTGATGTCATCATGTCGTCATGAGGGATGTCGTCGTGAATTATGTCATCACAAATTATGTGATGAATGATGTCATAACCAATGATGTCATCACAAATTATGTCGTGAATGATGTCGTCATGATTGATGTTGTCACAAATGATGTCGTCTTAAATGATCACCTTCTCGAAAAAAATATAGAGGGCCTTTTCTGGAGTGTATAAATTGTCAAAATATAGTTGAATAAAAAATACACATTATTTGTTTCAACCTTCATGAAGAAAGCAATACATAATCATCATAATGGAGATGGCGAGTCTTTCATGTTCTCCAGGTGGGAGGCAGCGGATGGTTCCGGAACAGCAAAGAGAGACGAATGAAGCCACAGGATTGGGCTAATTCCTCTCCGCCTTGCTGCCGACACGAATCAAAACAATTTGGGGATATAATCTGAGCTGCCGCTTGATTTTTCTTTTGGTGCAGGTAATTACGGAATCTGCCGTGGCGCTCTCATTACCCGCCCAGCCTTTCCAAGTTTCCCCTCGTCTCCAACATTCCTGCCAAATTGTGCCTCCCACGTGAGCGGCAATCAGTCGCCCAGGGCTCAAACTCTCATGTTTGGAATAATATTCTAATAAGTAGTTTCTGGCTGGTTTGTAGAGTGCCCAACTCCTACAAGTCACCATAATTACAAATCTTAATGAGAGGAAAGCTGGACCACCTTTGCTTGGCGGGAAAGGCCACGACTCATTGCCCATATTTTACCCGCGATATCTGCTGGTCTGGAGCTGTAAATGTGCTGACGCGGGACTCTTATTCTGCTTTTTTGGCAGGCGTTGCTGCTGTCAGCTGGTTTTTGGAACGGAAGCCACATTTTAGGGATTCTTTTGCGTGTGGTTCAAAAGAATTGGCTCATTTAGATCCAGCGCATCTTTTGACAGGATATTTCATCTCCTGTTTAAATACGTGTGTTAAAATGAAAAAAGGAAAAAAAAAAAGATTATGCCGATGAAAGGAATGGAAAAGGCCGTTCTAAAAATAATCTTGCCGTTCACCATGCAGTGGGAATTTTTTTTTCTGTAAGTGTGTTTTTTGGATTGGGATTGAGATTGATTTAATCAGTCTTTCATTTGATATGTTAGAAAAGCAGCTCAGGCATGTTTGTGCGTTTGCTGTGGTGGTCTTGCTAGGCAAATCCCACTGCTTTCTGCTTTAAACTTTCGTCTACTCAAGAAATAACTTTTGATTCTCATTCTTGTGAATACATCTTTTTTAATGTATTTTTATTAGTTTTTTATTTCTCCATAGAGTCCTACTGTTGTAAAATTGATTAATTACAGTACGTTTTTTTACATTTGCATTTATTGTCAAGCAAAAATATAGTTTGAGTGATTTTAATCTGAATTCACAACCACAGTAATACACTTATAAACAAAAATAATTTCCAACAAAAAGTCCTTTTTATTGTTGGCTGATTTTATTTTTTATGTTTGATAGTCAAGTAATCAAATCGACAATCGAGTGAAATTTTATTTTTCATGTTTCATGTCACAATACATTTTAAATACTCAATTATTATTAGATCAACAATTATCTTCAGATCAATTTGTCATCCAATCAGATCCTTTTCTAATTTTTACATTCATGTTTTTGCTTATGCTTCATGTTTGTATTTATGAAAAAATATATATATAGCTTTAAGGAGTTTTTGGAAAGGTAAACAAACAATCAAACAAACAAAAATGGTGATTTTTAATGTAGCATCGAATGTAACATGTCTTGTTCATGTTCTTAAGAATCATCAATGATGGGTAATTACAGTATATTACAGACAAAAGTTACAGTAAATTGTTTATAATAACAAAAATATACATAGAGCATGTACCAATATTACATAAAAACATGTTACACTGTCCCACATAAAAATGGCTACTTCATTGATGGATTATTTATAAACCCTGAAGCTTGTCATATCTTGACTGAGAACGCAAAACTCTGTCTCCACCAATCATTCTTTTCTCTCTGCCCTTCTCACCTCACACTTTCCCCTCCGGCATCGGTCATCGGTCACTCTATTTAAAGCCAAAAGCTACGCTCTGCCACATGTGTCTTGAATCGATAGTTTGGCTCGCTTTCCTTTTTTTCAGGCGGTGATGGTGGTCAGGGTTAAGGGTTCTTCTTCTAAGACACAGTAACACTCGGCATGAGGCCCAGGACAAGCAGAACATCAGGGGGTCAGTCCAGCTGTTGTTACGGCCACACTACCATCCACACACACACACACACATGCTGATGTTTATCCGCACACGTACGCGCTAGGTGGCCGAGATGAGAGCGGCCCGATCACGCCAACTTCACACAACACAAATTGTGGCATAATATTGCCGGGTAATTTTAACGATGGCGGCGTAAAAAGCAACAGGTGAGTCACGGCGTTTGGAGGCTGCAGGCGCGTTGTAAATCCTCACCTGCCGTTGCTTTTTACACGTTGTTCTGTTTCTACGCCAGAGCGACGTTATGGTCGGATTTGATTTTGTGTTTGCTTTTACACTCTTCACTGTATGATCCAAAAAGCGACTGATTTTTATTAAAATTCCACAGGGTGTATTTTTCCCCGCCGCACATCTGCCCCGCTGTAATAGCTGTTTATGCGCGGCTCGTGTCATGACTAAAGCTCGTGGTATTAGTGAAAAATAAAGAACAACTGTGGGTAAAACACACACATTTAACGTCTACTTCTTTCTTTAGGGCTTTTTAGAGCCGTACTTCTTCTGTAAGCAGCGGTACAGAATAAGTACTTTACTTTACTTTTCTTACTTGATTTTGACCACTGAGCAGGACCAAAGGAAACAGTGCCTAGGAAACAAAACCAGTAATATGTAAGAACCGTATTCACTGTTTGCAGTCTCCTCTAATATTCAATTATCAAAATTCTATTACCATGCGAACATACATATTACCTTATTTGCATGGATGATGTTTTCTTGTTTAAGGTGCTATTTGTGACCATCGTGCGAAATTGAAAAAAAATGCTTACATTCGCATAAATATGGTATTTAAATATAACTGCAAGCATCAATGACGAGATTCTCATTTCGAATAATTCGTAGCAGATATTGTGACAAAATCTTACTCTGTTATCCGATGCAAATGCAAATGTTTTTGAATGTGCGTTTTTTATTCACATATTTTTGGCAATTGGTTTTTCTAACTAATAAGAAAAGCTACGGCCTCTTGCAAGAACCTCAAATAAAAAGAATAAAACAGTCGTATGCGACATTGGCTAGGAAACAAAACCTGTGAAACCTAGTGAGAACCTGATCACCTGTTTCTAGTCGTTTCTAACATTGGAACTTATATAAAAAAGTAAAAATAACATATTTCTTGTTTCCAGGAGGTGGTTCGGTAGAGGTTGTGGGTTCGATTCCCGAAAAAATGTGTTTATCAGCTTTGTATTAAACACAAAAATGCAACAGGAAAGTCACACTGCAAAAAATAAATTCTTGACAAGCCAAAAAACATGAAATGACATATTAGTAATTACATATTAAATGAACTAATTTAGAACTAATAGTGAAAGTGAAAGAATTTGCTTGTTTCAAAGTAGACCTGAACTGTCTTACCACGTAAAATGTTCTCACCCCATTGGCAGATCATTTTACTTGATTGAACTCTCATTTTACTCAGTTTGTTTTTCATTTTCTAGTTTTTTCTTCATGTGCACGTCAGCAGATTTATTTGAGGATCCTCTGCCAAGTGACCCGCACGCCCTCGGAACGGAGATCTCAGTCGGACCAAACGGAATCCGTCTTTATTGTGTATGCCAAACAGAGGGTGTCTGTTTGCCTTCATCAGCGGTAAAGACTGTGTTTTACTCGCTGTACTGGCCTTTACTTACACGAGAAGCCCCCTCGAACCTGCTTCAAGCGGAGATGACCAGCGTTTCTCCCGCTCTAATGCGACGCAGCTGTTTCTCTCCTCGCGTGATACACCAGGACACCAATTAATGGGGGAAGGACATGTTGACCTACAAAAGAGAGGAGCACAACAAACCGAGTAACTACAAACAGGCTTGCCTAGAGAAGCCCACTGATGAAAGATACACAACAGTCAACCTACCTGCTTCAACTGATGATTCCTCAACGGTGATGGGAATGTTCCTTTAAAAAAAGTCATTACTTACAGTTACTTCTCACAAACGGTGACTGAGTTAGTAATTGAGGTACATAATAAAAGCACAAGAAAAAATGAGAAAATGAGTAAACAAGACTTAAATCAAGTAAATTGATGTGCCAATGGGGTGAGGACATTGTTACTTTGTACGATAGCTTGAAACAAACCCTATTTTCTTGAAACAAGCAGATTATTCTTTCACTCTTAATTCTAGATAGGTCAATTATTTTGTGAGAAATAATTTAGATGTATTGTCTACTTTCAGGATTTTTTGAAATTATTATTATTAGAATGTATTGTGCATTCATCTACACTATTTTCATATTGCTGTGGGACAATGTGAGATACACATATCAAATGTACATATATTTTTGTAAATATCATCATTAGTATTGCGATAACAAAACACGATATATAGATGGTTTAGAACGTTTAGTATTTATTGCACAGACTACTGCTTCTTAAGAAATGTACCGATTGCAATATCTTGAAATGAGTACAAGTACGTATTGTATAATATTAGAATCTAGCTGTATATTTTATTATATAATTAATTTAATGACAATTAATATCACATTATTATAAAGATTAGATTAGTAGTAATAGTTTGAATAACTCATTTGAATTTGAAATATTTAATGTAACTATGGTATGTTACATTATATGCAAATATTTTTCAATATATGTATTGTGCTGTAAATATAATACAATTTCTATGCATGCCATGAAACTAAACTGGTTAAAGTTAATGAGTAGAAATATAAATTAGTAATAATAGAACATATCAAAATAGCAAAAACAAGGCAAATTAGTGCATTTTATGAAAACAAAAATCCATATTTTGAGATTAGTAGCAAATTTGCTGAAAGGCACAAAAAATTGGTTTTAAATGAAGCTATAAAAAAATGCTTTCCTGGTATTTTGGCTTGTACTTGGAGAATCTGGACACTGACGTGAATAAACGGCAGTGATTTATGCCGCACTGTCTGTTCTAATAACCAGAGGGTGAAGTTTTAATGAAAGATCCTTTAAAAAGATCCATGTTTTTTGTTTTTCCAAAGGGTTTCTCACCCGAGCAGAGGTTTTCTTGGCTTGTGCGCTCTTGTAAATGACAGTTCTATTTATACGTGGGAATTGAAATACGTCCTATTAACAAAGCCACCTCTGAAAACACTTCACCTGGAATCTTCTGGCTCGGGACCATCCAGTTCACAGTGCAGCTCGTCCCAAAGCTCATGTTTGGCTCGGCTGCGCGATGGATTCTTGTGGAATTGTGGCTTTAGGAGACCAGAAGAACTGTTTGCACTGGCATTTAGGACCGGCCATTATACCCACATCCTGACGTTATCTCCTCAATCGTGTTGTCTGGGGAAATTAAACCATTCAGACGTATATTAGTTCGTAAATTATGTTTTATACCGTTTTATCAAAATGTACGTTTGTTTTATAGGTTTTTTCTCTCCACTCATCTATTCATTTTATGAGCCTTTTCCACTTCAACTCTGGGTCTAAAGGCTGGACACACCCCCTGGATTGGTGACCGACCAATCATAGAGAGGATAAAACGCTTATATGCAAAGCGACACTACATGTCATTATAGACTGTACATATCACAAGCAGCTTTTAAGGACTCTAGCTCATAACCGATCCGAATTATAATGTCGATTCTGTCACCGACTCTGGCTCATAGCCGATCTGAACTTTTATTTTGACACTTCCAGGTTTACTTTGTTTACTTCCGGTTTCTTCCTGTACAGCTGTTGCAAATTTAGTCGGTTGTCGGTATTTAGGCACCTGTTTTTGTCTTCACCTTTGCCAGACCATCAGGTCATTATGCCTGTCATACCGCCATCTTGAATCTTGCTTTGCCTGTGTTTTTTGTACTTTACCATCTCTGGATTTTGACCATTTGCTCCTGCCTTGTTTTACCAACCTCTGCCTAGCAAATTTGTCCCGTTTTGACGTGTTCTTGACCTTCGCCTGTTCTCCTGGACTCATTTGCCCATGTTTCCGATCGCTGCCTGCCTGACCACATTTTTGGAAATAAATCTGTTAACCCTTGAGTGATGGCCTCGTTCTTTTCTCCACTCATCTACTCGCCCGTGACACCAGCGTTTCTTGGGAATCGAACCCATGGCCTGGTGTTTCTAGAACTACTGACTGAGCTACTGGGAAGCTGCACACACGTTCTAAATTTCACTCGCACAATTTTTCCAGACTGTCCGGGACGCTGGATTTTTTCTTTCTTCTTTCCCATCATAAATTCTTCATGTAAGTGGACATGTGAGAGCTGAACTCACAGCAGATCAAGTGACCGTGAGCCGCTGCTTGTGTGAACGGGGGTCTGCAGTGGGGTCGGACCCCACACCCCCTTCACCCCCCAGCACGCCCATTGTGTGGATTATGTGATCACACGTGGGAACAACACAACTGCACATGTGTCACCACCCTTACTCCTTCCTTCCTTCAATTTCCTTACTTTATTCGTTTTTGGGTTTTTTTGCATCCTTTTATCATCTTCATCAGTCTACTGTTTTTCATCTTCATGACAACTTGATCTTTTTTATTGTTTTTTTTTTTGCTCATAGATTGTGAATCGGAGTCGTCTTTCAAGCATTCACAATTCAATGTGCATCCTCGATTCATCATCTCTTCTTCAAAGTTTCATCTTTTTTCACTTTTGTAGTTTGATTCATTGTTCGGCTTCATTGTTCATCCTGTTTTCAACAAGAGACTTCTCATTGTTCTTTTCATCTTGCATCTACTTTTTTAGTCTGTAGTTTGGTCAGTATTTATCACCTCAAAAACTTTTCAAAGAATACTCTATTAACTTGATTCAACTTTGCTTTTTGCCGTTTTCTTGTTTCTACTTGGGTCTACTTTTATCTTTCAAAGTTGTTCATGGAAACAACCAAAGTGTTAAATGCAGCTAGTCTATGGTTCTAGACTATTGTGACCAGCTCTCTCTTGTCTATTTCTTCAGTAAACATTTTACCAACAGTAATAACAGTGGTCGGATACCTTTGGGTTCTCAGGGTGTTTTTCATGGCTTTACCTAAAGAAAATCATGTCGTTTAATTACATTTTCCTGAATTGTAAAACTTCAAGACCCCACCAACAAAAATCTTTGTGGACTTCAAAAGTTCCTTGGAGGTCAAAAACATTTTCTGTAGAACTTGAGTATCTAAATAATGTGTGTGTGCGTGTGTGTGTGTGTGTGTGTGTGTGTGTGTCTTTATTTCTGTTAGTGAGTTAATAAAAGCTTTATAAATGACTGCCTCCGTTTTGTTTATTTGTGTTTTTTATTTGTGTGTTTTTTACTTGAAATGTGGAAAAATGGGTGCTTATATTTTCATGAAATTTTGAAATTGTCAAAATAAGCACCCCCTAGTTTTTGAGCTTCTACAATTAAAAAAGGTGTGTTTATATTCATGTAAATACGGTATAACATGTTTTCAGGAGCCCCGCTCCCAGTGACCAAGAGATGGAAAAAAGTGTCTGAAGTAGATGAAAAGTAGATGAATGAATGCCAGCTTGAAACGGATCTAGCCTAACTGTAGTAGTTTGTTTATATTTTATAATAATAATAATAATAATAATAATAATAATATACGTACGTGTAAATCCTCAAAATGTCCGTCTTAGTGATGCTAAAACACACACACAAATAAACGTACAAAAACACAGAAGTCCACCGAGTTCCAGAAACACAGACTTGACTAGACAACCAGCGTGACCCGTCCCGGCTTTTTCCGAGCTGTTTATTTAAAGCGTCAGACTAATTTTGACATCAGATAAACAAATGGTGGCCTTTTCATTTCAAGCTGTAGCGCCATAGCTACAAACATCATTACGACAAACATCCCGGAGATGTAGTGGTTCTGTGAAACTCACACGTGAAGGACGTAGATAGATAAGCGACATGGCGAGCGGCTTCTGTTCCCGTCAGACTGAAGGCTCGTGCCTGGCTCTCCGTCACGTCCCGTCCCCCCCGGTTGTTTGAAGTCGGACCCTCCGCGGTTATTTAGCTCTTTTTAAAGCGCAGATGAGGGACAGCGGCTTTTAAGCCTTGCTAGCCAAGGTAAACTTCATTTGTATTGTGTACATATGGTTGAAAGTGCTTTTCTTGTAAAAAGCAAGGGTGACGCCGTGGGCCAATGGGAGAGTGTGTAAATGAGAGCGGCGCGATGAGACGTTGTGTGATGAAGCGTCGCAGCCCCGCTGAGCAGCAGCTGGAAAGCTCTTATCAAGGCCCAAATGAGTGGAGGTGAGAAAAGACAGACCCGCACTGCCACACAGACACGGCTCCGAGGAACCACTTCAGCTTTGACTAGATTTGTTAATGCTGGTTTTGGCAGAAAAAAAAAATTTGGTATTTCATTTGGTATACCAAATTTCATTTGGTAAAAAAAAAAAAGATTTTTTTTTAACTAGTTAATCACACAAATTAATCGCAATTAATCACAAATAATAATACAAATTATGTCTATCAATTATCATAGTTTAAAATTATATAATATTATTAAAATGATAAATAAATTAATTATTATTAAACAAATAACTAACTGAAGCTTTTAATAATAATATATTATAACTCAACACAAAATAAACACTTGTTTAAATACTGCAATATAATTCAGTGCATATACGGTATTATATAAATATAACAATATAATATTTTCATGTTCAAGAGTATTCCAGTATGTTGTGGTTTTTATGTTGTTATTACTTGTTATGTGTACATATTTGAATAAATAAATAAATAAATAACATTCAGTCGGTTGTTGAGTTGACACAGTCTGTTGAATGAGTTTTTCTGTCTGTTTACTCGTGAGTCGCTGAGTGAGTAGTAACTTCTCTTCATTCTCATCGCGGCTGGACTGTGATTCACGTGTGCGACAATCTGGCATCCCGCTTCCGAGACATTTCGCAACTTCACATCCACTGACGTGAATACTTTTCATAATACTTTTGTTCTATCTACAAAGTTATCTGGCAACATTTTAAAAAAAATGTGAAACTCTCCTTCTAAAAGTCCATTCATTGTGCGTAAAAAACACAAGTGGGAAAAAAATCACAAGTGGACAGGACCAGAAAGATAACAATTACAGTTTGATAAAATAAAATTAAATTTTTGTTCAACTCTACTCTACAAAACAGTGCATGAGCCCACCACTGCCAAAAAGTAAAAAATAAAAAAGCATTCAAATCTCCCAGCGTTGCCGTGGAAACCAATAAACACGCTTCCTGACTGTCAAGATCTGTGCTCTGATTGGCCAGTTTGATTTGACGGTAATGTCTCGTAAATCAAGACAAGAAAAAGACTCCAGAACGACATAATCAGAACCTGCGGCTAAAACAAAAATGCAAAGCGGCACAAACAAACCGGTCTGTGGTGATTAAGCCGCCGCGTGATGTTTAATGTCTTGACATTTCCTACACATGCCAGACTCATGATGGATGTGATTCGATTGTACAGTACGATGAGCCGGAGGGTAGAAAACACCGGCTGAAAACCAGTCATCAAATGTTTGCTTTCTGTCCTCAGACATATGGGGTTTGTTATTGGGCCAGACAGGCCGAAACCCTGTTTGTTTAATGCACTTGTTGCAATGGCTTTTCAGTCCGGCTTGGGAATTTGTCCTTGAATGAAAAAATGGAAAGAGGATATTGGGAAAAAACGGAGTGGAGATAAGGAAATTGAGTCCAACGAGAAGGACCGGAGCAGACGTAATGGTCTTCTCCTCTGTCTCGCGTGACCTTTTCTTTCCAAACAATCCCGTCTTTAGAATTCCTTTGCTTCTTAGAGAGCAGCAGTAATGGACAATGCGAAGCTCTGAGATCACGTAGCATCAAAGCTATTAGCTATCACGTCTCTATGCCGCATGCCGTTTCATCTTCCACATTACATGATATATTTAGCTCAGGAAACAGTATATAGCATCTTCAGTGTTTCGCAAAGATGCTTCATAATAAGATACAAGAAAAAGAAAATCGGAAAAAAGATGGAATTTGGACACGATGTTACAAAGTAGGATGTTGTTTAAATCAAAATCAAATTCAGATTTTATTTGTCACATAAAAATTATACGTGGTGCATGTAGTGAAATGTGTTTTTGATCATTCCTGCATTTAAGCTGTTCCAGCAGTTAAATACATTTAACTAGTTTATTTATTTCTTTAAAGGATTAAGCGTTTATTAGCATTTTGTTTTTTAGCATTTTGCACTTACCTAGATTTTGAAGGCTTCTTTTTAGCCTTTCGAATTTATTACCATTTTTAGACTTTTATATCATAGACTTTTTATCATTAAGTGTTAATTAGCAATTTTTTTTTTTTTTTTAGCATTTTACACTTACCTGGTCTTTCGAGGTTTATTTTTAGCACTTAATGTTTATAAGCATTTTTAGAGTTTGGAATTTAGTGTTTATTAGCAGCTTTTTTTTTTCCAGGAGGTGCTTAAATTTGAGGGGTGCTTATATTATGTACAAAATAAAAGTATGGCAATCCTGGCAAATTGGAATTCTTTGTTTAAAAGCAAACGCTTTTAAAAAAGAAATGCTATTTTTTCAAAATGATTTTATATATATATATATATATATATATATATATATATATATATATATACATACTTGACATACTTGCGTATATACAAAGATAACGTAATACATTATTGTTTTTCACTTTTAAAACATGAATTGTTAAAAAGTGATAAATATCAATTACTGCACAGTACCATTTTCTTTTCAAATAGCTAAAATAGACATTATGTTATTCAAACTGAGTCAAGTAAGAGAGCCGTAAAGCAGATTAAGAGCCTGGCCACAAGTTTATTTACTCCCCAGCACTTGATATATCGATTCTTTATTGACCTTGAAACAAGATTGTAGAAGAGTAAATGCAATAAATGTTTGTTCACAGCGCACGGCCGTTATGTTTGCTCGCGCTGTGGCCGAGAGTGGGAACGCGGGGCCAGAGCATGTTTATTGCTGGCATATGTGAGAAGCATGTGTTTTACATTTTCCACTAAAGGCTTTTAAAACGTGTACGCTCTTGGCAATTTTACCTCTGAAGCGTCTCAGGACGAGGAGCTAAAGAACACGTTTTGTGATATCTGAGCGCGCAGATGGTTGCGCAATAGCTTTATTATTCACAAACGCTTTGGAGAACGTTGCTGTAATATTGATGGATTGTTATTACCGGTAATTATTTCATAGATACATCTATTTGTGATCCAAGCTCTGTACACAACGTACAGTATGATGTCTCAAATTTACATCCATTAATGCATTTTGTCAAACAGTGTTTTGCATTAATCGGAATTTTTTCGCGCGTGTTTGATCGTCCTACACATCAGATGGAGAGGGAGAAACTCACAAGCCGTTCCAACTCCAGAAACGGACCTCATCATTTCTCAATCCTAAATGATGCTGCCAAATTCCAAAAGAAAAGTTTTTTTTTTTATTGCTATAGTATCAGGGTTTTAATTGGTTCAGTCTCTATTGTTGGCCACTCAACACACGGAGATTGAGTGTTTGGCAGTCACGCAACTCTGCATTAAAAATGAAATTTTAACCATGTAATCGCCAGGAAGTAGCAGCCAAACTGTATCAACCAATGGAAACCAACCAACGTGAGAAGTTTGGACAGCCGGATTTATTCATGTGCCATATTTACATTACATTTTTATTTTTCATGCACAAAATAATAATTCCATTAATAGGCGAACATAAGCACCGCCTTACTTTCTTGACGTTCTGACTTTCCAAAAACCAAAAGTGTTTGAAACTTTTGACTAATTACTTTCAGAATTACCTACACCGCTACTTAAGACAAGATATTGTTATTTATTTGTCTTAGAAAAAATAAAATATAACGCTGATATTTACGCCCATATTAGAAAATATGCTATTATAAGCACCCCAAAAGACTTTGAGCTTGGTGCTTAAATTCGTGCAAATACGGTATTCTTCGGAATATTTGTCAGAATGAATAATTGAAACGATATTTCATTCGGCAGACTTGAGAATCTCTCTGTGATGTCGGAGGATGTTAGAATATCAGGGACTGCGCAGCTCAATGGACTCTGACATTTCCAAAATTGTATTATTAATATTTGCCGTCTATTCTGTAGGCCTCCGGGCCTTATTTATGTAGTGCTGGAAAAACTAGGGTTTATTTCGAATTCCATAAAGCGTTCAATATCCGTCTCAGTAGGCGAACTGATAAAACATCAGCGTGAATCAAAGACGCGACGACGGACGTTCTATTGCAACAGCTCGACTGGTTTGTAATTTGTCCTGTGAAATACAAGCTTAAATATACTCTATCTTTGGAATTCCGCAGGTCTTGAATCTGCAGTTTCACATTTTGTGGTCAAGAAACAATATGCTTGTCCCAGGACAAGTGAGCCAATAAAATTCCTTCTTTTTTTATCCTTGTGGTCATATCAAATAGCACTTCACCAATGGTTTATTTTACATTTCTCGATTAAATCTACCAGAACAAAAAATACAAGAGACCTACTGATTGACAATTTAAATATAGAATAAAAGTCCTCACTTTACTTTGTTTCATAGGCAAGCTTGTTTTTCAAGGTCAAAAATAAGCTTAAAGGTCTTAAAGGTCAAGCTTAAAGGTCAAATAAACAATCTATTGAAAATATTTTTAAACAAAATAAAACAATTGGTTGTAAAAATGGTAAAGATATACATTATTAAGAACAAAAGAAAGAATTATTTAAATGTTTTTATATTAATACACAACGCTCTACAGCGCTTTTAAAGATCATTGGACTAAAACTCAACTCCCACCCAGCAGGTCTCTGTAATCTAACCTCTTTTCAACCATGAAAATACGATGTTATGATAGATTCCGTTGTCCAATTGGCACCAGGACGCCGTGGCAACACAATGTTGAGGGTAATGGAGGATTCCTGTCGAAATGCAGCGGTTTCTCATTTATAAACAAATAAAAATTCCACACGGTTAGGAATAATAGCAAGGTAAGACATGTGTCGTCTTGAGAGGAACCAGACTTACGTTTTTAATTCTGTCCAATGAGCAGGTGAAGAAGGAGACGTTTCTTGTCAAGGCCAGATGTCCAGCGCTGGTGTTGGGGAATGACGCAATGCAGCCTTGAAGAAGAACGTCTCCAGATCTTTCCAGAGCTGGTGAGGAAGAGGATGACCCCACGTGCCATGATGGACAGACCACAAGCCCACCCAGATTCCTCCTCAGAAGAAACAGAATCATTTCTCCAATCCTAATCCAACAAAACTGTTAATTTGAAGAACTTTCCATTGAATTTTCCAGTGACCGAGAAGCGGCCAGGTGATCTTCACTCCACGCTCACACGTTTTACAGATTATCTCTCAGTCCGAGGTTGTCACGAATTGTATTTTCCAGGGGCTGAGGAACAGAATCGTCGTTAACAGACTCATGCAGGCGGCCAAATTACTCCCATACAGCTTTTAAAATTTAGCTCATGTGCATCTGCGAGTCTGTTTTTTGTAAAAGACCTTGATTTTTTTTTTAGTAAAAGCTCGACATCACTAATTTTAACATGATCTCACGCCTTAAGAGCAACGTCAAGTATCCACCCTTCCATCCATCCACTTTGTTTTATTCTGCTTGTACTACTTCTGAGTCACGGGGAGCTCGAGTCAATCCCAGCATCTCTGTTATGGACTGTGGAAGGAATTGCAGACCATTAACTCGGGAATAACTCAACATGGAGTGGCCTCGACCAAACATCAAGCTTTGTTCTTCTACTCATAAGATTTGTGGGTTCGATTCCCAGAAGTAGAATGTGCTTGTGGTCAACTTCACACGGCTTGGTGTAGCTTGATGTAGTTTATTTTGACTACATTTGTAGGGGAAAAAAGCTTTTAAAATTTTAAAAGACTAAACAGGTTTTCAGTAAAAATCGACAGTCAGCGTTCAAATCCCTGGACGTGTAGTTCTATATACAGTAGCTGTCGGTTTGAATCAGTCGACTTCCCGTAAGACTAAAGCAGAGCTGTCCGTGGTTCTGAAGCCACTGTTGATCATACAGTAGCAAGAGTGACGAGCGGGAAACTGTACCGTGATCTTCAACGGGCAAAAACGTTTAAATGACTATTTATTTAGCATTGTGTTGAATCAATACGTAAACGCAATGTTTTTTTTTTATTCGCAATAGGCTTTCTCCACTTTAGTCTGAGCTTCAAACAGAAATCTTTTGGTTTTGAAACCAACGCTTGTTTGTTGGAATTCATTTTTTTTTAATTTCAAGTCATTTTTTTTTGGATTTAAGGGTCATGTGTTGGATTTCAAGGTCATTTGTTGAATTTCAAGGTCATTTGACGGATTTCAAGGATAATCAGAAATATCATAACTGTGATGTTATACGAGCAGAGCAGGTGTATCATTTTAAACTCAGTAGGACTGATACGCTCTAACAAAAAGAAATCTCCTCAGCTCACGAATGACCTCCTGCCCAGATGTGGCCTAGACCTCGACCAGACTCGCCCTATTGGGTCCAAATCTGTCCCAGATGAATCTGCTCTGAGACTGACACAACCTCTCTGCAGCCATAATAACTTCTCTACATTCTTCTGCGAACTGGCTCCTCCAGAAGATTTCGCATTAAACGGAGTTGGCAGGAAACTTCTCTCTCTCGCTCGCTCGAGCTGGATTGATAAACACATGCCTCACCTCGGCCAAAGCCAAGGCAAATGTCCGACACACCTGCTGAAGCGAAATAAGAAACCTCGAGAGACCATAACAGATCCAAATCTCTGTCTCGACCAGCTCTGTGTCTCAAGAGCCACTATATTTAGCTTTTCTGTCAGCTGACGTGAAGTCACAAGGCCGCTGATGGCTAATGATACGCGAGGACCACGGTTACTGGAAGTCTTCCGGCCTGATGGAGTGTCACCACACATCTCCAGCCAAAAACACGCTGCCCTCGGCTCTATTGGAGTCTGTAGCTGGGATGAAATACTCACAGCTGCTCCTGTGGTTTGGTCAACAAGCCACAGATTCCTTTGGGGAAAGAGAGAAGTTGTGAAGCTGCGAAGGTCACAATATACGTTTCAGCTAAAACCAACAAATGGGAATTCCTTCAGTTCAGCCCAATGAATATGTATGAAGCGTCCCATTTGCTGTCTCCCTGAGCCAAACAACTCGCCAGCTCTGTTAGAAGTCAACGTGGGATTATTGCGCAAAGGCTTTTTTTTAATATGAATTATTTTTGGTTTTGGGCAGCATCTGCAATTCTGTTGCATGAAAGTTAGTTCAAAGAATGTGATGGGGTAAATTCTAGGACCATGAAAAGCTTTTTACAAAATTCTCCAATTATTTGAAAACCAAGGACTGTATTTTTCGAACTAGAAGTCACACCAGAGTATCAAGTGCGTGTTAAAAAATTCACACTATTTTCTGATTTTAACTCGCACATTTACTTTACTTGCTTTTATGAGCAGATGCTTTTATTCAAAGCGACTTTAAAAAATATTTAACAGGGGGATTTAAGACTGTCTTAGAGTCTGAAAAATACGCTACATTTTCTATTTATGTTATTGTTGTGCAAATACAAATATGTTTACTGTTTATGTTATACATTTATATGTTTGGTTTAGATAAATTCTGTACTTGTGAAAAAATATAAATTGTTAAAAAAATATAAAAAACCATTGTCTTATAATTGAACACAACCGATTCAGTGTATCTCGGAACAAAATATCAATAAAAACATTTTTTACATATAACAATTCTCGAGTGACATTTCTCCAAAAAATCATAATATACCGTCAACACTGCAGCTGAAAAGAATTTTCTTCAGCAAAATGAAAACCACGTCTGTAAGGTAAGGAGAAATATATTTATTTATTCATGTGTAACCGATAGAATAGCTTTTTAAAAGAGGAACATAAATGATAAAAAATGTCCATTGCTTGTTTGTTTTTTTTTGCCTTTGTTTTCCTTTAAATATTACATAAAATAAATAATTTATTTGAAAGCAGTCAGGTAAAGAATGGAAATATCCAATACAGTGGCTTTTGCATGTTAATAGAAGTTTTGTACACTATGATGCTAGTTTGACTAAATCTGGGCTTGTAGGATTCTTGGTTCTCCAAGGTTTGCGCTTTCAGCAAGTCCATCCAGGAAGAGTTTGCATAATGTTCAGTCCACTGAGTCACAATCCTTTAAAGTCTATCAGAGTATGAGTTACTACAGCATAAATAACTGCATCCACACACACACACACACACACACACACACACACACACTCCAAATGCTCACGGTGGGAGGATGCAAGTCCGGTTCCTCTCTTTTATCCCCAACCTTTCCATCACTAGAAAAGGATTTGGCATAATCAAAAATGTCCAACGTTCTCCCCAGTGCCAATAACTTAAAGACAAAGGTGGCAACAATCCGTCTGGGTTTCCTCGCATAGTGCCGGGAGGTTTCTCCTCAGTGCAGGTTCTGCTCGCAGCTACATGATGGGAATGGGCAGGAAGTGTGTGGCGAGGTTATTTCTCCGGTTCTTCCTGGCTTTCATTGGCTTCCCGTTGGCGTTCAAACCCACAAACAGCGGCTTCTTCTTGTTCCACCTTGCGGAAGCGTAGGTGTTGTAGCTGTTCTCTTCTATCCGCTCTATCAGCTCACACTCGGGGCTAAATTCCTTCTGGAAGATCAAGATGATGACACGTTTTATGTATATTGTCATAGCTCCAATAATGTATTCATTAAAAAAAACAAAAAAAACAAAAAAAAACAAAGCCATGTTGGAAAAGTGCTTGCAATTAAATCACAAAGCATGAAATTGAGATTAAAGCCGTTCTGTTTTTTTTTTCTTAGACTAATTATTATGTTAAAAAATGACTGGTTTTTCTAATTTTCTAAATAAATTATTGGTAAAAAACTATACAAATATTGTACAAAAATACGACACAAAAATCCCTAGAGATCAATATATATTATTATATACACTGCAAAAGATCCACATGATAAAATAAGATTTATTGTCTAGTTTCAAGATTTTTTGGCTTGTCAAGAATTAATTTTTTGCAGTGTATATATGTTATACTATATGTTATACATGTCTATATTTTTTTATATTAGCAAACGTGGCCGTGAATGACGTCATCATAAAGTGTGAATGATGTCATTAGAAACAATCACAGTTGCTTTGTGCTTTTTTTTGTTTGTTTGTGTCGTGTCTAATATTTTCTATATTGGATTTTATTTTGAAACAACCTTCTTGAGCAGAAACAGTTTTTCAAATTATAAAAAATATCGTAATGAAAAAACAATACGCGTGTCTTTAAATACTAGAATATGATGTCACTACCCCAAAAATCTCAAGGGATTATGAACTTCCCAACTGTAACCCAACTATTTATTTTTCGCGTCTCAGGTCACCATTTATGTTAGCGGATGAATGAGAAGCGATGAGAACAGATGAGGGCTGAATGGCTTTCGTTTTGTGAATGAAGAAGAAGAAGAACGGCACGGAGCGGCTTGGGCAGAACCTTCTCCACTTACGCAGCAAAGACGTTTTGAACGCTCTTGCTCCAGCCACTCTCAGCTTGCGGATTATTCACAGTCAATGGAGTGGAACTGTGCTTTCAAACAAGCCGGGGGCTTTAAAGTGGCCAGAACCACTGACATCAAAGACCCGAGGACTGACTGATCTTTCTAGAAGCTTGTAAAAAGCCCAATTTCGGAAAACTGTTTGGACATACTCAATGTTGTTTAGGTGTCCCTGATAAGAAGGACAACTGCGGTTTAGATGGGATACTGAATATTATCATCTTGTAGTTGTGAAGTCTAGTACTGGAGCATAATTAAAAGAGAATGGAAGAGTAAATGATGCTCACCGCCCCGTAGACCCCCCCTTTCTTGTTAATTGCAAGGTAGTAATTGCTTTGGATCCCCTTGATGGCCACGATGCCCACATGCACAGACTTGATCTCGAATGTATCTACAAAACAAAAGTAAACATGTCATTTGAATGAGATTCACATAAAAGCAGCTTTCAGAATGATTGAAGTTTGTCATTTGACACGCGACCCGTCGGAGAGTTGAGTGGATTGGTAGAGGGAAATGAAAGGACGAGAGCAAACATTGGAACAGGAGTTCACAGGGTTAAAAGAACTTTGGCGTGAAGCTTCTGGACTTCTGGACAAGCAGATCAGTTTACCGCACTGATCCATTACTGCTCGTGGTCTCCACAGTTCAAAGGTTCTGTTTATCTACAAGTTGGTTGAGGCTGGTTAGCGACACTCAGGGCGACAAACCGAGGACACACGACAATTACGGAAAAAATTAGCCAGGATCAAAAAGCTTCTCAGTAGGCAAAACCCAAAGAGAATAGCTTAACCTTCTAATTGGTGGTCCTCGTTTAACATACTATTAGAACGCCACCTCTATTTGAAGGCCACTATTAAACAGGCATATAAACGTGTGGCATAAATATAAACTATAATAATAGTGTATAATGGTGTATAAATGTAACTAATTCTGCGTGTGATGTTCACAGATGCTTAGAGATGTGCCTCGAGTTACCATTGTGTAACATTAGGACCAACTAGTCGAGAAATACAACTAAGCCACCTCTAATAAAGCACCACTATGGAGTTGAAAAATAGTTCAGGTTTATTTCTAAAGCGCTTTTCTTAGTTCCAGACCAACGCAAAGTCTCGGAATCAAGAAAAAAATTGTCTTTAAAGAAGAAAAATTTCTACTTTTCATCTGTGTTCCAAAATAAGGAAAAAGAGTCAGTAAAAAAAAAAAAAAAAAAAGAAAACCAAGATGATGTCCATTGTTCATCTGTGTTCAGAATATGAGCTATGACTATGAAATATGTTACCCGATGTTAGAAAAATGGTACACCGTTACCACTTCCTGGGTCTTCCGGGACACACCCTTTGTGGCCAACCAATCACACAACTCCCAACTATGCATTTCCCAACTGTAATTCTCTTGATGGCATGTTTTACAACCCATGCAAGCGTGTGGAGAACATGAAAAGAAAGACCCCGACCTAGAACTCGAGTCTCAAGTGGGTCATTTTCACTGTGAGGCGACCCGCTATGCCACCATACAACAGTTTAAATCTTGAATTAAACAGCTGCACAAAAGGTGCCGATCAAGGTCAGACAGTTTCTTTTAAGTGAACCTAGCAGAGTGAAAAGACTGGAGCAGTTTGAAGTTAGAGTAGGAACCTCAAAAGGCCCATTGGACATAAAGTGAAGCACCAGCAGGTGAATGATCTGAGCCCACCTGTGGATCAGCAGCACAAACACAGCAGGATTAGGTGGATCTGAACACGGTTCCTCCATGTGGGCTCAGGTTGCAGTCACCAGGCGAAAGCAGAGTCTCCTACTCTCCGTCCTTCGCCTCAGGTTCACAAACAGGATTGAAAGGAACGGATTCAGAGATGGGATCACAGACTAGCTGGGATTAAGCCGGAATGATATATGATCAAAGGGCAATCGAGCACACAAAAGACGAAGAAGAAGCTGTGATGTCAGTGACAACCTCATTTGCGTTGGGGCAAAGTCTACAAGAGGAACATCTCCCGCAAACGTACATTTGCGTGCAGGCAAACACGGCATTATCTGAGTGATGTCAAGCCTGTAAACAACATGTCATGTCTACAGTAAATTTAGTGGCTGGTTTTGAGAGCGTGCGATGTCAAGAAACTTCTGGCAGAAAGCACCTGTTTGCTCTCGGCTGTTTGATGTGGTCTTTAAAACCAAAACACACACACTTTTTTTTTTTATGGCTCCCTCCCGAGCACCAGGAGTGTATCCTCCGTCTGAATGCTGGTCCACAACAAAAGGCTGGATTTCCAAAACCAAAACATCTTGGAGGCATCTAGCAACAGCTCTTGCTGCTTTCTTCTGTCACACCTTGAAGATCTAAGACCTGCCTGCCTTTCATTGCAGATTTCCACCAAATACCAGCTATTCCTTGTAAAACGGGTCTGGAGTAAAGCTCAGTGGCAAGATAATGAAGTGCGTACCACTTATAACCAAGCATCATCTAACTTCAATTCTGAGGGACACCAATAACAGTCAGACAGAAGATCATAACGCCAATAAAAAAAATGTCCAAATACATACCGTATGTCCATATTATGCACACACCTCTCCAATTTTTCAGGCACAAAATAAAGATTCTATGAAAATGCAAACATAAGCACGTCCTTGGTTTTCTGACTTTCCAGAAACTTGAAATTTCGGCTGAATACTCTTAACAATACTTAACCTATCTTGTGACTCTTTTACTTGAATAATGGATGAAAAATAGAACGTTAATAATTATTTCTAAATAGTGTCTCCAGTATTAGTAGAGTATATCTCCAGATATTGTCACTGTAGCAGGCAGAGTTCAGAAAGAAGAGTGTTATTGTATTTAATTACATTAAAGTTTTATTTAGCCACCGCCGTCGCGTCTAATGATTCTTTATTACTGTTATTCAGGTAAATTGTCATTTATACATTTTAATCTTGGTTGCTTTTGAGGTACCACAGTTTAATCACTGCTAAATAAAAGTGTATTTTTGTTCTCCTGGACCACTTTTTAAAGAAAGAAAAGAGGACACAAGGCAGAAGCGCAGCGCTACATAAATCCGAAGACTGAACTTCAGACATCAGGTAGTGTTTGAGTAAGTTTTCCTGAGTTGCCTTGAATCACGGCAGTGTGGTGGAGAACTTTCTAGTTTTCTTGGCAAAGCAAATGTTTTGTTACAAAGATATTGAAGCGCTCCAGTGTTCTGACAAACACAATTTCACCGCCTACGTTTTTATTTTTTTCTCAAAGGCCCAGCCAAGGCATTCTCGCAAAAATGTGAGAGAATTTTCTTGCGGCGCAACCTAATCCAGCAAGTATTCTTGTTTTACTCCCCATTACGGCTCGTATTACAAAGGCTTAAAAGCCTCTGCGTTTTAAC
This sequence comes from Paedocypris sp. Pulau Singkep, assembly GCA_017309775.1. Taxonomy (NCBI): domain Eukaryota; kingdom Metazoa; phylum Chordata; class Actinopteri; order Cypriniformes; genus Paedocypris; species Paedocypris sp. Pulau Singkep. Next base: position 4,832,213 of record MU204205.1, read on the forward strand.
AAGCCCGACCCCACCTCGCGTTCACTCCTCTTCTGAGCAGCCATGTGCCCGTGACGTCACCCTGTCTGTGACTGCTGGTGTCCGAGCCCACCGGTGGTCCCGTAGCATAGCGTGATCTTCCCTCTGAAGACTTGGCTTCCGCCCCAGGCTTTGTAGGTGGCCACCCCCCCACACTTAATGGCGTTTGATGGTTTTTTGGCAGGGTGACAAAGCTAAGGTTATCGCATCTTGTGGTAATTACAAAAAACCCCCCCTGCACCCTCGTATTTGCAGCCTCATGCGTCCTGCATCTCTGCCACAGCTGGAGTAAAACACCCCTATGCACTTCAAACCCTCTTCATCCACAATGTTCTGTGCTCGTTTTTTATTCTTTATCAGACAGTCTGTTGGCAAAACAAGCGTCTTTTTACAATGTAAATATTCAAAACGCTAAAATACAACTCTGGATACTTTATCTCTACAAGTTGAGACCCAATAGAGCAGAGAAGTTCTGGCTTTATAGTGCATATAAATAATAGTTAGTGAATAGTTAGATCATACGTGTGATCTCATGAATCCATGTGCAAAAAGTGTAGAAAACTACAGTAACTCAACTGACTTGAGGTGGGGAAAATAAGTGAAACCTTCAACAAAAATCAAAGTGAACATGCTAAATATTTATGCTTTTTACTGTAAAAGCATTGCCTTGTTACACACAAACACACAATTCGTTTAGATTAACCACAACCTAGGATCACTGGCTCATTGGATCAACTACAAAAGTTGCGCCAACTCAAAAAACGTTGCAGCTTTCAATTTATACGTTTATTGTAATCCACTATACATTTCTGTTACAGCGTTGACTGGAATCAAAAATAATTAACTTTCCTGTAGCTAGTCTTGCTCTCTCACACACAAACAACCCGGCTTGATAAGGAACACACTAGCTTTCTGTCTCTCACACACACATTATTCCGGGAAAACATACTCACTCTCTCTCTCTCTCACACACTCACACACACACACACACACACACACACACACACGCACACACACACACACACACGCTCTCTTGGGAAAATCTACACACATGCAGTTTTTATTAACTCACTATGGTGCTTAATTGTTCTGAGAACTTTGAGCTGACACTCCTCTAACATATCCAAGTCCTTTCAATTACCACCCTTCTCTAGGAGGTCATAAAGGAGGAATCCCTCCAGCTGACCCCGCACCGTCTGCTGATGACAGTGACTTCCACCTTTGATCTGGCCTGGGCTCTGGAAGATCAGTGGAAGCCTCTCTGTTCCTAATTCCCTTCCTTTAGCCTCCGCGCTCGCAGCTTCTACTGAAGGTTTTAGGAGAAGCCTAAGGTTACATCAGGACCGTTAAAGTGCATCCACCGCTTTTGTGCGGTATATTGATATTGTCTGGCTTTGCTCAAAAAAATGCTCAAAATGCTCAGAATTTATGACTTGACGTGATGCTGCAGATCACCAGATGATGGGATTCTGATGTTCTCTGACCTGTTTGCACCTCTTTGTTAATGATACCTGGTTGTTGGACACTTTAAACATCTTCACTTTACATGGATCACTTGACTTTTTTTGGATTTTGCTAATTTTATCTTTTTCTTCATTTTCATGATTTTCCTTGTACTTTCTTCATATTTTTTCTATATTTCTTCTGTATTGTATTGTACTTTTATCTCTTCTCTTTCTCACATGCACCCCCACCCCCACCCCATGTTTAAATGCTGGACGATTGAAAAATACATTCCATTGCATGTTGTACCATGTATAATGTGTATATGACAATACAATTTTGAATTTGATTAGAACCACTTTTTGCGATGAAAAGTTCAGTGGTTCAGATCTGCTTCTTTGGAACGGTTTACAGAAAGCACATGTGAACTCAAGAGCAAAAATAAGCAAATATTGTCTCCAAGAGAACGACCCTGTACAGTATTGAAAACTGATTTACAGCCAATGCTGTCCAGAAGAACTGGAGACTGGCTATGGTGTGGAGTGGGATTTTGTGTGTTCTGCTCTGTGATTGGTCGGCCAACAATCCCAGGATTTGTATCCACCTTCAGACATATAGTTGATTGGCTCCAGCTCCCCGTCACCCAGAAATGGAAAAAAAATATATCAGAAAATGGATGAGTGGATGGAGTTTCCAAATAACTGAGATGGATTATTGTCTTTACTATATTGGACAATTATATATTGCCATGTCCTGAGACTACACTTTAATATAAAGAAATGCTTTTGTTTTCAAATAAGAAACTTATTTCATTCAACAGCTCTGCGAGAGTAATAGAAGCCGTGTATGTGTGTGTGTGTGTGTGTGTGTGTCTGTGTATATATATATATATATATATATACCTACGCATATATTATATATATTTATAATAACACACACATATATACATTAATAAATTTTTTATAAACTAACTTCTAGTCAGATGTTAACTGCATTTTATTTGCTCAGTAATAGTACTACACTTATTGACAATAAGTCAAGTCAAGAATAATCTAATCCTAAAATTACCGTTTTTATTATTAAACTTCTCTTGATTTAATTGTATTATTACAGTTACAATTTTTTTTTTACAAAGTTGTTACAATATAACAAAACAAAAAAAAAAAACAGATGGTGTAATTCATTCGTGTAATTGTTTTTCATTCCAACAAAAGTGCCAAACATATTTCAAAAAACGGTTAAGTTGAGAAAGAGAAATCCAACATTATGCTCGTACTTAATTTTTGTGGTCACCAAGTCTGGTTTCTGAAGGCTCCGCACATTTTACGGCGGATTGTTCAGCTTCTGCTTAGCTAATTTTTCATGACAGATCAATTTGTTGGATGTTTTGGCTGTCTGGCCAATGAAACCACTGGAATAAACTCGCAGGAACGTGAAAGTATGTCTGCACCTTCCTCAACCGCACAACCAAACACCAGAACAGACTCCAGCCTCTTCAGAAATACCATGGGAAGTGTGTGTGGCTAGTCAAGTCAAACAGAAAAGGATTTCCAAGCTCCAATTTATAACTCTGAGTCGCAAAATCAAGCAGTTATAATTTCCTTTAAAACGTTATCCTGCGCCTCCAGACCACGAAACATTCCGACCTACAGAAAACAGCCTGTCCAGATGCATCTCTGGTCACAATTCAATGCTTCATGCCCCCAGCGGACTTTCAATAACTGCCATCTGTTGGAACACAAACAGGAATTCCCTTTGCTGATTGTGTGTTTAAAGAAAGCCTGGGATGTCTGTGGGCTCCACGGTGCGGTAGCGCGTCAAAAACACAGCCAATTTATGGAACACCTTGTCTTCTGTTAATGGCGAGATAAACTTTTATGGAGGAAGAGTAAACTGCTGGCTATCAGATGGAGAGCGCTTGAAGACAACAGGAATTTGTAGACATCCCGTTTATCTACAGCAGACTTCCTGTAACCAACTTCACTTGTCAGACTGTCTTTGGTTGCCTAAAGAACATCAGAGGAACCTTGGTGCCCATGACGGAGGGCTCAAGAAGGACCTGAAAGGACACAACTGTTGTTTGATATGTCAGTGGGAGAGTCTGGGCCCAATCATTGAGGAACCAACACACACTAGAAGACACTGGTGCTTCTCCACAGCCCATCACATGCCACAAATGGTGCTCTGCTTTAGGTAATGGGGTCAGAGGTTAGACATACATCTGGTCTTCCATTCCTCCCAATCTGAACTTTCAGCAGGGAAAAATGGGAGCATTAAGTGGATGAAGATGTCAAGCTGTTGCCACAGCAAGCTCTGGTGAGTTTTCTCATGGTGTGGGTGAGTAAAGTAAAAAAAAAAAAAAAACTGGGAATTCTTGGACAGCCAATTAACGGAAGGAAATTTCAAAGACTAATTCGAAACTCAAAATCACAAGTTTCCTGTTAAAAACGACCGGGAATTTTGTACGGCATTGTGACCTTTAAGGGCTCCTGATTGGCCTCTTTAAAATGTCTCGTAAAAAACAAGCCTTTTTATTTATGGATCAGAAGAGCGAAAAGTCTGTGAGGACGTTCAGGTCAAAACGAATGAAACACTGAGACTTATCTCCTGCACATCAGCTCAATCCTCATAAGTCAGTTTTATTACTTGAGTGGTTGGCATTTCCCATGGGAGCCATAAACGTGCCACAAAACCGCAGAGCAAGTCCTGATCCGTGCCCTCACTGTGCCCAGAACCGGCCACGTATTTACACTGCACATATTCACTTAAAATCGCTATTTACAGTCATAATCTCATCACTGAAACCATTTGTTTGAATTCAACAAACAAGCCAAATGACTATGAAGCGAAAATGTAATGCAAATACATGCAACTCAAGGACCATGTGGAAAATTTGGACTATAAGTGCACTTAAAATCCCATAATTTGTGCTTTATAATCTGGTGCATTTTATGTTCAAATTTGGTTATACGTGGTAAATCCCCTCGTTGGATTGTTGTATCATTATCATGACTCGAATGGGTAACACTTAGAGAATGAACTCAGACAAAGCACATTTAAACGGTTAAACCTCCATGACTAATCAAAATGAGTTGACTAGTCACTATTACAACGTTTTAAAACTTTTCCCCAATCGCAAATGAAGTGAAGAGTTTAACAGATTTGTGGAAGAAAAACTAGAAATGTGTGTATCGTTTATTTGTTTGTGTTCCAAAGGCATAATATTCAGAGTTCTTTGGATTGAATAAGTTAAATCAAGTTTGTTTCAAAAATTGTGCTTTGGGGGATAAATAATTAAGAAATGGACGTATCGTAATATCCACCGCATGTCCAAAAAACATGGAAGTCTTGTTTGTACGTTCTCCTAATGGCTTTTATTACATTCCTGCATCCAATTTTTCATCAATGATCATGTTATAAACGGCCTATTTGTCATCATCTCATCAAAAAATGGTTGACCCAAAGATGGAATAAGGAAAAGGTGTCACATTCTGACCCAGAAAACACAAGCAAATTGAATCTAATGGAAAAAAGAAATCCAGTATCTTGAAGATTCTTCAAGAATCATCACTTTAGCAAACAAATCACCGCGTTTCCCCTAAGGCTTCCCAAAACATAACCCTGCCATGTTTGGAGTGATGGAGTCAAGAGAAGCTGAAACATGACCTACACAAGCAGCCTGACCAGAGCTGTGCCCTGGTAATGGACCCGGGCCTGGAAACACCTCGTTGGAGCAGGAATAATCTGTATTCCTAATTGAGCCCTATTAGATTAAACTGAGTCCAAATGGAGTGAGAGACGTATAATGACCAGTGGCCTGACCCTTGTTTGATCCGCTGCCCAAGAGCTGACACGATGATTAGAAAGACCCCTGCACTTTAGACCTTACAATTCAACCAGTAGTTGAACCCCAATCTGACACAAACCCTCCATCAAAACTGTCAAGCCCTAATGATCATCATTAGCAATTTCCGTTGGCCATGCCAACAACCGCACTACTACTGCACCAGACGTTTGCCGTTTTTGCCACTACGCTATCCCGCTTGATGGACACAAACAACATCGGGAATGGGACGAAAAGGTGAGAATAGAGATTAAACCCCGCTCGGGCTGAGATCGGAGAGCTCTTGCATCACAGTGAAGTTGTTGTTAGGTCCGGCTTCCACGTCTAGCTTGGTTGGGGTGCCATTTTCAGAAATGTCTTGGGGGAGATGCAATGTGACAAAAGTGATACTGAGCTGATGGATTCTGAAAGGAAATCAAACAATATGGGTAGGGTAGGATTTCAAGCGACACATAGACTGGTCTTTTGTGGAGCTGAAAACTAAAGAAGGCTGGACTTGAGAACTTTAACGTGGACAAAGAGACTCTCTGACTGGGATTTTGAATCTGGGAAATCAATCTATCACACTTAGACTCTCTGCAAATATTTTTCCACATCAAATATGCAAAACAAATATTAGCCAGCTCATAAATTATGGGCGTTTGATTCGCTGCAAAGATTTACGGTAGTGTAGATGGAAATCTGGCGTTAAGATGTGACATTTTATGAGTCCGTAATGGGGGGGGGGTGATATTGATGCAAAGCAAAAATGTTTAATGCATCTTCATGAATGCATATGACATATATAGTCATACCAAAAATCACAATGACAAGCTTGGAAATTGTGCCATTTTAAATAGCTGTAAAAGCAGTTTTCCAATGCAGCATTTTTTTTTAAAAATGCTGCATTGTCTTTAATGTTTTTATTGTTTTAATGTTTCATTGTCTTTAATGTTTTCTTATTAATGGTTTTATTTCTCGTCATTTTTGGATCGACCCCCAACTCCACATAACAAATGATAAAGTTAAACATGTCGAAACGCTGTGTTTGGAACACAAAGATAATCGCTGACATGACGTCAGGCTGTATAAAATATCACTGCGCAGTTCATGGGAATATTTTCTGTGTTAACGCGAGAGAAATATTACACCACAGGCTGGTTCCTTTCCCAAAATGCCAGTGGCTCCGGCTGGAGTAAAATCATTTAAGGATGTTTTGATGTTTTAAATGCATGATGATATACGACATATGCAGGCCCTCGTTTCGGCCGTTTTTTATGCGCAATTGCAGCGACAACAATAGTTTCTGATTACAGAATAAATCAAGCAAACACGCTGGTCGTAATGCGGCTCTGACTGCGGCCCATTTTACACGGGGAGCACTACTGCTACCTTGTGGGCAGCTATGAACTCAATTAAACCGTCCCAAAATATGAAGGATCAGGATGGCGGCGGGATGGCGGAGGTCCAATCTTTTTTGGAGAAATGATCCATTCAGCACCAAGTGGTTCCCCTTTACTTTGCCTCCCGCAGACATCCCAGCCCATACTTCAGATAAAACAGCCTTAAAACAAGACGTGAACCCCTGTGAAACTCAACGCATATGGATGAAACATTACTCGTATATTGGGCTGGTGGTGGGAGCGAACATTGACAGCACATGTGGGAAGCGTGTGGATGGTCCGTCCTGAAAAATTTGCCCTGAGATGATTGGCGTTTAGTCGACGTGTGCATTTAGAATGCTCGCAATTCAAAAACGGTCTTCGAAACTGGAGCGTCCAGTTCTCTGGACGACTCTTTGATGGCGGCTTCGGGGTTTCCAGACTGATCTTCAAGCCAAGCCTTGGATTTATTAAGAGGGTCTCTGTGCAACACATTTAGGAGGCAGTCGCGCTAATTGAAATACCCACAGCCTCACATGTCTTGTGGAGTTCCAGCGCACACTTTAGAAAAAAAAATTGAAACACGGTGCACATGGGACCCATATGTCAAAGACTTTTTATATTAGCGGCAAAGTGTGTGTGCAGCGGAGAGAAGTTTCTGGCTTGCAACAGCCAGGTGCTTTGAGCTATTCGGAGGGAGTCTGGACTTTGCACGAGCCCCAGACCAGTTGAAATGCATCACATCTTTACACCATTTAAATACCAACTCATACTTTCAAGAAAGACCACCTGTCATGTGATTCCAAGGAAGGCTTATAAATAAACATGTTGGGACGGTGAGAGCTACAGCGGGAGTGATGAGCATGACTCAAATACACTGCTGTTTGCGAGTAACGGTTTGCGTATCTCACAGAAAGGAAAATACGCAAGACTCCCTTGATAATTTCAAATCGGTTCCAGGAAACCTGCTGCGAATAAATCTGGGCTCTGAAATCTGAGGACAAACACACGAGGTTGCTAGCTCACAGAAACCCATGCGGAGCACGAGTCCACCAACAAAAAGTGCGGTTTGCATTGACCTGTCGGACTCGAAACCAGAGGAGGCGGGAAAGAAGTCGTGCAGTTTCATCAAGGCTACTCACATGGGGGCAAAAAGGTACTTACTGTATGGGTCATCTTTGCTTTTGGTCCCGTTGACTTTTCCATTTTTATCGATCCTGAGAAAGTACTTCTGGTAGGAGTAGAGTTTCCTCCTGTGCACGTCACCCATGAGGTGATTGTAGCTGCGCACATGGCGTCCCACCACCATGGACGAGGAGGAATTGGCGCCCCTCGGGGTCCGATTGGCCCTGTGGGTGTCATGGCAGGCCACAGGCAGAGCCGAACACAGGAGCAGCAGCAGGGAGAGGCAGGACAGACGAAACCAGGCTGAGGCACCCTTAGTCACTTTCCATTTGCACATTGTACTGGAGCTGGGAAGACTGGGAAGAGCCTCACAAAAAGGTACATGCTGAAGGGATGGATGGGAGAAAGGGTGATCCCTGGAGGTGAAGCCCCAAAAGTCCACGGTTGCTGCTTGTAGCACTGCTCAGGCTGGATCCGGTTCCCCTCGTGTCCGAAAGGAATGTGTCAACATCCATAACTCAAAACACCTCTGCGGGGGGAACGGCTTTCACCTCCTCGTCTCTCCCGCGTACAATCCACTGAAGATCCCCTTCTTGGAACGAGAAGCACCACAATGACACCAAAAAAAAAAAAAGAACTGTCCCGGAGAAAACAACCCCAATGGAAGCGAGCGGCGAAATCTGTTCTTGATGAACCGAGAGGAATCCACAGTAGGAAGGAAGAAAAAAAAAAAACGTGTAATCCCTGCTGGGTCCAGCTCTCTCTGGTGAACTCTGGAAGCGAGAGTGAGTGGCTTTCTTTGCTTCTCTCTCCGCACCCTCCTGACTGAGACTCTGCTTCCTCTCTGCTCCGAGAGGATCTTAAGGTGCTGCCCCTCTGAAACGAGTGAGCTCTGACACTCCTCTCACCTCATTTATTTGGTGCAGGCCCCCAGATGTAATCTCCTCAGCTAATAGGGAGTCTATGGAAAGCAGTTGGCTTTGAAGATCATGCGTGTGCATGTTTTGCTTGTATGCGTGCGTCGGAACAAGAGAGGGGCGATTTTTTTTCTTACCCCTCTTCTATTTGCCTCACTCGATTTCTCCCAACTGCCTCACCCACTCTCGGTGTCTCCCTCTCTTGCACTGCCCCTCCCACCTTGTCCCCTCCCACTCGGGCTGCCCAGTACAGGTTTCCTCCAGCTAACTGCCGCAGCCCCCCGTGGCATGTGAGGCTTATCAGAAGCACCTGGAACTGATTGCCGCTTTTCCCCTCATTTACCCACAGCACTCAAGCATTGTCCTCATCACTCTTTCATGCAGGCCATTGGAGGGAGGAAAAAAAAAAAAACGACCAAAAACAAGTTGCATCAGAGGCCATGAAGCCGGGGCGGTTTTAGCCCTGGATCTGCGAACTGTTTGTTCCTTGACACAAATATTAAAGGACAATACATTTGTCAAATCCCGGGTTTGGTTTCATTTCCTCCCGATAATGTCTGACAGATTCCGCATCTCCGGTTATTCTTCCCAGTTTGGATTCTCCTCAGTCTCTCAAGCAGACACACAAAAACAATAAATATCATACATAAGGTCTGTTGGCACAAATTCCACTTGTGGTTGTCGAGATTGTGTTAGCAGGAAAAAGTTTTACATGGTGATCTTGAAATCTGAATGAATGATTTGTCTTCATGACGGGCAAGTCAGTCCATAAAAACGGCTTGAGAGTACTTTACCAGGCAAACGCCGCGGTAATCAACCACTTACTAAGGAAAACATTTATTCTCGCCGGGTTAGTGGAGGGGGAAGGGCTGCAAACTAAGCATGTGCCAGTACGACTAAACAGTGTCCTGGGGCTTTGATTGCAGTGACATCTCGATTTGACTTGGTCCAGAAATCTGTATAGATTCAACTTAAACAATGGACGTCTATTGTTTGGCATTGTGCAATCGGTCAAGATTCTTTGCGTTGAAGGCTTTGACGCTTTCCAGAATCTAGAAACATTGTGAAGCAACAAAGATGTGGAGGGCTCCACACAGTCGAAAGGAAACTTCACTGAGTCCCTCTAGTGAGCCAAAGTTTAACAACAGATGGGGAAAAGATGAAACCTAGAGCTAATCTTCTAGCAAAGCTCCTGTTTGAGGATGGAGCTTGTTTCCGTCTGCAGGTAACCCGCTCACTGGTGTAAGCGCCGGTCCTCCAGAGTTGTCAACTAAGCACTTAATCTCACGTCCCAGCAAACACCTTGGTCCCACATACTTCTCTCAGACGTTTCCTGCCAGCACTAAAATCCAGGAACCAATCAGGAGGAGGAGAACTCTGGGATTACTGATTATTGGGTCACACTTGATGAAGTTTTATTGAGGAACTGGGTGTTCTGATTTCAGGAGAATGCATTGTCAAACTGGACCAGCATTGCCAAAGACAAAATAGATAGAGAAACTATATGAGTTTTTAATTTAAATTCCATTCCAAAGTCATTGCGTTAATCCTTTATTACTATAATGAGGAGGCGATTTCATAATTGAGATACATGTAAATTGCATGACATATTTAGAGCTAAACTGCGCAGCAAAAAAAAAAAAAAAACAAAAAAAAAAACAATAAGAAAACAAGAATCAATTGACCCATAAAATAAGTATGGGAGTTTTTTTTAAATAATCATAAATGATTATTCAATAAACCCAACAGTAATGTGGTTTATGCATAAACATAGGCAATTAAATATTTACATTGTTCTGTACACACAGACATATATGCAAATTATTGATATAATATATTATGTACACTGTAGATATAAACATTCATATTAGAAAAGTTTTCATGTTTCTTTTTAAGTAGAGACTTGGAGGCTACAGACGGCCATTCACAAAGATAACCTGGGGATTTGTGAAAGGGGCGAATATGAGACAGCCAGAGGATTTTTCCCAGCCAGCCTCTGCCACTGAATGTCCTGCAGTGTTTCTCATTGTTTGCTTCCTCATAAGAGATAGCCAAAAGAGCCTGAGAAAACGAGGGGGGGAAACGGCACTATTTAACGGAATTCAATCTGTCCCAATAGATTTGAATCGCTAACTTACATGTCTGAGTGTAGATTCTATCTGGTTAATGAGGGGCCTGAATCCTTCTCTGTTACTTCAAAGAGGTGAAATTCTACCTTTCTTGCGCCGAGGACTTTTGCCTGGTCTCTCTCGCTCTCAGGTGTGTCCCTCTGAAAGCTTAAAGAGAGGGTTTCAGGCAGCACATTTCCAAAGGACTGTTTGTTCCTAAACTCTGTGTTGAAAGTTAAATATGAGTAAATATACCGGCCAGATTCAAAGCCAACATTTATCTCGCTCGCGTTTAATCCAACATTTTTTTAATGATTAATTTGCCAGCCAACAAAAATATTTACGAGGAAACGCCAACACCAGTCCCGCGTCGAAATATGTGGCGGAATGTTGAAGCTTGGTGCCGAGTTGGTGAAAGAAGAGTTAAATTCGCAAAGGTCCATTGACTTTTATTGCTAATTGCTAAAGGTGATACAATCGCTACTAAGCTCACAGACGTGATTCTATTTCACAGGAATTCAACGTAGGAATGCGTGCTAGAAGAGTTTAAAATGTCGCTAATGGCCAATTAATTCCAATGCTAATTGCTAGCAGTGACAATGCAACAACAAAAACCGAGATGTGCATTGTTTGAGATGAATTCTACACAGAAATATTCAGGGGAATGTTGAGCTCAGCACAGAGTTCTTAGTGCTATATAGCTGGTTATATTGTATTGATAATTGTGATGGAAGTGATTAAAATACAGTTCAATTCAATTAACGGTCAATACATTCCAATTCTAACAGGTAGTAGTGCTAATGCTACAACAAAAACAGAGACGTGCATTGCGTGAAATGAATTCAACACAGACATATTTAGGGGAATGTTGAGCTTTCATCACTAAATTCTAAATCGCTGCAAATGAGAATTACCTGTTCACTTCTGTACATGTATTTTTGTTGCTAATTGCTAAAGGTAAATCAATGTTGTTGCTAAATGCTAAATTGCTACAGATGAGGCAATTTCTACTACAAGTAAAGTCTGAGATACATCTGTCCGAGAGTAACTCTACAGAGACATTTGTAAGGGAATGTTGAGTCAATTCACACTAATCCCCAAAGGTCAATTGTATCATCGCTGAGGAAAATCTACACATAAATATGTGAGGCGTTGAGCTCAGCAGCGAGTTCTTGGTGCTAGATAAGTTAAAACCGTTAAAGGTCAATTTCATCACTAATTACTAAATCACCACAGGTGAGAAAATCGCTACAACGAAGTAAACTCACAGACGTGCGTCTGTGTGAGAGAAACTCTACAGTGGGAACTGTTTACATCCTTAATGCTCAATGTGGGAGTAATTTGCTTCCATTTCCTACAAGCTTTCAACATGCTAAACAACAAAGCTGACTTCATTTGCACGCCGCACCGCAGAAGACGCGCCAGCATCGCGTAACCGCTACAAATCAGGCTAATGTGTTGATTTTCTTTTTATTCGCTAATTCACAACATTTTTAAACATATTTTAGGATTAAGAGAGATACACAACGGTCCATCAGCTTGTGAGCATCCTTGACCTTCAGTCACTTGAAACTGTGACCCGTTCACCATCCCCGAGCTCAAGCAATAGAGCTAAAGTGATCGCCACCTCCAGAACAAAGACTCCAGCTGCCCGGTGTTGAAATATACATTAGGCGAGTGTTCACTAGGAGTAAATAATGTAGTGGCTAGATTAGTTCTAATTTCAAGGATCAACACGGATGAATAAATGATGGCAGGATTCCGCTTCAGGTCAACAGTTCTGCTGCTTATTGATTATGTCCATATTTCGTTTTTTGGCAAAATGCTTAGACGTGTGAAGTTATTTTACGCTTATGTTATTTATTTATTTTATTATTTATCAATATGTACTTATTTACATTTATTAAAAATGTATTTTCAATCATTCATTCATATAAATGACATATTTAAAAGAATTACATCTTCGGTTTCGACCAAACATACACAGAATTCCAAAAGTTTTAGAGACTTAAAAATTGGACATTTGTGGACTAGTGGTTAGTTAAATAGTTGGTTTTGTGACCAGTTTGAATCTCTTACCGGTTGGAAAGGAATTCAAACTCAATACACAGATCCCAATCTTGTCATTCTGTGAGTCATTTACGCATGTCAACTAAATAACTACAAAGCCAAAAGCTTTAAGTCCATTTCATTCTTGAATCACTGAATTTGATATAAAGCAATCTTGTGCTTTCGAATAAGAGAAAGAACGATTTGTTTTACCCCGGGTGTCGGCAGGACGTTTTATCAGGGTGTTTAACACCGTGAGAGATATGAAGTGTAAGGAGAGGAAGTGAGGAAATGAAGGCCATGTGGCTTTAAGTGGGAGGAGACTGAGGACGATTAGGACAAAATCTTCCCAGGCGCTTTAAGACGCCGCAATCTCCCGCCAGTTCAACTCAACGACCCTCTTACGAGAACTTATTTTGCAAGTACTTGAAATGAACCTCTACTTTTAAACGATTTTCGCTCCTCAAGGTGTTTAGGCAATACGTAGACGTCGTAATAATAGTTCTGGGAAGAAGCGAGGGAGTGCAAACTTTCCAGTCACCCTGAGGTCACACGGGTGACACCAGCTGATGGACAGGATGACACCAGCACTACCTTTGCCCTTCCAAGCGGGAGGTTGAATGTCACACTTGAACTGGTGTCAATGTGCGCTGGATCACTCCATCAATGACCGCCTCAGGTTACTGATTGTTACTACAGGCAAACGGACACATGTTCTTCCCCTTGATCTGAACTAAAACACCAAAAACATATGGTTTGCGATCAGCGAGCATGTGCCATTGGTTTTCTATAAAACGATACACAGGTAAAGGGCCGAGCTCTCCTCGCTCCTGGCTGTGAATTCAGCGGCGGACGACTTTTTCAGGATTTAATAACCTTGTTGACACAGTTTTAAGGATTTTGATAAATTCGGAAAATTCTAGATGGGAATGTGTCGCACTTACAGCCACTGGTGTAAAGTACTTGAGTAGCCTAAAATATTGAAAAGTGAAAATTGAAATAAGTGAAAAAAATATTTACAAAATAAAAAAATGTACAAAAATTCTTAAAGTTTACTTAAGTACTTCACACCTCTACGTTTGAATGATTTAACATTGCTTTTGTAGCAATGAAATGCAGATTTTTTTTAGTTATGTGGTCTAATTTTAATAGGTCTGAGGTGATTATAAAAATGTTATATTACTTTGAGAGCATGTATATATGTGTGTGTGTGTATATATATGTGTATATATATATATATATATATATATATATATATATATATATATATATATATATATATATATATATATATATATATATATATATATATATATTTATTTATCTTTTTTTGTTGTGTCCATTTTTTTAAGTGACTTTCCAATTCTTGTTCCACAATGGTTTTCAGAATGTAACCAGAAAATCTTATTGGCTCACAATATTACTGTACTACACTGCCATTCAGAAAATGTAATACGATTAAATACAGAGATATGGTTAGGAACAAGTTACGGCCAAAACCCTGTTATTGGATGACTCTCAATCTGGTCAGCAGTAACTGGCTTTGGCCAAGGCACATGGCCGATGTCCCAGGCATTATTTTGCAATTGTCCATTTAGCAAATTTGGCTCTCCAAATTCAAGAAAAAATTAATTCAACTAACTACAAAGTAAATGATCAGACACTGCCTGGTCAACATGTGGCGAGCACGAGCAATTTCTGATCTGGAGGGTCACTTTCCATCATCGGTGAACTTGTTTAAATGCTTTCCTTCTTTTGTTTTCATAATTTGTGGAAAAAACAGAGTTTTTTGAATCTAACAACCGATCCGATTTATCTTATATGCCAGAGTTGAAGTGAGGTTTCACTTTATCCGGTCTGCCAATTAATTTGATTTCATGCAAAAAATACTTTTCGGAGCTTATCAGACCGCACACATCCGCACTAAATATATCTTTATGCAATGGGACTGATAAGAAGAGCACAGATTCTCCACATGGCAGAAATATCCTTTGAAAGCCATACGCGTGCCACATGTCACTGCGGTTTCAAACAGCAGATACAGGCCAGAAAGGAAACACAAACTGGTTCTTTGAAACCATAATGATTGTGAAGGAGACACCAGCACGTGTCCATTACAAAAGCAGGCGCCTGATCTTCATAGCGAGGAAGCGCCGCCGCCTCGCCAAGCCACAGAAGAACAACAAGATTAATTTAAAAGGACGAATATCCTCATCAATCTTCAAGCACAGACACGTCCCTCACAAATCAATCATGACGTGATGCTGCAACCGTTGCTACCGTCAGACATTTGAGTATGTGCATGTGGACTGTACATTATACTGTTTATTTTATTACGTTTAATAAGGATTGTATTTTCTTTACAACATTACTTTTTCATTACATTACATTATAAAGTTTTATCATTCCAGATATTTAAATTTAAAGCAAAGAGTAATTATTATTTTGCTGTTTGACAACTTGACTTTCAAGGTTCGATATTTAAAATTTAAAAAATATCCAGAATCGTGATCTTGAATCATGAAAAAAAAAAATGTGATTCTCATTTTATCCAGAATCGTGGAATATCCAGAATATATGCTCTAGTCTAGTGTGTATATATTAACTACACATTTGGAGCATTAAAATGATTGTGTTGATTAATTTACTTACTTTACTTAAAACAATTTAAACGATTTTTTAACAACTTCTTTGTAACAAAGACATTTTTCTTTCATAGGGAACAAAGTTATCATATTGTGTGTGGATTCTTCTTTTCATACCTTATTGCTTATATTTCTGCCCTGGATTCAGCAGAAGTGAAGGAAACAGCCATGACGGACGCTTTAGTCACACCAACAGTTTCAAAGTATTGTTCTGGATTCCTCTCATGCCTCATGTGTCTTTAACAGCATGTTCGAGAGATTTAGATGCCTGGGATAACAATACAATAAAAAAGAAGGTAACAGAAATATTACAACATTTGAGTCCAATCTTTTGACATATTTCACACATTCATTCTCAAGAAATGTTGATTTTTAAATGTCTGCTTGATAAAAGATTGGTGTCTCACAACAGAGAAGGCCAACTCTGATGATCTGATCACTGATAAGTTTTTTTTTTTACAAGTTATTTTCACACTTTACATTTAAATTTTTACAAATTACTGTTACTCTTTTCAGTGACTTTTATATTATTTTTTAAACATTTTTTATTTTTATATGATGTTTCACTTTTCATTTTTTTTTTTTACAAGTTACTTTCACTCTTTACATTTATTTTTACAAATTATTTTCGTTCTATACAAGTATTTTTGCAAATTACCTTTACTCTTTACATACATTTTTACAAATTATTTTCCCACATAACAATTATTTTTACACATTACGTTTACTCTTTGCATGCATATTCCAAATTACTTTTACTCTTCACACATTTTTTTTTTCAAATTACTTTATGGTTTTCTTAAAATGTCTGAATTATACTTACATTATACAGTATTATTTTGACAATTACAATTTTTACAAATGACTTTTACTCTTCACTCAGGAACAATTTTGCCACATAGGTCACTTGATGCCTAACACAAGTAAAAACTGTTGATTTTATTTTACGTTATGTATGAAATTGCTTTCCGAGTTCTCTAAAACCAAGGCTCTGGGACTGATAAAACGCAAGAATAAAGACTAAAGGAATATCCACTGTCATTTGTTAAATGTGTTAAACTACATGGAGACATTGAACTGCCACTGAACCAAAGAAGGCATGTCAGATGTTTTGACATACTACATTACAGCAGACTCGTATGACTGCATAATCACAACCAGAGGACGCTCCGTACCCATACGACAGAGTGAGTGCCAGCTGCTTTGACCTAAAGTGGAACCATAACGTCTAGTGCTGTGAAACACGGAGCTGAGTTTTGGGAAAAACAGCAGAATTCTGGCTGTTGATGGAGGGGCTGCTGGACAGTCTCAGACAGACAGGACTGTTAGTCATTCCGACAGGCTTCTACTCCTCTACCACTGTGCACATTACTCTAGAGAGGCTCCCTCCATCTCATCCTTCGCCGTGTTGACACGCTCGCCACTCATACCACGCCACTGTTGACGAGAACTTTACGGGAGCATCAGCTGATGGACTTGCGGATCTCCATAGAAAGCCAGGCTCATCTCCGCAGCAGGACACCCGGCCCAGCTCCTTTTCCTAGGCCCACAACCTCTCAACGCAAATTTGTTCTTCCCCTTTACAATGCTAAAGGTTTATGGCTCCTCTGACCTGTTGCCACCACGGAGATAAATTCTTACAGATCTTCTGTTGGGGCCACACATGCAATTGTAACGACATCCTACCGACTGAAGAGCGTTCCTGTTCTTGCTCTAGAGAGGCTGAGCTCATCGCATCGCTTTTGACGTTTTTTGGAAAGGCAGTTGATTATATTTGGACGGAACACAAAGACTAGAATTTACTCTTCACTGCATGCTGTAAATGTCAATGGTTGGGGTCACAATGCCTTACGTTTGTAGCATTTTGTTTTTGTTTCCAGAATGTGGTACTGTTGCTGTAATGCTTTTAAGCTTTATCTGTAAATATGTTTATTCTCCCAGCTAAAATGTATTTCCGCCTCCAAAATTAACTCGTTTGTCCAAGAAAATTGGTACCAAATTACTTTAGTTAAGAGACAGGACAATAAAAGAAATAAATGTATGCATGTATGGACAAATGGACGGACAGACAGATAGATAGATAATGTATTAAAAAAATATATTTAAGTTTGTGTAACTAAAGCAAGAAAATAAAAAAAAAATGAGACCTACATATTTTCATGTAAATTCAACAGTTATTTTTTAGTAGTTTGAACTGAAAATTACAATATTTGAGTCAACAAAAAATATTCCAAGGGAAATAGGATCAAGAATTTTTTTTAACACCATGTCAAAAACGCATTATCATGTTTTTCCACTAAAATGTCAAATACGTGTAAACCGCCTGCCAGCCGCGAAAAGATCTCGACCCCTTTAAAGAATTTAGCATGGTCTGAGAAACAAACAATGAACTAAAGTTAAAACATCTCCAAAACAGGATTACAGTCAGTCTGACAATAAGTGCTTGCTGGACATGTTTTTTGACTTACACTGTCATAATACAGTCTGTGATTCCAGCAATGTTTTCCAAATTCCTGGGCAAAGCGGTAAGAAAACTCCAAAAGGAAAAAAAAAGCATGGCATACTTACAGCATAAAAAAACATGTGAACATTGGTATTAATATTTCAAAGCCACACAGTCTTGATCTCATCTCTCGGTGCGGTCAGAAAGCATCCAATGACCTGCAAGAAAGATCACACAAATAAATACGTGGCGTAATACAGCGCAGGCATTACAAACACATGTGTGCAGTTACTCGCAACCGCAAGCTTATTTAAAAAAAAAAAAAAAAAATTTGGTAAATCTAGATTGAAATGTTATTAAAACACAGCACATAGAAAATCATTGCAAATATCATTTCAGGTACAGTAGGAAAAAACAAGAGACATTTGTTTTAGTTGTCAAATGTTGTAAATTACAAGCGACTTTGTAACATGCGTACAACCTTTTTTTAAAACTGCATTTCCATTTCTGGGTTACAGGGAGCTGGAGCTTGAAGGCGGAGCACAACCTGGATTGGCCAACCAATCACAGAGTGGCACGTATTCACACACCGGGGCGATTTTCCAGATGCAAACAGTCACCACAAGAAAATATTAGTTAGTAGTTAATAAAATACAAATAAGTCATTAGTAATTCTAAAAACTAATTTTTATTTAATTTGATTTTTTTAATAAGAAAATTAATTTGAACAATCATCCTATGACACTATTAAATAGTCATTTTTATTAGTACAGTATTACTTATATCACATAAGACAACAAAATAACAGATCAATTTTCACTTGAAGTGGCCATGTTCTTCTCTCAGGCGTCTTATCTCCATCTTAAACGAAGTAACTAGCCTCTATCACACAGATAGTTAGTTTGTTGACAGGAGCTGGCTACGGAAACGTCTTCACATTGTGAACAACTTAGTGCTCGAAGACGGCAAAAGCCAAACCGTAACAAGGATGTTTTTTAACATTGTCAGCGTGAGTGGGAGTGTGTAAAATATTCACGAAGGGCCAGAAGAGTCATCAGTATCGGTTTTCGGTGAGCGATATCATGTCAGGCAGACGGAATAATCCACGGATGAGCTCTTGAGTCGCTCCAGCACTTTCTTGTTTTAATCAAAGCTCTCTTTCTCAACCTGTCAACACACTAGACACATCAAGCCTTGAGCAAATAGACGGCTCTGCTCTTTTTAAACGACTTTCCCAAAACACACGCAAAGGTCTGATGGGAAAAGCGCATGGTGGAGTTGAATCCTAATAAACCCAATAAAAGCTACATTATCCAAATTGTAATGACAAAAACACATCCAGCACTTAGGAGCATGGCTTAATGTCATTAAAGGACCGTTTTCGACCCAGTCGTGTCCATCTTTGGTCCATTTCTACCCAGACAGCAGTGGGAGGTCTTCATCTCGCTGATGGATCCGAAGGTAAAACCTGACCACTTGTAGGAAACTACACCAAGCAGCTCTCAAGTGTAATAAAAGCTCGGGATGATCCGTTTACACGAGCAGCTGTGTAAATGATGTCAAGATTTTCCAGGAAAGCGCTCCAGGTCATTTCTGCTAAATTTTCGACCTGATTAATCATTTAGTAACGAGGCTTGACACCGCTTCATTCAATTTATCTTTGCGTAAAAACACCCGAAGCCCGCCGATTACTCATTTCTCTTCTTCTTGAGTTTCTGCCGCAGACGTCCCATCCAAGCTCGTACTAACATTTCGCACTAATGGTCTCGTCTACAGGATTCCAGACTCTCGGGGCTGTTATGGCCTTTTTTGGCGTCTCAGATGTTTAATGGACCTGATTGGGCTCGATTTATTCCTGCGGTATCATCTGCTCATTATATTCAATTGCACTGATTTATTCAAAACAGTGTTTCACTTGACCTTGAATGAAACTAATTGAAGAGCAGTGCAGAAAAGTACAGTGGAAGTGTGAATATAACATCCATTTCAAGACCAAATGAGTAGGAACGCCAAAAAAAACGACTCTCACCATATGCATTTCTTGACCATCCCCCTGAAAAGCCGCCAGAAGTGTTTAACATCCCCTAAACCCGTAACATCCCCTTAAATAAAACGTGCCTTGGTTGCACAGCTGAATGGCTGTGGATTAAAAAGCATGTGTTATAGATTCAGTGCTACTGTGAACATCTGCGGTTCGTACCTCGGTCTGGAGGGAAGCAGGATGTGGGATTTCCTTCAAAAACCAGCGACTAAACCTTCAGCAACACCTGTGGGGAAACGTGAGGAAACAGGTGATCTCACAAGGCATTTGAGGATGAAGAACAAAAATAACCGCCAATATTAAAGCGCTGGCATGAATGTCGAGACTGGATGGGTGAAACGAAGTTCAAGTCGGTGAAAGGAGATCCGTGGGGGAATCAGAGCTTTAAGCCTAAAGCGTTTCAGCAGTAATGATATTAGCTATTAGTAGACGAGGATGTGATGGTTGAGTACTTTAAAACCTAAACTATGATTTTTTTAGCGTTTTTGCCAATGCAAACCCATAAATTAATGACTGTCAAGATCATAATTCCGCTCTGCGCGTAAGTCCAACAGTATCTCATTCCGACTGACCCCTACTCCTATCCGCATTCCCAACTATTCCTCCGTAATCCATTTTCTCTGTCATTCCCTTTGAAGAACCACTTTCGCGCAGAGCAGAACCGATGTTACAAATGAGCACTTTTAAATCTCATCTCCTCAGACTGGCTAATGGTGGATGACGTTTGGTGTGGTGTGGACCAGCTTGTAAAGTTGGGACCAAAATTCCAGATTTGTGACAAAATCGATTCACAAAAGTTTTATCATATTCTCGACATTATTCTGAACAGTATATGCACTAATTGAGCAGCTTTTCGCTTATAGATGCGTCCCAGTTAAGTGGACATATTTTCCCAGAACCTTCTGGGTTCAAGATTTATTCGTTAATCAAGTCATGAATCGCGCAGGGTCTGAAGTTTCTTGCATTTGGCTTCACGGGAGACGTCCAGATCTTTCTCTGAAACGATTTGAGCAAGAGATTCTCAGTAAACCAGGGAAGATCGTACTTGGATCGTTTTGGGTTCTCACAAATCTTTCGACGGGCGCAAGTCGTACTCCTGTGCTATGTTCCTCTTACTAGGACCAGAAGATCAGAATACCAAGATTGCACCAAATTCTTGAGGTTGATTTCTTTAACGCAGGCGTGGTCAATCATAAGTACGCACCTTCTAGCTAATTAAACAAACCTCCTAGGTTCAATTTGCGAACTTGGGAATGACAGGCTCAACAGGTTGTACAATTTCAGCTTCCAAAAAAACTAAAACCAAATCCAGTATGTGCGCGAATATAAGCGCAATTCCGGAGCTATCACAAATAAATGGAAAAACGTCATCTTTATGAAGCTGCATGGGGCAAAACGACACTTCACAACTTTGATCATTGTGTGTAGAGTCTGATTTAAAACTTGGCTGAAAATGACTGGAGTGCAAAGGCTCATGGGAACTGCTGAGGTTTCTGATTGGAATTTTTATCTAGTGCCTGAAAAAAAAAAATAATAAAAAAAAATAATAAATCAGGATACGGTAGAGAAATCAAGGCTACTGCAGTATAATACTTAATAGTCTATGTGAACTGCACAATTACAGAGCTATAAGAGTTCCATGGATAAGACCCCCACAGAAATGGCACGCAACCGCTCTACATCATACAAAGTGACGTCTGCGTTCAGAAAACACATCTGGAGTTGCTGGTATTAGCTTAATGGCAGGTATAAATTTAATACCACCGCATAATCCTGCGTGATTTTTGCAAATAAAACTTCCATTGTTTCACAGCCTGTTTGTAAGACAACTTCACAGTTTTTATAAACTCGCGGAGAACATCTAATCCTTACTTCATCAGATAACTAGAATGAAGAGCAAAACAGGCCTCGGAGGTTCTAGTAATAACAGGTCCTAGTACGCAATAAAACGCAGTGTTCCTAGAATTAAAACCCTGCTGGTTCTAGCCTACAACACTCGACCAAACCGTTCTGGTTTTTCGCTCCAATAGGCCTCAATCGACCCTAAAACGCCACTCCACATCGGGAAGACAAATGTGGCCGAAGAGCTAAACACAAAAGACGAACAGGACAGTGAGACAGATGGTGTCTGAGGGTCCTCCGTCCCTCCACCAGACCAGACGGTTTGATCCGCCACATGCCGATGGTTCATTCAGCCCTGGCGAATCATTTCCTCCCAGGGTTTCCTTCACATGCTGCTAACGGTTTTCCACCGACACGACCTGCCTTTTGAAGTCCCTTTTAAGAGCACAATTATTCCGCTTTTCCAGACAGTACACTCACTTCTCACCTTTTTAATAAGCCACTCATAGACAAGTGTTTGCCTCTTTGACTTGCTCTCTCTTTCGTACTCGTTTCCCGAGAAGCCTAAGTGCTCCCATAAATTCCCTGTCACTTTGCTGCAAACACGGTCACCTTCCCATCCCCCATCCCAGGTCGATTCTCCCGAAGTTGGGAAAGGGGCCTCCAAGCTTTGATTCTCAATGAGTCAGGTGTGAGTGAATATAAAAGAAGCCATTAGAGAGGAGACTTCAGAGCCGCTAAAGTCCCAAGGCTGCATTAGGCCGGTTCCTTAGTAGTTCATTGTGTCCTGCTATTTCAAGCGGGATCTATAAAGAGAGGGACAGGGGATCTGGGAATGATGTCATTAATGCCATTATCCTGTCTGTTTGCATATGCAATTACACATCTGGCTTCGCTTAGGTGGATCAGACGCTGATGGCCATGCCTCGAGGTTTTCGAGACGACATGTGTGGCGTTGTGTGGGCAAAAAAAAAAAAGCATTTCGATTTATGGATAGCCTCTCCGGCGGTTGTAATTGTTACATGCAAGGTCGTAATCTCTGAAAGACGGATTGTACGAGGGTCCCAAGAATAAATTGAAACAATTTAACCACACTTGTGTTGAACAGGAAGCTCTTAACCATTTTTATGGAAGATTGTGGCCTCAGTGGTAAAGAAGGGCTATAGGTTTGAATCCCATGACGGCAGGTTTCACAACTGAAGTTTGACCTTCATCTGCTCCAATATTATCACAACTTAAGACTGCCCACTGCTCTGGGCTGGTGTGTGTTTATTAGTATTTATTAGTGTGAAGGAATTGACATTTAACTTGAGTATTTTGTGGCTTCTCCATTCTTGTAGTTCAAGTTCTAAGCATATGTTAGGCACGTTTCACAGTTTTAACTGTCTCAAAGTGCACTTGTTCAGAGTATAAAAATATAAGTAACTTTTACATTCTACTTGACTACATTTTTGATTATCTTTACTCTTTTCTCCACTACATTTGGTTTGACCGTTACTTGTTACATTGTGATCTTTTACACAATGTAACAGGCATCTTTATCTACCAGAGTCAATTTCTTGGGTGGAGGAGGTGATATTGCCATCTGCAGGATGCTAAAGGTACTAGAGGCTATTTATCAGCTAAATCACAAGAACGTAAATTAGCGGTTGTACTTTTCTGCACATTTGAAACCGACTAAGACTGACTTTTTGCTTGTTTTATCTATTTTGTTCTGCCATTTTGCAACATACAACCTAATAAATGACGAGCTTTATTGCTATTCACATTTCTTGGGTGTTTTTTTTTTTTTTTGCCTACACTCAGTACTAGTAAAAAACGTATGTTTTTTTTTTTAATTGGGTACTTTACGACTTTTACTCAATGTTTCTTGGAATTGGTGACCTGTAACAAGTAATTTGTACAGTAAGGTATCTGTACTTTTACTCAAGTATGGCTCCTATGTACTCTTTACACTTCTGGTATTTAGACACTTTAGCGGTTGCATTGATTAAATGTGGAATACATATTCAAAGTACAGTTGATTTTGGGCTAGTGAGAGAGAAAATGAAAAGTTGGCTTCCTCCCTTTCCCACAATGACCGTCCTTATCATGTCACTTTTCGTATAAATAAACTAAGGAATTTAATCATTTCCGAAACCATTAGGTCAACAATGTTGTCGGCAATTTAAGAGATTTAAATCTAATAAAGGTTGGCCTAATAAAGTGCCGTTTTAATCTAAACAGATCAAATTTAGCTTTTATTTGGAGGTCTCAGTGTTCTTTAACCTTCAAAAAGCATCAAATCAACTCTTTTATAACCCAGTCTAATTCATGCGGAAGTGAATTATATTAAACAAATAAAATGAATAAAGGCCTTGGAACCTTGATGAAGAAAGCGGTAAGAACGTTAGTCTACAGCACCATCTATAGGTAAGACAGACATTATTTTGGTTGCCTAAGAGGTTTAAAACTAATTCAATTATGGGTAACACATTTAGCACATTTATTTATAGAAATATCATCAAAAATATCTTTGTGAGTGGATGGTGTTTAACGCTAATGTACATAACTCACTGTAAACACGTCGTACATTCTTGTGCTAATGGCTTCACTGTAAAACCCACTTGATGGAAATGGATGATATTTTTGCCTGGAGACAAACGAACAGAGGGGTCAAGCTACTGGGTAAAGTGGTGACATTACCCAGAATTCAGTTGGCAAGAAATCTGACAGCACCAAGTAGAACATTCTGCTCCGGCTGGAGACGGTCTATTGTCTTACAGTCACAACAGTTAATCAACACAGACAGTTCTTCAGCAGAAGAGAAATTAATGTCTCCGAACTTTTTTTTTTATGGTGGGGGAAATTATAAATCAAATAATGTTAATGCATAAAAAAACGTTGTGGCCAAAAAAAAAAAAATAGCAGCCAGGGAAAAAAATACACTATAGGATGGATAATATTTGGTCAATATACACGTTGTGGCTTCAAGTAAAAGAGCAAGAGAAAGAAAAAGGCAAATAGAAGGAAAACAAGAAAATAATCACTGAACAAAAATGTCATCACACAAGTTTTGCCTTTTTTTCTTTCCACCCAAAAGTAAAAAATAAAAAGAATAATGCAAAGACAAATAGTTGGCTTTAATAGTTGAAAAAGAAAAAGTAGTAGCAATATAACTTTAGTAGTTGCGTTTTACCATAAATACAACAGCTTCTGAAAAAAAAGATGAAAATTATGTGAACATTTCAAATTGATAACTCAAATGAATTAATAATTTAGTAGAAAAACCCACGTGGCCATTGTCCCAATTATAAACGAAAAATGCCAAGACAAATGGTTTGCTTTGAAAAGTAGTAGCATTATAACTTTAGTAGCTATTATCAAACTTGCGCTTTACCATAATTGAACAGCTTCTAAATAAAATGGTGAAAATAAAGTGGAACATTTCAACTTGATAACTCCAATGAATTAATCAATTAGTAGAAAAACCCAAGTGGCAAATGTTCCAATTATTAGAAATAGTAAATATTAAATTGATTAATTTATCAAAGAAATAGTAAAAGCCAAAGTTGTCTCTGTCCAAAATTAAAATGTAATTAAAGTTCAAATACATTTATAGAAGAACCCACAGAGATCTCATTAGCAATTAGAATGAAAGATAAGTTCAAAGATAAGAGTGAAATCGTCTCTTAACGCTCTTCAAACAAATCCACTTTTGTTCCTCTGTAAACACATTAGGCTCTTCACTGAAAGAAACAAATTCCGAACGTCGAATAACTACAAAACGATAACCTTTTGCAAAAACATGTATTTGGGTTAAAAGGCAAAAAAAGTCACAAACAGAAAACGACATTTGACACACATGTTTGTTTCTAAGAGCAGAACGTTTCCATTTTTTTGTTGAAAATTCAAGTCAGATCGATATGAAGTAGAGTATGTGACTAATTTTAATTACTTTTCTCCTCATTGAAATGGCTTTAAAACAATTACAAAACAAATGATAGAAATATGGCACGGAATTGATATTTGATACAAAACAGAGCGGAATCGTCCATCACAGTCAGATATCGTCTTGAACTAGTGTACAAAGAGTTAACAAGCCACACAATAAGTGCAAGAAATGTTAAAAACACAATATTCACACACTTAAAGTTGCATTTGAGTGCTACTGTATATTCCCAAACACATTTGTTTCGTATAATGAACCAATGTTGCATCATTTGTTGTAAAACTACAACTACGCTGAAGTGCTAGGCTTAACTCACCCTTCACTAAAACTTTACTACTAAACAGATTCACACAAAAAAAACCCATCTCGGCTAAATGAGCTGCAGTGCTGAACTTGCTTGGACCAAACAAAACGAAAAAGAAATATAGTGCGGCTCTAGCAATGAACAAGATCATTACCATGGTGAAAAAGACCGAGGCACATGGACACAATTCATCAGGTGTCCTGGAAACGGCAGGTAAAGGCTGGCAAGAGAAAAAAAGAGAGACTATTCTCCGAAATATGTGCATGTGGTGCGTGGGCCTTCTGTCAAACACACATACCCTGAGACGGGGAGGAATTGGACACTACGTAAGCTTCTGCGGCCTAGAGTAAACCTCGTCGCTGTCATCTGCACGCACACACTAGAAACTCCAACACTACAACTGCAAAGGAAAGGAAATGTTGCTGTTAAAGTGTTTTGGGAAAATATAGAATAGAAATGTATTAATTAAAAACGGCTGACAAATGGGGATCAAATATGTGTAATTTTTGCCGACAATGTTCAAAAATGGCACCGCAATTCCTAAAAAAAAAAAAAAACATTGTAGGAAAATGAGAAAGCAACAGTGGCGTTGTCCAACAATTGAACATTTTTGAAACGTTCTTGCTACACTCAAGTCTTATAAAACATCAGGGATTTTATTTCAGTTGTACTAAACGATGAAACTCGCAGAGATCAAAAACTCAAGAATTAAACTCTCTTGGATCATTGTTTTTTTGGCAGCTGGCGGGAAACTTGTTGGCTCCTTTACTCGGCATCGGTTGGCATCTTGCACATCACAAGTATCTGTTTCAAAGCCTTCTGCACGTCTTCATCCATCTGACCCTGAAAAAGAGGTTTAAAAGGTTTCAATTGTTTGGACTGTTCTGTTGTGGAACCACCAGGTCAAGGATTTGAACCTGCAACCTTTTGGTGTCAGCTGTATGAATTACAAGGAGTTACAGTAATCAAAAATTCTA